>JAEIFV010000285.1:0-365329 GCA_018904265.1 Lordiphosa collinella | reverse complement strand
ACGACTTAAACCGGAGCGCGACAAAAACACGTCCGACCTGTTCGGCAGCGAATGCTGTGTGGATATGAAAACACAAAAAGTCAAGGGAACAGGGTATTTTGTAGTCGTGGCACTCGACTACAGCTCCCTTACTTGTTTTATTTGAAATCCCGATGACACAAGACATTAAGCTTATAAATTAAGAAACTGGTCACAAAATTAAGTTAGTGGTCACAAAAGTTTCAAGTGTATGTAAGCTTCGGCACAGTCGAAGTTAGCTGTGCTCTCTCGGTTTTTTATTTAATTGTTCTTTTTATACCCTTGCAAATGGTATTATAATTTTGACCAGTCATTTTTTTACTGCACACTGGTAATATGTCGGAACCGACCGGATCGGATGACTATGTCTTATAGCCCCCAGAAAAACGATCGGTCGAAAAACTTGTTTTAGTAGGAAAAACTTTGTTGTTTTTAATGTAAACGTCTCAAAACTTTGTATTTATTGGTTTCCAATGCTTTTTCATAATTTACTAATTTTACTAAGTTTGTTGAAAATCGGACAACCATATGGTATAGCTCCCATAAAAAAGATAGGTCTGAAAAATAGTCTTAGGCCCGATTTCCCAAGGGTTCCGGTTGGCCAACCGCCGGTCAAATTTGTTCCTCCAGTTGACAAGCAGTCAAGTCATTTGGTTTTCTCAACAACAGATGAAATTAAATCGATAAATTCCTATCGCTGCATTAGGGTGACCAGACACGGTCAACAAATTGGGTATTTTTGTTAAGGATTTTTTAACGTTATCTGCGAAAAATTTTTTAATATTGATTGCGATGAATCAAAAGCAGTAGCTGGGGACACTTGTTTACCTGCATGGCTTATCAAAGGAACGCAGACTACACAGAAGTCAGCTGCAGTGACAAGGAAGTTGCCACATGCATATGTAAGAACAAGACCTGCTAACAATCCTAGTCACAACAAATTGAATCGCAACTGAAGTGAAGGCTTTAACTTTAACTCTGAATCAACCTGAATCATTGAACAAACGTGGCTTCGTCCAGATCAGTACTCTCTGTACTCTTTTGCATTGTTTATTCGTTGCTCTGCCTCTTTAAATTCCATTTGCGTGAAGTTCAATAATTCGATTATTCATAAACATGGCAGCAAATAATTAAATAAACAAATCAAATGTTGGAGCCAGCTGTTTGTATAACGATAAAATATATCGATAATTCCATCGGTACTGAACTCGCGGTTAACTTGAACCAGTGCTCGAGCAGCGGTTAAGTCTGTTCCTCCGGTTGCGCCACACACATCATGAGACACGCAAATTCGGTTAAACTGCCTGTCAAGTTGACTAGCCGCACATTGAGAAATCGGGCCTTAGTGAGAAAAACTTTTAGTTTTTATTGGTACCGTCTTTAAATTTGGTATTTGTGGGTTTTATATGCTTTTACATAATTTAACAAAGTTTTGTCAAATTCAGGTGACAATGGGTCAAAGTAAAAAAAAATTTTTTTTAAACTTTTTTTTCGATGTTTTACTTTTGTTGTGAACATCGAAAATAATAAATGCTTTAAACAGATATTGCAAAATTTGGTCGAAATTTGTATATCAAACCAAGCATTTGCAAGGGTATTAAAACTTCGACACAGCCGAAGTTAGCTTAACATTCTCGTTCAATAATTAATGTCTTCTTAGTTAATGTCTTCTTAGACAGCGCTAATATTCTTAGACGGCGCTAATATTTAAATATTTTTTTTTTATTAAATGATGAAATCTTTTTACTAAAAAATCGCACAATCTGCCAAGATTGATATAATTTTTTTGATAAAATAATGCAAATTTTTTTTAGATTATTTTAATTTTAATAGCAAAATTTTAATAATGTAATTATCCCCTCAAAATATTGCGCAACAGGAAATTTCAGAAAAAATGCATAGCAATTAAACGATGAAACTGTTTTCTTATGTATGTTTGTATGTATAATACTCGTCTAACAAATAAAGGATCGAAATATCGATTTAAATCGATATAAACATATCCGGGCCTGTTCCGAATTCCGAGTCGATTTTCGTGTAAACGTTGCTTGTTCTGATTTAGAGTTCACAGTTTTATATGAAAAGTAAGACGAATGTCTGTGGTTACTAGATCAGGTCGTCTCCTTTTGACGAATTGAATCCACTTGGCATTCAGCAATCGGTTTCAACTGCTTAAGCAATTCCGATTTTCCTCGAACCTCCCATTTAACATTGTTAAGTTGAAACTCTAAATGCAAAAGCTTACACGAAAACCGACTCGGAATTCGGAACAGCCCCGATTATTTGATATGGATGCTATACTTTTTTAATATGGTCACACTGTTTCGGTACGAATTGGGTGAACTTACGGAATTAATTAGCTTTCTGGGAAATACTGTGGATTGTTTTATTGGTTAGACTGCAAACTCGGCTGGTCAATAAAATAGGTGTATGAAGCAAAACATTATCCTGTAGTGGTCGCCACTGCAGTACGGAGCAGAGAAGGCTCATTTGACGACTCCGAGATGAAGGAAAATCGTATAAATCCATTGTCATGTTAATGAAACGTTCTCAAAACTTCGTAGCCAATGCCTTAAAACCGGAAAAAATAGGTGAAACTCGGGGAGCTACTAGAAAATTATAATCTAAGACCGACGATTGCATGGTTCAGTTGGTTAAACGCGGCCCTTTCAAGTCAAGTTGGGAATATTGTGTCATCGCGGACCGTTCGGCGACGATTGGCAATAGCAAACCTACCAGGTAGGATTGCTCGCAGGGTTCCTTTGCCTCGGTCGCCAAACTTACAGATAAGGAACAAATTTGCATTAGATCGTAGAACCTGGTGCGGACCGGAGGTTGAGAATAAATGGCGTAATATCCTCTGGAGTGACGAAAGAATTTGATCCCAAGTACACATAAAAATGTGAAACATGGAGGTGGTAGCCTAATGGTGTGGGGCTGCTTTTCATGGTTTGATGTTGGTCCGATTCATCGTATTGACGGAATAATGGACAGATTCGTATACAAAGATCTATTGGAGACGGTGATGCTACCATATGCCGAGGATAATATGCCACTTTTATGAAAGTTCTAGCAAGATAACGACCCGAAGCTCGCCTGACGAGTAGTAAAGGATTGGTTCCGAGAGCAAAATGTAGATGTTCTTGAGTGGCCAAGACAATCTCCGGACCTCAATCTCATCGAGAATCTCTGGGGTGAACTCAAAAGAGAGGTCGGAAAGACTTTTTGTCAAAATAAAAATCAACTTTGGGATATTGTCCAAAGAGCATGGTACAACATTCCAATTGGAACTTGTCGCAAGTTAATATCCTCCATGCCAAGACGAATGGAGAAAGTCTTGCAAAATAATGGCGAATATACCGGTTATTAGCTGCCAGATACTTAGTTTAATATAAAACAAGACCAAAAATAGTGAAATATTGGTTTAATTTAAACATTTATCTTCTTACACCTATTATTGCGTCCAGCCAAAATTGGCGGATTTAAGGAAATATTTAAGTATGTTGTATATGAAAGGGTTTGTGAAACTGTTTTTACTTTTTGTTTAAAGACAATTAATATAAGTTTTGAAAAATCTTTGATTTGTTGAAATTAGAGAAGAAATGAATTAGAAATAAAAAGTTTCAAAAGAAAACAAACACCTATTATTTTGTCCATGAGTGTATGTGGCGTTGGCCTGTGTTAAAGTTCTCGGCACATGTATAACTGACGTTCCAGTCACTAGTTTAAATTAAATACATATTCCATGAAAAATTTACCACCCAAATTTTATTTTGAACAAAATAATTTGTTTTCGTATTCTCTATTGCAAAAAAGTGTATTTTGTCAAAATATTTTTAATTCGCGGAAAATAATTTTTTGAAAATTAAGCTTTTTAAAATTTAAAATTATTTTGAATTGCTTGCTATCTAAAGCCATTGCTAATAAAAAAATTAAAAATATCGCAAAATTTACTTTTGTTCCCATAAATTCAAATTCCTTTCACTTAAAAAGTATTTTAATCTTTTTTGGTAACTAAATCGCGAAAACTAGTACGCAAAAAATTAATTGCCGAGAAAGGACACTTTTTTTCCTGCATTTTTTTTTTCTCAAAATTAGGTCTTGTATCGAGAAATATACTGTATTAAACTGTAAATGGGAAATTGAATAGTTCCAGAGTTATGGATGCACATATTTTAGTTTGCTGGCAATGTACATTAGACTGGCCCTTAAAAATAGATTTCAAAGTGCCGGTCAGAAAACAAACAATACAAAATTTGGGACCGATCGGATAGTGTTTGGTGACCGCACCAAAAGTTTAAAAAAGTCATATGTATGGTGAAAATAGGTAAGATATGATTTTGGATCAATTCAACAACACCACGGCTCAACTGGGGGTCGTGAATAACCTAGAAATCAGCGTGCTAAAGATTCTTTTTATACCCTTGCAGAGGGTATTAAAAAATTGTCCGGATGTTTGTAACTCATTGAAGGAAACATCTTCGACCACATAAAGTATATATATTCTTGATCAGCATGACGAGCTGAGGCGATTTAGCTTTGTCCGTCCGTCTGTCCGTCTGTTTCTATGCTTTTCTCACCAAACTTTGCACGAAGTCTTTTGGTACAAATATACTGCATATTTGTCGGTACCGGCCGGATCGAGTGACTATAGCATATAGCTGTCATAGGAACGATCGGTCGAAAAACTAGTTTTAGTGAGAAAAACTTTTATGTTTTCAATTGAGACGCCGTCAAACTTCGTATTTCTTAGTTTACTATGCTTTTCCATGATTCCACCAAATTTGGTCGAAATCGGACATCTATATAGTATATATATGTCATAGAAAAGTAGAGTCTGAAAAGTAGTCTTAGAAAATCTTTTTGGTTTTCAATGGAAATGTCCTCGAAATTGGCATTTAATTGTTTTATATGCTCCCACACGAATCTACAAGGTTTGGTAAAAATCGGATGACTATAGCATATAGCTGCTATAGGAACGATCGGTCGAAAAACTAGTTCTTGTGAGAAAAACTTTTTTGTTTTAATTGGGATCGCCTCCAAATTTCATAATTAACAGTTTATTAGACTTGCCATGATTGCACTAAGTTGGTTCGAAATCGGACATCTATATAGTATAGCTCCCTTAGAAAAGTAAGGTCCGGAAAGTAGTCTTATTTAGAAAAACAAACTGCAAGGGTATACAAAACTTCGACAGAGCCGAAGCTAACTTTCTCCTATTTTTAAAACTTTATATGGGGTCAATTTTATCATTGACTGAAACTACGAGGAGTAAGCTAATAATCTTAGCAAAACTCAGCTGCCTTCTGAACAAAAAAAGCTAGAAAATGCCATCAGCCAAAGCCCTCCCAACTATAGCTTAATATATTTTGATTTATGATGAAAAACATGATACTTCCGTACCTTTTGGCCAACGGACAACGACAGTGATGGCCATCTCTACGGAGTGAAAAAAAAATCAGCAAGGTCCTTCGGCACGAACTTAACAAAAATTGGAAACGCAACTATATTAAGCTGCAAAATTACCAATGCTAACTACCACTTTATACCAGTTTACCTAAATTGTTTTAATTGGAATAATGATTTTAAGAACCTTCTTGACCTTTGCTTGGAAATTGGAAAGAAAACCAACAGGCGAACGCGCAGTGCCGCGGCGCGAAGAAGCAACACGACAAGTTTATACTATCGGTGTGTCGACTGCGCTGCTTTTGAGAGTTTGTCTATGCAAACTCTCGCCGGTCCCAGGTATTGAGACAAAACGGTCAACAGAATGGGTTTCAACCAGAGCTCGTAAATAACAATTGAAAATTTTTGACTTTGAAGTCTGCTCGATAACAAAACCGAAAAAAATCATGCACGCTTGCTCTCGCTCTGAGCAGAACACTTCGTTTCTCCTTGTTTTTGTTTTCAGTTGACAGTTCTCAGTTGAGATTTTCTTGTTTTGCTCATTCAATAACCATTTATAGACAGCGATCCGACTGAGCGCTCGCGCACATTAAGAGTCAGTAGATGAGCAAAAAGCCGAACGACTCACCACAAAGGGTCTTTTTTTTTTTTTATTTGTTTTGTGTGTGTGTGTGGCTCGTGTGAGTCGCAAGCTCAAACAGACACCTCACTCACACATACACACGCACAAACGCAAATGACTTTTATCTTCTTCGCTCGCGACCATTTGTGAGTGAGCAGAGCAAAATGTTAACAAATCCATTGGTTGTTCGTTGAGAACTGAGCGATTCGATCATGATCCGATGTGAACGGTTCATCTCTGACTTTTTGCTCAAAGAGTCCGTAAATAATTGTTATTTTTTGACAACGAAAAACGGTCAATTGTTATTTGCTAGCTCTGGTTTCAACACATGTACCCCTTCCGCCAATATCTGCACCGCCTTTAAAAAATTGTGTTCAAATGTTTTTGGCCAAAAATTAGTGCTTCGTTGAGCAGAAACTATTCGATGTATATTTTTTTTTATACCTGCTCAGCGATCAATCTTTCTGCTGAACAGTATACGAAACAAATTGGTCGCAAAAACTTTAAACGTAATTAAATTACTAATACAAAACATTATGTAATTTTCTTTTAAAAATTAAATGTATATTTAATCGGTTTTAAACCGGTTACCGAAATAATTTTTTTATAACCGAATCGTAACCGATACAATTTGATTTTAATGACCGTACCCGAAACCAATAATTCTTTCGGTTTTATTCCCTGTACGTCAGCTGTGGGCAAGTCCTTGCTCCCATTGCTCCCGGTTCTTGGCGCCAGCCGCACACAATTGTCTCGCTTCGACTAGAGTTAAAACAACAAATCCGCTGCGCAACAGCGCAGGTCGCCGATAAGTCGCACAAGCAGTCACCAAAACAGGTACAGTGTGCGCGATCGAGAAGACTGCAAAAACATGACACTGGCATGCCACTGATTTGAAATAATTAAGTGATGCCAAGTCAAAATAGATTAATTTCTGCATCAAAATTTGTTTAACTTTCAATTTTAGGTTTAACATGGGCTGGCACAATGGTCTTTTAAAGTTTCATTTGTATTCGTAGTTGATGCTTAAGATAATAATTGTGGTTTTCGGTGCATTTTGTGGATAACACCCATCATAAAAAATCTTCAAAGAATGTTCTTCCTTTTTATGTATAACTTTGGATATTTTTCAATATTATCGTTGTTTCAAAAAAAAAAAATAAAAATTTCTGTTTGAAAATAATTTTTTCCTAAAAGTCCATAAAACATAAGTTTTTTTGGCTTTGTGTAGACACAGAAACGCTCCGAAAATTTTCGTACAACACATCTATATATTATTTGGAATTGTATCCGTGGTATTACATGCCTCCCACGGTGCATATATTTTGTATACATGGTCCAGAGATCCTTCAACATGCTCTGTTACCGATTGGTCAATTATCGGAAGAAGAACAATAAACTTGCAACAAGGACTTTAAAAAGTATAGGGAGCATTTTGCTAGAAAAATGTCATTTCTAGTAAACGGAAGGTACAAAAAAAGGAAATTGAATCGCTTTCCAAAAGAAACGTTGGAGTTTTTAAAGTCAACAACAGTTTGTCAGTCAGTCGTCTACGGTAGTGAAACTAGCGACTGTAATGACGTAAATTATATAAGCTCTCATAATGACAGCAGCGATGAATAAATAATCTGATGATTAATTGCAACTTTTATCAAATAATAAAAAAATTGTAAATAACGTCCAAAGTATGTTATATTAGTTTTAGTTTGTCAAAACATAAAATGAAGCAGAAAAAACAAAAGTTAAGTTCTGGTTCCATATTTAAAATTTAACTTTGGTAGCTAGCGTATATCAAAACACCCTGTATTCGCAGCACTCTGTTCGAGCAATCATTGTATTCATTTTTATATATATTTTACATTTTGAAAATATCTTAAGTATTTCAGAAGGTATGATTTTTTCATCGAAAAAAGTCAGAGAGCCTAACAATGTGAATTTCCAGAAAAAAATTTTTAAAAATATAAATTACAGTAATCCTAATGCAAAAGTACTAATTTTTTAGTTTATATGTTTGTACTGAATGAAAGAAATATAGGGCAGTATGTCTAAAGCCTGTGTGAATTAATCTACAGTTTAGGGGTCAAATACCCCACTGTGCGTCGCGACGCGTCGGTTAGAATCGGGCCCGATCGTAATTTATATTTTGAACATTCTCAAGAACCATAGACCTTAATAAAATATCCAAATTGGCGATCCAGATCCTTTGACTTGTCCAACGCAGCCCATTTCGTGCTAATTTAAAAGATCTCTTCATATCTGCAACCTTCCTGGAGTGGGTACAGTTCCTTGCATGCAAAATTAGAAAAAAAGTTTCGGAAATATCGTCTTAACAGGGATGCCACCTCGGAGAATGCAGGTCCCTTCAACATCTTATACTCTGCCATCCTGTTATAACCTGTTATCTCCTGTATATCCTGTTATCTGACCCAGATGATTCCGCTTTAGAATCCTCTTCTTATTCTTGCTTATAATACCCCAATAGTTTTTTTTGTGCTAGGTGCTGCTCAAGGCAAGGTGACCTGAATATTGAATTTTGAATAAACCCGTCTTATAGGAAATTGTTAAACGATTTCAAATAGGCTACCCTTAGTAAAATCAGATTTTTAGTTTAGAAGATATAACCCTTCCAAGTTGACAAATTTTTAGTGTTTAAAGTACACACTCGGGCCTGATCTGAATTCCGAAAATGAGTGGAATTGCCGCAAATCGAGTTGATTGCTGTTCCGAATTCCGCAAATCGACAAGAATTGTCGCTTTCAAAACGTGCGCTGCAGAGCCAGCGGAATTAAAAGTAATTGTAAATTAAAGCATTAAACTACTTCCCCAATATGATAAACTAAAAATTCGAAATTAGTTGAACATTTTTAAGATCGTTTAACATTATTACTTAAACTGTTTTAAAATTAAGTATAATTTTACAGAATTTTTTTATAAACTTCTATAAAATATTGCATGAAAAACAAAACCGAGCAGCCGTACCAAACCGAGCTGTTCTGAATTCCACTTTACTTTTTAGTCGATTGCGACCTTCAATCGGCGGCTGCTAGGGTTGCTGCATATGAATTTATTTAATCGGACTGCACTTTTTCTATTTCACTTAGCTATGTTTAACCATATTTTATATGACATATTCAAATGAAATATTTAAATACTGGTTTAAGTAAAAATAAATGGATTTGAAGAGTAAATAAGAGCTTTATAAATTTAAATTAGGGAGATGACGACAACTCTGTCTGCTGACGATAAACAAACACGCGCGCAGGCCAGCCAGCCAGCTGTTTTCGAAACCGAGTTCGAAAAGTCGAAACGTAACCAAATCGATCGGAATTGGGAACAGCAAATAGTAAAACGCTCGTTTTCGTTTCGTTTTTACTTTTTGAAAACGTTCGGGATTCGGAACAGGCCTGACTATTTTAAGGTAATTTGGTTCGCTTTCAGGTATAACATCACGAAAACTAGGTTACGAATCGTAATTTTTGTTTGTTGTTTCCATTTGTTGAGATGCAAACCACTAAGTAATCCGATCAAACATGTCTAATATACTTCATGGAATATTTATATATATGTTTTAGTCTATCTGAGTTTCATATTGTACTAAATGTAACATCACAGGTTATGGGTCCAGGAGTGGTATAATCAAAGAGGTCAATATTATTGTTGCGGATATATGAAAACAAAAAGATAGTGACCGGAAAAAGAAGAAATTGCATAATTCTAGATGAGCGGAATGGCTTATAATATTGAAAAACTGGACGAAAACAATTTCATTACTTGGGAGATATTGATGAGAAGCGTCTTGATAAAAAATGATAGTAAGCGGAGACGTGAAGTTAAGAGAAAGCGCTAGTAATGAAGAGCGTGCTGCTTTTGAACTTAAGGATCAAAAGGCGTTAGCTTCTATTTTATTGAGTGTGAAGTCGACTCAATTATTGGACATTAAGAACTGTTGTTCATCACTATAAGCTTAGCAAAAACTACATTCAATTCATAAGCCAAGGGGACCTGCAAGGTTAGTACTTTTATTAAAACAACTTTTGACGATTAAAATGTCGCATGACATGTGTGCGAAGGACTACTTGCACAAATTTCAAATCTTAGAAGAGGGACTAACTGAGGTAGAAATTAATGTTCCAGAAACTATTAAAACAATTATTTTGTTAAGTGGACTACCAAAATAATTTGAAGGTTTTTTGATAGCTATTGAATCACGAGATAAGTTGCCTAGTTTAAGTACTCTTAAGATTAAAATTTCTAAGGAATATAATCGACAAAAGTCAAACGAATCGGAGGATGAAGGCAACGCGAAAGTTTTTTCTAGTCAAGAATACAAAGCTGGAAAGACCCCTTTCAAGGAGGAAAAAAAATGCTTCAATTGTGGGAAAGAAAGGCATTTTAAGAATGAATGCAAGGCTAAGAGAAAATTTCAAAGTTCGGGACTAGAGAAATTTAGCATGTTTAATATTGAACCTGAGAAATGCATATCGATTTGTAAAGTGTCAACTCATAACAATCAGAACTGCAAAGCATGGTGCTTAGATAGGGGAGCAACAGCACACCTATGTTGTCGTAAAGAAAGTTTTGTCACACTTAGGAAATATAAGCAAAAAGTAATGTTAGCTGGTGGCAAATCAATAATTGCAGAAGGACAAGGCAAGGTCATTGTGACGCAAGAAGCAAAAATCTGGAAGACATTAATATTGACGTCGCTGAAGAATTTGACGTCGTTGACATGGGAACAATACAAAATTACTTGGGTATTGAAGTAAAGCGTAAAAATGATACAGGACCAATTTCCATTAGTCAACAAAAATATGTAAAGGAATTGTTGAGACAATATAACATGATTGATTGTCGACGTGTATCCACACCTTTGGAAGATGGGTATCAAGTGGCATGCAAAAATGAAAATTGTCGAAAAGTTGCAATAATGACTCGACCTTATATAGCACACTCAGTTAATAAATTGGCACAGCGAAATAAGGACCCCCATTCTGAACACGAAGCAGAAGCGAAGCATATTCAAATATATGGAGACAATATTGGAGCTCAGCAGTTAGCCAAAAATTCAATGTTCCATGCACGTACGAAGCATATCGATGTAAAGTTTCATTATGTACGTGAAGTTCTTAAAAAAGGCGAAGTATATATATCTTATGTGCCAACTTATGAGATGTTAGCAGACATATTCACGAAGAACCTATCAAAACTTAAACATTGGATGTTTCTTCAGATGCTCGGTATGAAACCTGACATGTGACATCCTACAATATCTTTAACGTTGTATTTGAGGAGGAGTGTTGAGATGCAAACAACAAAGTAATCCGATCAAACATTTCTAATATACTTCATGGAATATTTATGTATATGTTTTAGTCTCTATCTGAGTTTCATATTGTACACACCAAAAATTGTACTTTCATATAATAAAAACCCTTTTTTGTCTGACCACACAAAAATTTAAAATCACACTATTGATTGTTTTATTTATTAAGTGTATAATAAAAAAATTTTATTGTTTGCTTTGTGTTTCTCCAGGTAAATCGCAATTCACCAACCATAAGTTGTTTCACTATTTTTAAACTTTGATTACATTTTATTACTTATACCATATTTTCAAAATATGTTCTTTGATTTTTCCTATCCCTAATTAAAAAAATTCCAGCTGCGTCTCTGACTGCTAGAGGTAAAATGGGTAAAAAAGGCATGGTTCCAGAAATAGTATGGCGCGACTCCAAGTAGTTGACCAGTAGAGATTTTACTCAAAACCTTTTTTATTTTTAATTCTATCCTGCTTACAACTAAAATACATAAATATTACATAAAATAAGATCAAAATATAAAAAAAAATTTTTTTTACATACAATTTTTTTTTTCGTTTACAATAGCACCTTTCCCAAACACTTATTTCATAGGTTGAACAATTATCTATCATATGCCATTTAAATTATTCGATTATCTTATGTGGTTATGATATTTGCATCCAAAAACATCAAATTGTCCCATTGTAGTTCGGATAAATGTATATACCTGTATTAATATAATCAAAAGTCTCTGGAGATTGCATATCGATTTAACCCGTTTTCAGAGGTTACCTTACGAAAATGGCTATAACTCCGGTATGTATTGCCCGATCAACTTGTTCCACTCCTCAACATTTTTGGTAAAAATGCAGCTTATATTTTTTGAAAATTTTTTTGCTAGACCAAGTTTTTAAACTTAATTTTTTTTCGAAAGAGATTTAAACCCCAAATATTGAAAAAATTTCACATTTCTAGCTTATACCGTTTACAAAATTTTTGACTTTGAAAAAAAAACCCCATTTTTACCATTAAAAGCTTATAAATCCTACAAAGCTTCGATTGAGCTTCGATAAAGCTCAATTTTTTTCCAAGCTTTTCTAAGCATAAACTCTCAATCCACTGAATTTCATCCGAATCGGAGATATAGTGCTCAAAATGTATTTTTATACCCGTTACTCGTACAGTAAAAGGGTATACTGAAGTCGTGCAAATGTATGTAACAGTCAGAAGGAAGCATCTTCGACGCCATAAAGTATATATATTCTTGATCATCATAAACAGAAGAGTCGATATAGCCATGTCCGTCTGTCTGTATGAACACCTAGATCTCGAAGACTAGAAAAGCTAGAGCTACCACATTTTGTATGTAGACTCCTATTGTCCCTACGCAGATCAAGTGTATTTCAAATTTTGGCCACTGCCCCTCCCGCCTCCACAATAAAAAAATGTTGAATAACTCCTGCAATTTTGAAGATATCAAACTCATATTTTGCAGTGTAGTGTATGTGCCCAATATCCACAATCTCTAAAAGTTTCATAAAGATCGGATAACAAATGGCAGAGTTATAAAGGTTATAAACGTTGCATACTTTTTGGCGCTGCATGCTTTTTTCCACACATAATGTTGAAATGGTCACATTAATGTTAATGCTCTGTTAATTAACATAGAGAAAGGCTATTAGACACTAATTGCCCTGAGTAACGCTCTCGTTAAACCCTGTTCCCATTGAAAATGGGAAAAGGGGGATCATGAAGTTGTGCAAAAGTATGTAACAGGTAGAAGGAAGCATTTGCGACCCTATAAGTATATATAATCTTGATCAGCATTAACAGCCGAGTCGATTTAGCCATGTTCGTCTGTCCGTCCGTCAGTCTGTCCGCCTGTCCGTATGAACACGTCGATCTCAGAGACTATAAGAGATAGAGCCACAAATTTTTGCATATAGGTAGGTGTATACCAGATTCAAATAGAGTTTGTTTCAGATTTGGAAAATCCTCCCCTCCCCCCTTTAAGCGCAAAAAACTGTCAGAGCTACAATTAAGATAGACCTTCCAAACTTTATATATATCAAGTAAGGCCTATCTATCTATTCAATAAGATCGGACAAAAAACACCGAAGTTATATACGAATCAATTTTGCTTGTGGATGGGAGGTATGTTTTTTTGTGCGTATGTTTTTTTGTGCGTATGTTTTTTTGTGCGTATGTTTTTTTTTTTTTTTTTTTTTGTAGGGGTGGTTGAAAGCTTTCAAGCCGGTTTGGCGCTAGGATATAGCAACCAAAGTGTGGGACTTGAGTTACCGCACCCACTAAACAATCCACCCCCATCCCGATTCCCGGCGGAACCACCGTTCGGTATTACTTCGCCGGCCACCTAAAAGTTTCATAAAGATCTGATAACAAATGGCAGAGTTATAAAGGTTATAAACGTTGCATACTTTTTGGCGCTGCGTGCTTTTTTCCACACATAGTGTTGAAATGGTTACATTAATGTTAATGCTCTGTTAATTAACATAGAGAAAGGCTATTAAACACTAATTGCCCTGAGTAACGGGTATATCGAAGTGGGGCAGGACCGACTTTAACTTACGCTCTCGTTAAACCCTGTTCCCATTGAAAATGGGAAAAGGGGGATCATGAAGTTGTGCAAAAGTATGTAACAGGTAGAAGGAAGCATTTCGACCCTATAAAGTATATATAATCTTGATCAGCATTAACAGCCGAGTCGATTTAGCCATGTTCGTCTGTCCGTCCGTCAGTCTGTCCGCCTGTCCGTATGAACGCGTCGATCTCAGAGACTATAAGAGTAGAGCCACAAATTTTTGCATATAGGTAGGTGTATACCAGATTCAAATAGAGTTTGTTTCAGATTTGGAAAATCCTCCCCTCCCCCCTTTAAGCGCAAAAAACTGTCAGAGCTACAATTAAGATAGACCTTCCAAATTTTATATATATCAAGTAAGGCCTATCTATCTATTCAATAAGATCGGACAAAAAACACCGAAGTTATATACGATGCAATTTTGCTTGTGACAAAAAACACCGAAGTTATATACGATGCAATTTTGCTTGTGGATGGGAGGTATGTTTTTTTGTGCGTATGTTTTTTTTGTTTTTTTTTTGGGTAGGGGTGGTTGAAAGCTTTAAAGCTGGTTTGGCGCTAGGATATAGCAACCAAAGTGTGGGACTTGAGTTACCGCACCCACTAAACAATCCACCCCCATCCCGATTCCCGGCGGAACCACCGTTCGGTATTACTTCGCCGGGGGGAATGCCCAAGGCTCACCTAGGATTCTCTCCTATGTATTAGAAATACGCAGTCTATCTGCGCAGCGCAGTTTTTGGAAAATTTTTGTGGCCATATTGCATACTGCAGACCAATTTTGTTCCGATTATAGCATTATATTCACCAGGTTGCTAACGGCTGGTGTCCTTCCGACCCCCTGCTTAGTTATTCGTTCATTTATGAAGGACGGACAATCAAAAATAACGTGTTCTGCGTCTTGGATGACCGACTGCCCTGTACGGTCTGGGCAATATGGGTCGTCTTCGTTAAAGATAGGATTTCAAACATCCGTGTCCCATAAGGAGTTGCGTCAAGTGGTATGTTACCTGTCCGTGTCTTCTGTGTAGCCAGGGTCGATCTTTCCCACCGCTCTTGCCATTTCTTTACGGCTCTTATGTGCACCTCTGTTTTGAGCGCTACCATCGTGCTGACTTCTGGAGCTCCTTTGTGCAATTCCGCAAACTCTTGCGCCCTAAGGTCAAATGGGATGAGTCCCGCCACCACCAAAGCTGCATCATTTGAGACCGTTCTAAAACCACTGATAACTCTAAGTGCACAGATGCGCTGCACTGAGTTCGCTCCACTCACATAGGAGCTGTATGCCGTGGCTGGTGCCCATATTGGAGCAGGGTTGAGCTCACTACGCTTACCAGTAACTTCCTTCTGGATTGCTTTGGTCCGCCAGTGCTTTGCCATAACTCTGGCTAATGCTGCTGCCGTATTGCTTGCTTTCTGGCTTGCGTAAATCAGGTGGTCTCTAAAACTGAGTCTGTGGTCTATCATGACTCCCAAATATTTAAGTTGAGTCAGCGAGGTTATTGTCGCGTTTCCAATTTTTATAGTAGCCTGCTCTTCTATTTTCCTGCTACTTATTAGCACTAGTGTAAGGTCCATCCTTTCGAGCCATCGCTTGACTTGCTCAATAGCCACGATGCTGGTCCGTTCCACTTCCGTGAGATGCTTTGCTACTACCACGATGGCAATGTCATTAGCAAACCCAATTGCGGTGGCCCCTGGTGGCAGCAGAAGGCGCAGAATGCCGTCATACATAATATTCCACAGCATTGGTCCTAGGACTGAACCCTGTGGAACTCCTCCGGTGATGTTGTATTGCTGCTCCCCGTGATCAGACTCGTAAGTGAGTATTCTGCCGGTCAGATAGTCTTCTACGATTGCCATGAGGTATGGAGGCACATCTATTGCACTTAGAGCCCGCAAGATATGATTCCACCCTGCCGAGTTAAAGGCATTTTTGGTGTCCAGAGTGACCACCAAGCAACACTCTTTGCTACCAAACATCCAGCGCTGTCCTTCAATGGCTGCACTAGCAATGTTGTGCAGCTCACGAACTGCGTGAAGAGTAGAACGTCTCTTCCTAAACCCGTATTGCCTGGGGGACATCCATGCTTCAACTGAGGCTTCAAGGCGTGTTTGAATGATGCGCTGAAGTACTTTTCCTGTCGTATCCAGCATACATAGCGGTCTGTATGATGACGGGTCATCCACATTTCTTGCTCCCTTTGGTAGTAGGACCAACCTCTGCCGCTTCCATCTTTCCGGGAAGGTTCCTTCCGATAAGCAAGCATTGTAGAGCTCCACAAATGGTTCAGGGTTGGCTGTGATTGCAAGTTTGAGCACCTTGAAGGCGGTTGCTGCCGCTACAACTTCTTCCGTCGTCACACCTCGCCATTCATAGGCCTGCAGCCTGTAGGGCGTCCGTTGCTCCTATGTTGTTCGACGTGGGAAAAGGGTTTCCACAATATGAGCCATCTGGTCACGACTTGATGGTGCTGGTCGGCTGCTCGACTTTAGCTTTTTTACGGCCAACTTATAATCGAGGCCCCAAGGGTTCTCGTCTAGGTCATTGCATATATCGCTAAAGCATCTTCTCTTAGCTTCTGCGATATGTTTTTTAAGGGCATGCCTTTTCTCCTTGTGATGCTCCTGGAGAGCCGACCAGTTGGCTGTGGAGCGAGAACGCTGGCTTAGTCTTCTTGCACGCAGATACTCCTTTCGACAGTCTGCTATTTCCTGCGTCCACCAATATTTTGGGCTCCTCCTGGGTGGTCCGCGTCCTTTAGGTAGCATTGCACATTCGCATGTCGCTTTTAGTTGCGCTGCCATCTGCTCTGCTCTGTCGTTAGCTGTACCGTGGGTTGCAAAGTCATTCATTTGCACAGGGATTATTTCTGCGTCCAGCGTTTCCACCTTGTACCGGATTTTGGATGTACGTCTAATTCCAGGCGTGCTGGGTTGCAGCAGTGTGAAAATTATGGCCATGTGATCACTTCCCGTGTAGAGGTCGGTTACGTTCCAGTTACTGCGAGGAAGCAGGCTGCTGCTCACAAATGTAAGGTCTATAATTGATCCTCTTTCCGCCTTACAGTATATTTGTTTGTCGCCTCTATTCAGCAGGATAATATCCAGTGAAGCGAATGACTCCAGAAGAGCTTGGCCTCTTGCATTTGTAGACTGGCAGCCCCATTCGGTCGCCCACGCATTGAAGTCTCCCGCTATAACTATTGGGTGTTTTCCTTGAGCATCCTCAGAAAGGTCGTCCAGTATGCTCGATGCTTCCATTGTATTCAGGCTTGGCGGCAGGTAACATCTATAGAAGTAAACGCCCCCGATCACAGCTCTGACATATCCGGCTAACTGCGAGATTTTTTGCATCTACGCTTTAGTTTGTGCGCATGACCAGATTGCAGCCTTCCCGGGCTTGTCTGCCACCCACTCGCCAGCATCTCGGTTTCTGTACTGTTCGCTGATGATGGCCACGTCAATATTCTCCTCTTGGATAGTCTGCTCCAACAGGTTCTGAGCCATCGCACAGTGGTTTAGATTGAGTTGTAAAACTTTCATCTTTGTTTCGGGCCCATATCTTTTAGCGCCTTTTGATATGCCGGGCATTTGGTGCTCGATGTGGCGTGGTTTTTCAATTTTAGATTTAAACGTGTACAGACGATGCACGATGCGGGAGCTTTACAGAAGCTAGCCTTATGCCCTTCACCTCCGCAATTGTAGCAAGCTTTTGCACAATAATGTTTTCTACTACAGTTACCGATATGTGCCCGAATTCAAGGCACTTGTAGCATCTCCTTGGGACCAGTTTTGGTCTGCTTCTGCACCACACCCACCCTACACGGATTCTTCCTTTTTCTATCAATATACTCGCCGTTTCGGGCATCAACCGCAGAGTAAGTATTTGCGTTTGCCTGTAAGCTGCCCGTAGGCCAACAACCACCGATTCCGAGACGCTCAGTCCCACCTGCTCATTGATGGTTTCTAAAATTTCTTCAGCCTTCGAGATTTCATCAATGTCTCTGATGTCTACTAACATTGTCTCCGTAAGTGTTTGCACCTCGGCGGCATCTGCAAGCAGTGCTTGCACGGCATTTTGCATCTCCAGTGCCTTGGGGTCAGAGGCCTTGTCTAGTCTTGTAGCCTAGCCTTGCCTGATTCCTTGTACACACTGCCCATTCCTTTAGCTGCGGTTCGGTTTTGACCCTTTTGAGTATCTCTGCGTATGAAGATGGTTCTCCCTTGCTTTTGATAACGATGGCGTCGTTTCTTGGTGGCCTTGGCTTTCGGGTTTTAGACCTTACCGTGGTCCATTCTTTATTTTTGGCTCCTTTTGGGGCGGTGTTTGGCTGTTGCTCCTCTTGTGGTTTTGATTTTTCCCTATCCTGTATGCCTTTGAGGGTGTTTTGCTCCTTGCGGGCCGTCTTCTCTACAGGCGCCTTGTGCATTGCCTTCTTCGGGATCGGCTTGCTTGAAGGCGACGTGTTGTCCTGCATAGGATTTCTCGGTCGCTTAGTGCCGACACTTGCTTCCTTGGGTTGAGCGACTGCCGATTCCTCTATCTGTTTCGCCAGTAACCATTGAAAATAGGATTGGGTTTCCCTCTGTAGGAGATCTATCTCATCCACTAACTCCCTCATCGCGTTAGTGATGGAGCGCTTAGGTAGAGCCATCAGCTTTCTAAGCTCTCTAGCTTTTGCCCCAATATTGTTAAGCTTCGTGAATCCATCTGCTTTTCCGCCTTTCGGTTCCCAGTGGATCGTGCCGCTGACGATGGCGAGCTTGACTTCTCTGGGCGTTAAGTCTCCAACGCCGGTAATGCATCTGGTGAGCGGGCAATCCTTGCGCTCTTCTTGAATGGATCATTTCCATCCCAATTTATACAACTGGTGAGAGGTGTACTGGTGCCTCCAGAGTCGCCAGGCAGCAATACCTCCAAATGGTTTAACCCGCCAGGGTCAATTTCGCCCCTAGGCAGCTCCATGAACCAGCGTATTGATTTCTCGATGGAGACAACAATACAAAGCGTAAATAGGACTCAAGAGTAAAGACAGATGTGGACCGCAAATCAAAGAAATAAACAAAAAAAAAAGAAAACTTTTTTTTTTACTGACCTTTGTCCGGGATCGAACCTGTGTATTCTCGCTTCAGAGTTTGGCCGCCACCCGCTGCGCTACTAAGACAGGTGGAAATGGTTGTTTCGTTGGCGTTAATGAGGGGTTGACACTGCTTAGTGGAGTAATCACACTGCTTTATCGACCTCGGTGGCGAGAATATACGGGAACTGCTTTATACCCACACAAGTGTTTTTGTTTATATTGGTCAGCAAGAGAGAGTTGCTGAATTAACTGAATTTCAATGCTCCGGGTGTTGTGGAGTCGAAAAGTGGCCTGTGTGCCACAAGCCACTACAGTCGAGCTTTAATTATAATTTATATAATTTAGTTCTGGCAAACACAAAGCTACTGTCACTGGCACTATGCACTGTGTGTGACCTTGATTGTCTGCCCGGTGGGCCAAGGTGTCACTTATAATTCACTTTGCACAATAAACTCTCGGTTTTCGCGTATTTGAAGGCGATTTAGCCTGATCTTCGCGGAGCTCAGCTAGAGTACGTCCGTTCACCACGATAGTCAACGACTGTGTGTTTGTGTGCGTATTTTTTTTTTTTTTTGAATTCATTTATTACTATATATACATTACTTATTACTAACTAGAGGAAGTTGACTAGAACTTTGCGGTACGGCCGTGAAGCAATGCGTCGCAAAGCCCTCAGCGCCCTTACTCCATCGTGCTCCTTCTACTGCGCTCCAATCTTCGCAGCTCAATCATCAAGGTAGCTGCGTAATGGCTAACCAGCTCCCAGTTTTCGCTGCTTTCAAGCATAAGACCAACTATGCCCTCTGCATCCAGCCTCCTAGTTCCTAGAGCTTCTTCTAAGCGCTGCCTGTCGTCTCTGAACCTGCCGCAGACAAAAAAGGCGTGTTCAGCATCCTCCTCTGCAATCCCGCAGAAGGTGCACGTTGCGTCTGCCTCATGCCCAAAGCGGTGGAGATAGCTCCGAAAACAGCCATGGCCGCTGAGGAACTGCGTAAGGTAAAAGTTTACCTGCCCATGACGCCGGTTAACCCATTCGCCCAGTTTGGGGATGAGGCGATGAGTCCAGCGACTTTTGGTGGATGCATCCCACCGGCTCTGCCACCTGAGAAGGCTTTCATCCTGGGCGGACGTTCGCACTGCCTTTTTTTGGGATATTGGGAGGTTGCTACCATGGACCTCGTTAAACACCTTCGTGTTAACTTTAGCAAGTTCCTCCAGGGGCGGTACTCCTGCGATGACCAGCGCTGCGTCGTCTGATACTGTGCGAAACGCACAGCATATCCTGATTGCGCCCAGTCGGTGCGTCGCCTCCATCCCGCGGCTGTAGCTTTTCACCTGCAGGGCTCCCAACCAGACTGAAGCTGCGTACAGCATGGTGGACCTCGTAACGCTGGTGAGCAGTAGCCTCCTTCCTTGCTTTGGGCCTCGGGTATTCAGCATTATCCTAGAGAGCGCTCGGTTTGTTGATGCCGCTTTTGCACTTGCGTAGTCCAAGTGCTCTCGGAAGCTGAGCCTGGTATCAAGCATAACCCCCAGGTACTTCAGCGCTCTCTTTGAGGTGAGCACATCATTGCCCACGATAATCTGTGCAGTCTCCACCTTTTTCCGGCTGCTAATTAAGACAGCTTCAGTCTTGTGGGGCGCCAGCTCCAAGCCCACTGAGGAGAGCCAAGCCTCTATTTGCTGGATAGCATGGTTGCAGAGCGACTCTGCCTGCTTTAGGTGCTTTGCAACAACGACCACAGCAACGTCATCCGCAAATCCAACGACTTGCACTTTTGGTGGTAGGGGTAGACGTAGAATGCCATCGTACATTACGTTCCACAGTAATGGACCCAGCACTGATCCTTGCGGAACACCTCCGGTTACGTCGTACGTCTCCGTGCATACACTGGTATCATACTTCAGCACCCTGTTGCTGAAGTAGCTGCGAACCATCTGGAGTAGGTATGCAGGGACTCCGAAGTTGGCTAGGGCTCCCAGGATGCAGCTCCACCTTGCAGAGTTAAAGGCGTTGCGGATGTCTAGTGTCACAACTAGGCAGTATTCCTTCGCGCCGTTTCTCCATCTGGTGCCCTCTATCGCGTTCGCGGCTGTGCCCACAACCTTGTTGATGGCGTCGACAGTAGACCTTGCCTTTCTGAACCCATACTGGTTCTGGGAAAGATCACCGGCTGCAACAATGGCGCGCTCTATACGAGTACAGACCAGCTTCTCTAGGATTTTCCCAGCTGAGTCGATCAGGCAGATTGGTCTGTATGATGCAGCTTCTCCCGGTGGCTTGCCTGGTTTGGGTATTAGGACCAGCTTCTGTACCTTCCACTTTCCAGGGAAAACTCCTTCCGATAGGCATTTGTTGTACAATTCTGCGAAGACCTCCGGTTTTAAGGCAAGCGCAAGTCTGAATGCTCTGTTCGGTATCGAGTCCGGACCTGGAGCTTTATTAATTTTCAGGCTCCCAGCAACCTGAAGCACTTCCTCAGAAGTAATTTCCTCGATGGCCAAATCCCGAGGCGTTTCGTCTTGCGGACTTGCAACGTCTCTGGTGTGAGGAAATAACTGCTCCACTATGGCTTTCATGGTATGTGGATCTGTAGGCTGTGATCGCGAGTCGGCGTTAAGCTTTTTTACGACCATTTTATATGCGCTGGGACATTATGTGCTCTGCCATCTGCTCCGCGCCTCCAGTTGCAGCCAGGATCTCGACCGAAGTTGCAAAGGTTTGCGTGTCAAGTGTCTCTGCTCGGTACGTTTTCCATCGGTGCGCCAGGGGCGAATGTCTATTCGCTGGCTCGCCTAGTGTGTAGCGAATGGCTAGGTGATCACTTGCCGTGTATTCATTGCTTATGATCCAGCTTGCAGTTGGGTACAATGAACTGCTTACGAGCGTTAGATCCACAACCGACCCAATACCCGCTCTGCTAAAGGTGTTATGGTTGCCGTTATTTAGTAGCGTATGTAAGAGTGCGTATGTAAGAGTGTGTGTGTATGTGTGAGTGTATGTATAAGTGTATGAAAACACAAGAAGTCAAGGGAACAGGGTACAGCTCTACAGCTCCCTTACTTGTTTTTACTTGGACTGTCCCATACATTTTTCGCCAAATGAAAATTCATTAAGGGGTTAGGTAGGTTTCAAAATTTCAAAAAATCCGTTTTTTTTTTTGGCTCTCTCAAAGTTTTAAAACGATCTGAGTAATATTCTAAGAGATATAGCCTTCGGATGTTCTACCCATCAGGCTATGTCAGCGTGAATGTAAATCTTTAATCGCGTTTTTCTCGCAACTACGTTTTTGAAATCGGTAGTCACGATTCCGATTTCTTTCAAATTTTGCACACTTCTTTAAAATAACATTATCTCGTGCTTGAACGAAGGATTTTTTTTTCTTCTATTTTAAGTGATTTTTCAAGGCCATGAAGGGTGCAAATTTTACTCAAAAAGAGGATTTTTTGTTCTTAACGCCGCCAAAAATGCAATGTTTTTTTTTCCTTCGTCCAAGCACGATGATTTCTGATGAATCTGTCATGAGTTATCCTGACTACGCCGAGGGTCCTTTTTTTGCGGGGTCACAGGAGACGACGTGTCCACGCCTTAATTTTTAATATTTTTCAATGAAAATTTCACAATTTACTTATAAAATATATACCTTTTATATGGTAAATTGATGATGTGAAATATTTTGTTGGTTAAATAAAAAAAATTCGTAAAAATGTACCTGTTTTGAGCCTTTGAAACCCACCTAACCCCTTAAGGGCGATGTAATCCCCTCTGTTGTGGTTGTTGTAGAGGCTGGCTCTGTAAGTATGTACATAGTATGAAAAGAAAGAAGAAAGGGAATGAAAATCTATTATAGATGTTGAAATTAGGAACCCAAGTCTAGCTCGAGGAAGGTGGCAGCCTCGATAGGATGGGTCCATAGGGATATTGGAGCTAGTGTGGTGGGGTTGTGTGGACAGTTGAACAAGTGTTGGCCGCACTTGTGTCTGTTATTTCTGGAGTAATGCGGGCCAGGTACTTGTTCAGTTGTCTGCTCTTCCCTGAGCTAAGTATTGTCGATCTCGTGGTCCTCGGTAAAGTCTTCTCCCTTTCGTCAATGGGCGGTGGTCTGTCTCCGAGGACGACGTTGTCATGCATAGTCATTATGGTATTTTCGACCATGTAGGTGTGCGCTTCGCTTTTGGCCTCAATGCATTCGGCTTGCGTCATCTTGTGGGAGCCTAGAAACCGCTCAATTGAGGGATAGACTGTTCGGAGCGAACTGTTCTATCTCGCCGACACATTACTCCTTGGGTACTATTATGGTTGGGGTGAAATGGGTTTTAGCAGTTTATCAGGAATTGCTGAGTGAGTAGGTCGTTATGCAGCCTGACAGGAAGAGTTTCCGTCTCCTGGTGCAGGTGGTTTTGATGGGTCATCATGTGTGCAACCAGTTGTCACTCGGAGACTGCAGTTTGCACCGTTTGCAGGTTCCTTCATTAAGTGTCACTGACTGAGGGTGACCATATGGAGGCAGTATAGCTTATAAGAGATCTACCGATGGATTTCTATGTGGTTATTAAAGTCTCCTTTTCCTTTCCTCAGCAACTTTCAGCTATGGCTTTCTGCACTTTATTTGCTTGCAGATAGCGAGAGATTCCTGCTGGAGAAGTTAGCCAGTGGGCAGATAACTATTTAGCCTCTCTTCTAGGACTTTGACGTCATTGCCCGATGCTATGATGTGATGTGTGCTGATGTGAGGTGGCGGTGTGTGTTTGTGGGTGTGGTTGTCTTGTGTGTGGTGCTGACTGACACATTTGGGGCAGTTGTACTGTGGGCTGTGCTCTTCGAACTGTTAAGGCCTAAGCATCTGAGGTGGCACCATTTGTTGCATGCGTAGCACAGTACTGAGAAAACCCCTCTAGTGATCCGTTTGTCGCACACAGCGCTTGGATATATCATGGGCCCTGGGTTCCTTTCAACATCACCGGCGCAAAGGAGAAGGAGACTGAGCAAGCAGGCCGGTGTTGCTTGCTCAGGTAGTAAAAAAAATAAAGGATGTAAGTGGAAGGTAAAGGAAAAGTTTGTACATACTTGTGTCCCCGTGTGCCGGGGATCGCAATCCTTGGGCAGTGTGTTAAGCACTGCGTCAACTCCGGATGTAGACCCGATTTCTGCGGGAGTCATCCTGGCCGTCTATTACGCTGTCATTATCATCGTCGTCATATAAAATCTCCACCATTTCAAGCATGTTTGCACTATTGTTATTAGCGCTTATTTTTAAATTATATCAATTCCATAACGACTTAAAATGGAAACATCAGCATTATTCAAATTTTCGAAATTGCACTGTGGTTGCATTTATATGGAGAGAGCGGCCATAAATACTCCCAGTTTAAGTATCGGGCTAAGACTTCTACTGTGAGGTCTACGAAGAGTAAAATCTGTTAAATTTAGAAATGGGTGTGGTTGGACACATCTAAGCCCATTTCTCATCGGCAATGCTGTAGCAGGGAACGTTTTTTCTTTATACCTTGACTATCGTGCATCCGATCTTAACGATTCCTTCGACTGATCAATAAATAATGCGGATTACAAAAAATGTCTAGTATAGTCGGACCATCTATCTACAAAATTATGGAAGGTATGACGTTTTTTCTAAATTGCGGGGGCGTGACAAAAATACAAAATAAATTTGTTCTGCGTGCAAATATAAGTAAAATATGTCTCATACATGTCAATCCTCTATCTCTTACCATCTGAAAGAACTGAGCGATTATACGGAGAGAGAAGTCAAAAACTTGCCTTACTTTATGGAATATTACATGAGCATTAGCTAGTCTTAGCAGCTAAGCTTAACATTCTTATAATCTTTACATATTAACAAATAATATGCAAAAAAAAATTTTGATGGGCGAGGAGTGGGAAACATTTAAAATTTTAACGAATGATATGAATGATGAAACAAAAACAAACACAAAAAGCATACGTGTATAAACAACGACTTACACAGAATATCACATATTATCTATAAGTTCAATTTTAGAAATAAAGTCGAAACCTTTATGTACAATATTCAGTTTACCCAAGTTCAATTCAAATAACTTTTCAAAACTGATTTAATTATACAAGAATCACACGCGGCAGCGTGCTGCTGACTCTGTACAAAGCAAATTTACATTTGGTCACACTTCCGATGTTATTTTTAGAAAGTACCGTTAGAATCAAAGCAAACCCGATATGGCGTTGTAAAGTTTGGACAATTAGCTGTTTATAAAGTCAGTTGTTGTTCGAAAATTTTGACATTCATTTTCTGATTTTTGGCCTATGGCAGCAACCACTGTGCATTGTAATAATCAAACATTTCCTCCAAGGGCAAATGTTCTCAAATAAATTTTTTATTTGAAAACGTGTTAAATATTGACTCCTATATCAAAAAACATAGATCTTTTCAGGACAAAAAAAAAAAAAGAGTTATTAAACAATGTATTTACTAATAAACGATCGCCCAAATGCGCAAGGCCGTCAATTTTAAGGGATAGCATTCTTCCCTGCAGGTGCTTTCCAATTTTTTTTAATTGCCATCTGTGACTTCGAACGTAACTCATCTCGGACATTCTGAGGGACAATCAAATGCCGACATCTCAGCCCATGCAGAGTAGGATTAAGGATTTTCCTAAACCCATGGTAGTTCATTAATGTCGTAGTAATAGTGTGCTTCTTCATTTTAATTTATAACTTGAAAACATAGAGGATACCTTTGATTCAAGAAGTTTTTTCGTAGACAAAATACTAAAATAAATAAATCGACTTGGTGTAAACCGTCTGCCGATCACTGCCTGTACACCGGGTCTTCCCCAGATATCAGATCGTTCAACTGCATAGCGCAAGATTCGTTTAGCCTAGCTTTAAAAATTTCGTTCGACTATTTGTTTCCGATATTTGGTTGCTTGGCTTATATGTAGTGTTGCCTTGCCAAAATGTAAAATTCCACACTCTCCAGACTCTCTTTCCATAAAATGAACAATGTTTTCCTGCTGACTCCAATTGTATAGGGAACACTGTATTGCTGCTTGGTATGTTCGGGACAAACTTGAGTCTTAGCATATCACCTCTGATCATGAAGACTGTGAGAATTTGCCCACTGAAAACGCGTCATTGAAATAAGGAGGGAGGAACAGCGCAACCTGGGCGCTCCTCAGTTCTTGGTGTGATTGTCGAGTTTGCAATACAATTTGTGAGGAGTTCTACTACTTCATTTAGAAGTTTGTGGTTAGATCGCTTCTTTAGTGAGAAATTTAGTTATTTGAACTTTTTAGCTTGTGCAGAAGCTTAAGTTGCTGGGTACATGCCGTCCGACTTATAAAGAGGTTATGTGATATCTCCAATGGAAAATGGTCTGAGAAAATCATCTCATGCACATTGACATCTTAAATGAGTTCAAGCCAATTCCTTATGCTAGACAGAAATCTTTTATGGATCGAGCTTAGCCCATCGCTGTGCATCGCTGGCTGTTCTCCCATTTACAACCGTTAATCTAAACCAGCGATGCCCAGCCGTACGCTCTTTGGGTACTTTTTGATTTTGTAATTGCACCGAAGATAGAAAATCAATGATCGTATACATGCAGGGCGCGAGGTACACAAAACGACACACATACAAACGGATATCTTGTGTATGCGTCGCGTAGAACAAAATCCGGGATGGTTTTCTTCTTTGATTGGTGTTTGCGCGCGCAAGCAAACTGACCAACAAAAATGTCATGTGATTTTGTTGTTGCCTTACCCAATTTCAGTGCACAATTTTAAATAAAACCAGAAAGAAAGTCGGTCAAGACCGACTATAACACACTCTGTACATTTGAAGTGCTGCCCATCACCGTTGCGACCGATGTTGCCCATAATTGTTTGTTTTCCTTAAAACTCGACAACCGTTCATCCGATCTTTACCACTCCTTTGACGGATCGATAAATAATCCTGATTACTAAATATGTCCATAAGAAACGAACCTTCTATCTATAAAACTGAGAGATATGACGGTTTTTTCCAATTTGGGGGGCGGGGCAAAAATTGAAAATAATTTTGATCTGATTTTAGATCCCATACATGTCACACCTCTATCTCTCACCATCTCTGAGATCTGTATGTTCATGCGGACAGACAGACAGAAAGACAGACGGACGGACAGTCGGACATGGCTAGATCGACTCGGCTGTTGATGCTGATCAAGAATATATACTTTATAGGGTCGTAGATGCTTCCTTCTGCCTGTTACATACTTTTGCTCAAACTTAATATACTCTGTGTACCTCTGGTACAGAGTATAAAAATTGTTCTCTTATTGGTGCTTGCTTGATCTTAACGTTTTAATTAATTTGTTTGTTGCAGTAAGAAGATATTTGTGAACATAATATGTCCAAAATATGTTAATATTATAGACAGGCTTTGGGATAAGCTCCTCAAGATCTATAAAAATTGTTCCCTTATTGGTGCTTGCCTGATCTAAACGTTTTAAATAATTTGTTTGTTGCAGTAAGAAGATATTTGTGGACATAATAAGTCCAAAATATGTTAATATTATAGACAGGCTTTGGGATAAGCTCCTCGAGATCTATATCCAGTTATCGGATAAGGTATTGGTAATAACGTTACTCTCAATCTTATCTAAGGACTATGAGAATTTTGTCATAGCCAATGAAACGCATGATTACCTTACTTAGAGGTTCTAAAGTTTAATATTTTAAATCTAAGAAGCAATACTTTACGATAATATCAAAGTGAGTTGAGACATTAGTAAAGGTTTCCCAAAAAAAAGTCCCGAAAAGGGTCAAAATATGCGTTTTAAGCCACTTTAAGTTAAAATCTATACGTGATGGAGCATTTCCGAAAACAGATTTGTGTTTAGCACTCGAAACCCATCTAGAATCACCATCATCCCTTCAGTTTAGGAAGTCTAATTTTGTTGCCTTGTGTAATTAATGAAATATTTATGAATCATTCAGACAGTGCTGCCTCTACCCTTTTAGAAAAGCTGAAAAGTTACGCCCTTGGTTATTGTTCATATCTATACCATAAATTTGAAATTCTTGAAAAACATCAACAGCCGAATCGATATACCCATGCCCGTCTATCCGCTTGAATGCACATAACTCAGATAAGATTTTGAAGTGTATGAAACGAATACTAATATACTTGCAGACAGATCAAGTTAATTTTCATTCTCTGACACGCCCCCTGCCTCCTCCGCATTTGGAACAAGTTCAAATTTCTCAGTTTTGTAGATAGATGGTTCATGCGTTTAAGACGCCACATGTTTGGTAACGCTCGGATGAACATTACTCATGTTCTGAGCAAAAGAAAGTTCACTGCCACAGCGCTGCAGTGGTACTGCTGCAAGATAATACATACTGAGCATACACTTTCGAAGGTACTGATGATATTTCAGCCAGTCTTGACCGTCTTTCTTGTTTGTTTAAGTTAGAATGTGCTTTCTTCAGAGCATTACAAATTTTTAGAAGCTTAGTTATTTAGCTTTAAATATAGAATTTAAACGATTTAAGTCTTAATTATTCATTATTTTAAATTTCAGATATGGACAGACAAAGCCTTGTTATGTTTATAGAATTGTTATGGATAAATGCCTTGAGAAAAAAATTTATGATAGACAAATTAAAAAACAAGGAATGTCTGATAGAATCGTCGATGAGTGCAATCCGGAAGCTCACTTATCAATGAAAGACGTAACTAATTTGTGTCATGACTATAACTCAGATGACGACAATATGGATGAGGTTTACAAATCAACAGACTCGTGCGATGCTGAAATCAGAAACACGGACACGTCATTACCTATGGAACCTAAATCAAAAAAAGATGACTCTTCCCCATTCAATCAAATGCATGAGGATGCAATTATTAATACTATCGTGGATCTTCACAAAAATTATATAACTAAAGAACCATTTTTCCATGACAGCTTATTGGTTGACCAAAAAGATAGAAAGTTATCACAAGCTGAAAAAAGACAAGCTCATCGAAGCTATGAACAAGAAAAAAAAGCTTCTGTTGGCCAAAAGTTTGCATATACATCGGGGAAAATGCATTACAAGATTGTAAACAATGACGGGACTGTTGTAAGTCGTCCAGTGGCATCGGTAAGTAAAATAACTTTACGCTTATGCTTAGTATACACCTTAACAAAGGAGCTTCCAAAACAAAAAACTCACAAAACTTTTCGCACCAAAGCCCTTTGGCACTCGCTTTGTTGCCAACAAACACCTCTCACTAACGGACTCAAGTAAAGATCACAAATATACAAAATTGGTATTTTTCTGCATTGTTATCGATAGCTTTTGAAAGAATAGATTTTAGTTTTTCGAAGCGTTATCGCACATTGCCGAAATACACATGTGATTTATCAAGTCCAATTTTGTAATATTTTGCTATCACTAATAGAATGGCTAAAACAAAAGTTGGGAGAAGGGCAGATTTTTTTTCTCGGGGTGAGAAAATTAGGCTCATAGAAGCTGTGAAGAGCAAGCGATTGTTGTGAAACCTTACGGACAAAGGTCACTGCAAGAAGTGGTATATTATCCCCTGGTGGGGCCTACGCGCAAGTAGGGATTTACCCAACATTTGCGCTTCTTTTTATCTTTTGGCTCTTCCTTCATTTTAAACTCTTCGTAATTTTGGTTGATTTATATTCAAGAAATTTAAAATCAAACATCACTGCGAGCCAATTCCGTTGTTGTATCTGAATATGGGTTTAACGACCTATTTTGATTTTAGTCAAAGTGAATGTTAGCAGGCTCAAGGTCGAGGTATTTTTTTTTTTTTTTTTTTAGACTTATTTTGTATTTATTGAATCTTCTCTTAATGAGACTAACAATAATTTTTCAGATCTTAATCTAGAAACTATTTTATAAACCGTCCCCTGTTGGAGATAGTTTGTGTTCTGCGGCCCTTCAAGTCAGTCGCTGGGTTGGTAGGTCATTTCTTCTGAGACGAGAATGCGTTGCTAGCATGGAAAGAGATTTTGCAAGTTGATTTGGGTGGGTAAGAAGCTTCTCAGAATATTTTTTGTTTAAGTTGCTCTATTTCAGTTTCGACCAATGGGATGCTGAGATCGTTGTGGATACACTCATTGGAATGACCATGGCGCTCCAGTGATGGTTCTGAGAATTCTTGACTGTGATCTTTGGATGATGTCCACACTGCTCGCACAGGCATTTCCCCATAACTGCGGCCATACGTCCAGACAGGCTTTATGTGCTTTTGTACAGCGGACTTTATATTCCAGTTTAAGAGGGGAACGGGAGTTAATTAGCATGGGCGTTGGCCTTTAGCTTGTTTGAAGCTTTTTCGATATGTGTTTGCGCCATTGAGCATCGAGGTGCACACTAGGTATACAACATCGTTTGTTCGGGATCTGGGTTGCTTTAGGATAGCTGGGGACGGTGCTTCTGTTGGTGTGAACGTCACATGTTTACATTTTGCCGTTGTTTTTATGCGCAGTTGGCCAGCCACTCTTCACTTTAGTAGGTGGCTTGCCAGGAGACGTGGGTAATTGGACATCGTGTCTGATTCGTATCATCCGAAAAGTATTATTGTAAGTCGGGGTCTGTTGGTATGTCGGGTGTCATTATATAGGAGAGGACGGTCGGCACGGCTCCTATAGTGACTCGTGTGTACTCATTTTGCGTAAATACTGTACTGTAACTTTAGGATTTGTGAGTATTTGAGGAAGCATTGTCCTTATCTTGAATATAAGACCATCCAACCAAACGCGGTCAAATGCTTGGGCACATCTAAGAAAATTGCAGGCGTATTCGTGGTGCTCAAACGCAGTCCGAATGTCTGAAGTTAAACGGTTGACTTGCTCATAGTCCCATGCTTTGCTCTAAACCCAAATTGATGTGAGGGAATGATATTTGTGTTGGGCATCAATTTTACTGAGTAGGATCTTCTCAAATAGTTTTGACAGGCAAGGTAGCGACTAATGGGCCTGTATGATGACGCTTGTGTTTTATCTTTTCCTGGTTTCTGAATCATTATGATTGTGGACTTCCTCCACTGAGTTGGAAAGTATCCACATCGCAGAACAGCATTGAAAAGCCTTGAGATATAAGTAATGGCGGGACTTGGAAGTTCCATAATCATTTTAGGTGTAATAAGGTCATGTCCAGGGGCTTTTCTGGGATTTAGCTCTCCGATGGCATTTTTTTATTTCTAGCGAATGAACTTTGATTGGGTCAGTTTGTGCGGCGGTCGGAATCAATGGAAGTTCATAGCCTTGGTTGAAGGATTTGGCTGGAAAACATTTCTAAGGTGAAGTGCAAAGCGTTGCCTTTTCTTCGTCGCTGCGGGCCCATCTTCCTGTCTGATCTCTTAGAGGCGTGTCACTGCAGGTGCTTTATGGCGGGTGGCCCCATAGGGGAAATTTGGTGCTTGTAGGCGATAATTTTTCGATATAACGGCTATGTGCGTTTTGTTTTGCGAAGGACGCGTTCTGCAAGTCTCAGAAGGTCGAGTATGATTATAGGTCGAGGTATGATTATAGTTCAATAATCAACCAGAAAATTCAACAGAGAATACATTTGAACATGAACAGTAGCTGTGGCTGTGTAGACGGCCGTTTCGGCTGCCGCCATGGCAAAGCCTTCGTCAGTACACTTTTAGTTGCTGTCACACCAACAAGCCATTTGCAAATCCTATTTATACTACCCAGGCGGCGAATAAATTGTTGAGTATTCCAAGTGCACAAATTTGCACGAACTTTCAACTAGCTTTTAAGCTAGAATTCCAAGTGCACAAACTTGCACGAACTTTCAACTAGCTTTAAGCTCCGCTTTTTTAGGGTATATGAAGGTATATGCATTGGCATTGCTAACATTCACTCAACCCCTTCACCGACTGTTGTTCTGGATGGAGCGGATAACAGTAATAATTCATTTCGCACAGAGTGATGATTGCGTTGCTCTTTTTATGAATCTTCTCTTTAGACTTAAGTATATTTCTCTTAAAAATTTTTGTTTGTCCAAGCGTAGTTATAAATTGTTGGTGTGTTTAATATTGAATTTGTCTTATATGTTAGGTGCGCATCTAATTCTAGGTTTTAATTTGTACTATAAATGCAAAATATTTTAACTAATACGCAGGCTAACAGTCATGCTCTAATTAGGATACTAAGCAACCAACAGAAAGGCTTAAAAGAGTGTCATATTAATGCTCAAAGTTTGACTAAAAAAATGGACGAGTTTAGATATTTATTTGTTGGTTCCCATGTAGATGTAATATGTGTGTCTGAAACGTTTGTGTCGGTTTGTCTCTGATATGTTTGATAAACGTTTGTGTTCGTTGCAGTGAATATTCGGGTTTGTTTTTAATTTTAACTTATAATATTTCTAGTCTTTTATATAACGATTTCTGGGAGGGAAGTTGTTTGGATGGTGTGGAGGTAATTATTTCAAACGACAATCAAATTAGATATAGGGATTTTAAGAACATTGACTACGGCCTATTAGGACTTGAATACAATAAATGTGACTGGGACAGTTTGATTCTTCTCCCCAATGTGGACGCGCAAGTTAAGCACTAACATAACCCACCTATTTAAAACGTTTGTACCCCTCAAAAGTAAAATTATAAGGCCAAGGGGAAACCCTTGTTTCAGTGCTGAAATTAAGCGAGCCGTGATCAAGCGTACAAAAAATGGAAGAGGTACAAGACTGACTTTCTATATGCGAATTTTAAGAGTTCAAGAACGATTGTCAACACATTGATCTTTTCTGCTAAAAGCCAATATATGTGTAAATTTAATAGTGCATTTACGAATAGCCAATCGTGGAAAGAGATACAAGTGTTGTGCATTGGAGAACAACAAGCTTCAAATAAATGTGATACGGATGTTAATAAACTAAATCAACAGTTTGTTCATTGACAATGTGATGTCCTTCAAGCTATACTTAAGATAAAATCTAATGCGACAAGCCTTGACGACATAATCCCCAAACTTATAAAAATTATCCTGCCCAAAATTCTTAAACACGTTACTTATGTAATAAATACAGTCTTCACTACATCAACGTTTCCTGAAATGTGGAAAGTAGCGAAAATAATTCCAGTTCCTAAACAAAAAATTAATATAGGCCTATATCTATCCTGCCAAACTTATCGAAAGTTTTCGAGTCCCTTGCAGTTCGCCAAATAAATAATTACCTTGTCTCGCACAACTACTTAAGCCAGAACCAGTTAGGATTCACGAAAAATCGAAGCTGTATCACTGCACTTCTGAAAATTTCGGAAGACATTCGACACTGCTTGATTACAGCAAAGCATTTGACACTGCCAATCATAATATATTATGCACTAAGTTAAGCAAATTGTTTGGTTTCTCAAAAACTGCAACAATATTAATTAGATCTTACTTAACTAACAGGAGCCAAGCTGTCGTATCCTCCCTCAGTGTATCGTCGTTGTTATCTTTTACTCGTGGTGTTCCTCAAGGCTCAGTTTTAGGTCCATTTTTGTTTTCTGTGTATGTGAATGACCTCCCAAGTACCCTATCCAAATGTAATGTCCATATGTATGCAGATGACGTCCAATTGTTTATCAGTCGTCCTTTATCTAAAATTAATGAATGTGGCCGTGTGGCTCAGCGGCTTGTGTGCGCGACCGCTGTACAAGAGGAACATCTAATTGAAAGGTTTTTCTTTGGAGCTGAAATTTTGCAGTCATCTTTTAGCTGCACACTGCACATATGTCGGAACCGCGAAAACCTTTAAGAGCAAAAAACTGTCAGAGCCACAATTTTTAAAATAGACCTTCCACACTTTATATATATCAAGTAAGGCCCAATATCTATCTATACTAAAAAGATCAATAAGATCGGCCAAAAAACTCTGAAGTTATATTCGAATCAATTTTGCTTGTGGGAGAGAGGGGGGCCTTGCATTTTCAGTTACCGAGTTTGCGCGTGCGTTTGTTGGAGTGTGTGTGTGTATGTGTGAGTGTGTGTGTGTATGTGTGAGTGTGTGTACATTTTTTTTTTTTTTTAAGCTTATTTTGTATTTATTGAATCTTCTCTTAATGAGACTAACAATAATTTTTCAGATCTTAATCTAGAAGCTATTTTATAAACCATCCCCTGTTGGAGTTAGTTTGTGTTCTGCGGCCCTTCAAGTCAGTCGCTGGGTTGGTAGGTCATTTCTTCTGAGGCGAGAATGCGTTGCTAGCATGGAAAGAGATTTTGCAAGTTGATTTGGGTGGGTGAGAAGCTTCTCAGAATATTTTTGTTTAAGTTGCTCTATTTCAGTTTCGACCAATGGGATGCTGAGGTCGTTGTGGTGCACTCATCGCCGGCGATCCAGTGATGGTTCTGAGAATTCTTGATTGTGATCTTTGAAGGATGTCCACACTGCTCGCACAGGCATTTCCCCATAACAGCGAGCCATACGTCCAGACAGGCTTTATGATGCTTTTGTACAGTAGGACTTAATATTCCAGTTTAAGAGGGGAACGCGAGTTGATTAGCCAGTGAAGGCTGTTGGCCTTTAGCTTGATTTGAAGCTTTTTCGACTCTATGTGTTTGCGCCATGTAAGTCTTCTATCGAGGTGCACACCTAGGTATACAACATCGTTTGATTGCGGGATCTGGGTTGCATTTAAGGATAGCTGGGGACAGGTGCTTCTGTTGAGTGTGAACGTCACATGTTTACACTTTTGCTCGTTGATTTTTATGCGCCAGTTGGCCAGCCACTCTTCCACTTTAGCTAGGTGGCTTGCCAGCAGACTTGTAGCGTTAATTGGACATCGTGATCTGCTTAATATTGCCGTATCATCCGCAAAAGTACTTATTGTAAATCGGGGGTCTGTTGGTATGTCGGCAGTGTACATTACATATAGGAGAGGACCGAGTACGCTACCCTGCGGCACTCCGGCTCCTATAGTGAACTCGTCCGTTGTGTACTCATTTTGACGAACTGTAAATACTCTGTTACTGACGTAACTTTCTAGTACTTTGTGAGTATTTGGGGGAAGCATTGTCCTTATCTTGAATATAAGACCATCCAACCAAACGCGGTCAAATGCTTGGGCAACATCTAAGAAAATTGCAGAGCAGTATTCGTGGTGCTCAAACGCAGTCCGAATGTCTGAAGTTAAACGGTTGACTTGCTCAATAGTCCCATGCTTTGTTCTAAACCCAAATTGATGTGAGGGAATGATATTTTGTGCATGGGCATCAATTTTACTGAGTAGGATCTTCTCAGATAGTTTTGACAGGCAGGGTAGCAGACTAATGGGTCTGTATGATGACGCTTGTGTTTTATCTTTTCCTGGTTTCTGAATCATTATGATTGTGGACCTCCTCCACTGAGTTGGAAAGTATCCACATCGCAGAACAGCATTGAAAAGTCTAGAGATATATGTAATGGCGGGACTTGGAAGTTCCATAATCATTTTAGGTGTAATAAGGTCATGTCCAGGAGCTTTTCTGTGATTTAGCTCTCCGATGGCGTTTTTTATTTCTAGCGAATGAACTTTGATTGGGTCAGTTGTGCGGCGGTCGGAACCAATGGAAGTTCATAGCCATTGGTTGGAGGATTTGGCTGGAAAACATTTCTAAGGTGAAGTGCAAAGACAGTTGCCTTTTCTTCGTCGCTGCGGGCCCATCTTCCTGTCTGATCTCTTAGAGGCGTGTCTACCTTTGCAGGTGGCTTTATGCTGGCGCGTGCCCTCCATGGAGTTGTAGGCGATAATTTTTCGATATAACGGCTAAGTGCTAGCTGCTCTTCGGCTTCGAGTGCTTTGAGAAGTACGCGTTCTGCAAGTCTCAGACGGTTTTTTGCGGCAGGCGATCTAAAGCTTTGCCATTCTCTTCTTGCACGCCGCGGCCACGGCGCGCCGCTTTTCTGAGACCAGCCGGTCAATGTAACTGTTTGTCAATCTACGATCTGGCTGAGGTGCTGTTGTTGTTGTTTGGGGGTTTGAGTGATGAGCAGCGGCAGTAATGATAGAGGTGAGGGCTTGAACTGAATTGTCAATGTCTTCTTCGCTGTTTATGGTTGGGCTCAGCTCGATGTGACTGCTGATATATTTTTTGTATTTGAGCCAGTTTGTCTTGTGTGATGTCAGTCTCCGAGGATATTCTCTAACATGAGGGCACTCCTGAAGGGTGAATATTATTGGAGAATGGTCTGTCGACAAGTCAGCAAGGGCTTCTGCAGTTACCAAGTTTTGTGGAGCTTTTCATGGAATAGCAAAGTCTATAAGATCGGGTAATTTCTTTGGATCTGCCGGCCAGTATGTACGTCTTCCCGGAGATACATAGTCAAGTTTGTTTGATGCGCGCGGGAGTACGCTGTAGAGTTGCTTCCCTTTGGGATTGGTCAGTCTGGAGCCCCAGTGGGGATGTTTCGCCCTCAAACTCGGCTAGAAATGAATCTTCGCCTCGTGTCATGGCATCGTGGATGGCCTGCATGATGACTCCCTCCAGGATGAGCCAATTTTCGGCTGAGAGCTTCCCTTCCGGGTTGCTTCGGTCGATAATGGCTATCGTAAGCTCCGGTTTTGAGCTTAAGCTGGCCAGAAAGTCTTCTGGACTGCTTCGCTTGTTTTCCTTTCGCTATCCGGTCTCTCCTTTTGGGAGAGTGTGGTCGACGTAGGGGGTGGTCTTCTGCTGTGCTTCCTGTCCCCAGTGGATGCTTTGGCTGCCTTCGACGTGGACGGAGATTCCGTCTTTGACGCAGTTTCCGGTGCTTCCACTTGGGCCGTCGTACTCTGTGCTAGTGCTTGGTTGGAGCTATTCTTAGACAGCCGGTTGTAGCGGCGCACTTTGTACTCGTGCTTCTTTTTGAGTGCCTTCCATTTACCAACGTCAGCATTGTAATATAAGCACTAAGCGCTTTTATAAATACTCATAAGGTTATTTAGCAAATTTCGCGATTTTTGGACCTTAGAAACCATCGCGGGCAAGCGTCTAACCATTGACCAAAATTTCATCGCAATCGGATGAACGGTATAGTTTTTGAATTTTCGCTGTTTTTGGACCATTTTCCGCACATTTCTTCAAATCAGAATTCTTCGCGGGAAGCATCTAAGCATTCTCCAAAGTTTCATAACTATGGAACATTTTTGCATTTTTCGCGGTTTTTTAACCATTTTCCGAAGATTTGATTTACTTGGAAACCTTTCCGGGCAAGCGGCGATCCCCAAAGTTTTAGCGAAAACGTAAATTTTGCAATTTTTTCGGTTTTTGGGCCGTTTTCCGCAAATTTCTTCGACTTAGAAACATTACAGGGCAAGCGTTCAACCATTCCCAAAGTTTCATTGCAATCGGATGAACGGTATAATTTTGCAAATTTCGCGGTTTTTGGACCATTTCACAGACATAAGACATAGCCTATGACACTTTCCTAATCGACATAATCATACTGTGAAAAACTCGTGAAGATCGGTTCAGCGGTTAAGGCGCCCATAAGGAACAAATATACAAACATGCTTTCACTTTTATATATATGTATAAATGTATAGATATATATGGGTTTGGAATAAATAATATAATTTTATCCCCTTTTCAGGACAGATAATATGGCTTAAAACTACCATAACCTACCTCAAGAGCTCTTTTAGCAAGAAAAGGGAGAAGGCATGAAAAAGGACGTAAATATTTGTATTCTATAATTTTATATTTATGTAATCGCCATCGGCTGACCGTGCACAAATTGATTTTTTTCTTTATATTATCGCATGCGTCACCGGCTTTAGGATTTAACAAACTAATTTTTTTGAACTTTTCTGTGTTTCTATTAAGGCATTCGAGCGAGGGACGACTCACATTTACATTTGGAAGGGCTTGGAAAATGTTACGGTACGTTAATTCAAAAAAATTTAATTTAATTTAACTGATTTTAATTTAATCCATATATCTACAAAAAAAAATGTTCTCTCTAATTTATTTCATATCTGGTGGCAACTCGACTTGACGCTCTGCTGAGAGCCCCTTCTGGACGAGGTTTTTCAATATAAGAAAAAGCACTAATCGGCCTCGCCGGCTTTGGAACGGACTCACTTTTCGTGTTTTACGCAGATGGATTTCTAGAATGGATGAGGTCTCTCGTATGATTTGCAGTCCACGTTAAGGGCATCAAAGTCAATCCCTGGTGAAATGCCTGTCCAGAGTCGGCTTCTGGCTGATCTCCGACTAAGCGGCAAGGCAATTAAAAATGGGTACCCGTTTCCGACTAAGGGTGTTTCAGCAGAACGGCCACATTTACTCTAATTTTGTTTCTTTTTATTTAAAACCACTCTTTATTTCCAATAGATATTGTTAATTTATTTACTGTTCTTGTTTCCTTTTACAGCTTTGTCTGCCGATTTTACTGCAAATAAAATACAAAGAACTCGGAAAACTATTGTCGATTTTTTTTATCTCGAATTTTATTTTAGTTTCTTTTCTTTTTTTTTTTAAGCTTATTTTGTATTTATTGAATCTTCTCTTAATGAGACTAACAATAATTTTTCAGATCTTAATCTAGAAACTATTTTATAAACCATCCCCTGTTGGAGATAGTTTGTGTTCTGCGGCCCTTCAATTCAGTCGCTGGGTTGGTAGGTCATTTCTCCTGAGACGAGAATGCGTTGCTAGCATGGAAAGAGATTTTGCAAGTTGATTTGGGTGGGTAAGAAGCTTCTCAAAATATTTTCGTTTAAGTTGCTCTGTTTCAGTTTCGACCAATGGGATGCTGAGATCGTTGTGGATACACTCATTGCGAATGTACCATGGCGCTCCAGTGATGGTTCTGAGAATTCTTGACTGTGATCTTTGGAGGATGTCCACACTGCTCGCACAGGCATTTCCCCATAACTGCGAGCCATACGTCCAGACAGGCTTTATGATGCTTTTGTACAGTAGGACTTTATATTCCAGTTTAAGAGGGGAACGGGAGTTGATTAGCCAGTGAAAGCTGTTGGCCTTTAGCTTGATTTGAAGCTTTTTCGACTCTATGTGTTTGCGCCATGTGAGCCTTCTATCGAGGTGCACACCTAGGTATACAACATCGTTTGATTGCGGGATCTGTGTTGCATTTAAGGATAGCTGGGGACAGGTGCTTCTGTTGAGTGTGAACGTCACTTGCTTACACTTTTGCTCGTTGATTTTTATGCGCCAGTTGGCCAGCCACTCTTCCACATTAGCTAGGTGGCTTGCCAGGAGACTTGTTGCGGTAATTGGACATCGTGATCTGCTTAATATTGCCGTATCATCCGCAAAAGTACTTATTGTAAGTCGAGGGTCTGTTGGTATGTCGGCAGTGTACATTACATATAGGAGAGGACCGAGTACGCTACCCTGCGGCACTCCGGCTCCTATAGTGAACTCTTCCGTTGTGTACTCATTTTGACGAACTGTAAATACTCTGTTACTGACGTAACTTTCTAGGACTTTGTGAGTATTTGGGGGAAGCATTGTCCTTATCTTGAATATAAGACCATCCAACCAAACGCGGTCAAATGCTTGGGCAACATCTAAGAAAATTGCAGAGCAGTATTCGTGGTGCTCAAACGCAGTTCGAATGTCTGAAGTTAAACGGTTGACTTGCTCAATAGTCCCGTGCTTTGCTCTAAACCCAAATTTATGTGAGGGAATGATATTTTGTGTATGGGCATCAATTTTACTGAGTAGGATCTTCTCAAATAGTTTTGACAGGCAAGGTAGCAGACTAATGGGTTTCTGAATCCTGGTTTCTGAATCATTATGATTGTGGACCTCCTCCACTGAGTTGGAAAGTATCCACATCGCAGAACAGCATTGAAAAGTCTTGAGATATATGTAATGGCGGGACTTGGAAGTTCCATAATCATTTTAGGTGTAATAAGGTCATGTCCAGGAGCTTTTCTGGGACTTAGCTCTCCGATGGAGTTTTTTATTTCTAGCGAATGAACTTTGATTGGGTCAGTTTGTGCGGCGGTCGGAACCAATGGAAGTCCATAGCCGTTGGTTGGAGGATTTGGCTGGAAAACATTTTTAAGGTGAAGTGCAAAGACAGTTGCCTTTTCTTCGTCGCTGCGGGCCCATCTTCCTGTCTGATCTCTTAGAGGAGTGTCTACCTTTGCAGGTGGCTTTATGCTGGCGCGTGCCCTCCATAGGGGAAATTTGGTGTTTGTAGGCGATAATTTTTCGATATAACGGCTATGTGCGCTGTTCTTCGGCTTCGGTGCTTTGCGAAGTACGCGTTCTGCAAGTCTCAGACGATTTTTTGCGGCAGGCGATCTAAAGCTTTGCCATTCTCTTCTTGCACGCCGCTTTTCTGTGACCAGCCGGTCAATGTAACTGTTTGTCAATCTACGATCTTGCTGAGGTGCTGTTGTTGTCGTTTGGGGGTTTGAGTGATGAGCAGCGGCAGTAATGATAGAGGTGAGGGCTTGAACAGTATTGTCGATGTCTTCTTCGCTGTTAATGGTTGGGCTCAGCTCGATGTGACTGCTGATATATTTTTTGTATTTGAGCCAGTTTGTCTTGTGTGATGTCAGTCTCCGAGGATATTCTCTAACATGAGGGCACTCCAGAAGGGTGAATATTATTGGAGAATGGTCTGACGACAAGTCGGCAAGGGCTTCTGCAGTTACCAAGTTTTGTGGAACTTTTCTTGTTATAGCAAAGTCTATAAGATCGGGTAATTTCTTTGGATCTGCCGGCCAGTATGTAGGCCTTCCCGGAGATACATAGTCGAGTTTGTTTGATGCGCGCGTGAGTGCGCTGTAGAGTTGCTTCCCTTTGGGATTGGTCAGTCTGGAGCCCCAGTGGGGATGTTTCGAATTATAGTCACCCGCAGCCAAGAAGCGTTGACCAAGTGTATTAAAGAAATCGCGGATAGAGTGATATTGCCTCGTTTAGACTCTACACATATCGATGTGGCTTGTAGGTAGTTTTCCGAAAATCCTGATAGTGGGTAATGCTTGATGCGGCTTCTGACGAGTATGCCAGTGCTACCATGGGCTTTGCCATCTGGGTGATTTGTGCCGTAAAATGCATACCCAGGTAATTGAAAATTGTATCGGTCCGTCAAGTGAGTTTCTGCAAGAAGCATTATGTCGATTTCATTGTCTTGGAGAAATTTTGATAACTCCACTTTGTGGCGGGGAATGCCATTTGCATTCCAGAGTGAAACTTTTCTTGACATGTACTCTGTCGTTCCATTAAGCCGAGTTACTGCAGACTGCTTATGGGCGGCGATTCCCACTCCCATATGTTAAAACCCAAATTGCTCTGGGCCCTGCGGTGCGCCTGAGTGGACAGCGCCGGCTAACTCAGCACTCAGGGAGGGGTACTCCAACCCATTCCACACGCACACACACGCAACAACAAAACAAACATACGATCCACACCTCACATACACCGATCACACGTTTGACAACACTCACGCTGCCCCGTCATTGGATTCAAATTTGAATTCAAATTTGAATTCGAATTTGAATTCAAATCCAAAAACAAAATTAACAATACCAAAAATCAAAACAAAAGATACGGAAACTGAACCGAGACTACCCTTATGCACAACCACCTTATTGGGCGAGGTTTTGATGGTTTACCTCAGACACCCCCACCCTTCCATGCAGCCTTTTGGTCAACATCTGTTGGCTGTCCCTATAGCAGACGACCCTACTTCAGCCCAGTTTGCTCATCCCTCCTCTCCCCCTTGCATTAAACTCACAACCAATTCATTTATTCCTTTAAACTGTGACAAAATACATACTCAACACCAAGACTCGTACTCGCTTACGAGAGGTACACCTCGAGGCGAACAAACATGAAAATGCGGATTTTTAAAACAAATATGTGTGGGCCAAATAAAATAACACCCAAATCAGTTCCTACCTATGAGCTTATAAATGGGATAAATGACTAACACATTCTTAACTTTTTTTTATCTAATTTCAGCCTCTCGGTGGACGACTCGCTGGCGAGCGGACACACAAAATATTTTTTCTTGGTCGGGATAAAATTATTTAGAATTTAAAAAGCAATATTTAAGGTGAATTCATAATTTTTCTGATTTTTTAAATTTTTAAGAAATTTTTGCAAAATAAAATTCTTAGATAAAAAGCATGAAAATGAATTAATGGAAATGAATGAATAAATATGAGAATAAATAGGTAAATGAGGATAAAATTAAATAAATAAATATAATACAAAAAATAAATAAATAAATGAATAAATAAATAAATATGAATAAAAAAAAGCTTACAACTAAAGACGGACTAACAGAGTAAAAGAAAATTATATAAAAAAAAATTGGGACAAAAAAAAAATGGCTGAAGCCTGTTTGGCTCCCGTTGCCGCCCCTAGGTGGGCGTGTCGGTCGCTCTAGGCCCCCAAATTGGAGTATGATTGGGCCGCTCACAGGGGAACGAATGTCAGGATCAGCAAAAAATTGGCCAGTCGCCGGCTTAGGTAGAACAAAAAATCGAAGCTTTATGCTCAGGGCCGCAGTCTCCCACTGAAATTCTGGCTTCGGAAGGCAGGAGCCGGTGCCCAGCCACTTTGGGAAATAGCCAAATGCTGCCTTTGCTGGTATGGTCGGGCCTAAGGAGACACTGTTTACTCGTCTGACCAGGCCCGATTAACCGAACACTCACCCCACTTGTATGGCCAATCCCGCTTCCAGCTCAAGGATGTTTCCGCCTTCTTTTCGCGCACAAAATTCACCTTTCAAATTGGCGACACTCAACCAAAAAAAATATTTTTATTTAAGAGTTGTATTCAACGAATGTTTAACATCAGCGACGCGACATATCACACTGCCATAGAAATGGAAATTAAATTAATTTTAGGAAACAACGATTTCCCTATGTGGGTCTTTATTGAAAAGACACAAGAATGCAAATAAACGGACAATACAGGAACCTAGAAAATACAAATCGCTCACATACGTACCTGAACTATCAGAAAGATTGGCCCGATCAGATTGCTACGATACACAAAACATACAAATTGCACACAAGCCTACAAATACAATGAAAATATTTTACAACAGGACCAAATCAAAAATAGATAAGCCGGACATCAGCAACGTCATTTATAAAATACCGTGCAGAGGAGATAAAGACGACGATTGCAATAAAATCTACATAGGGACGACTAAATCTAAATTGAAGACCCGGATAGCCCAACACAAATCAGACTTCAAGCTACGACATCAAACGCACATACAAAAAACTGCACTTGCGACACACTGTGTAGAGAGCGGCCACTCACCAGATTTTGAGGCTGCGACTATTCTCCAACAAGAACAAAACTACAGTAAGCGGTACACTCTTGAAATGCTTCACATTATTAACACACCGACTGACAAGAGACTTAACTACAAAACGGACACTGAGAACTGCGCTCACCTATACCATTACCTCCTCAGCAAATAAGGAAATAGTTTAAGACTCCACGCCACAGAGCGCAGACGTGTAAAATTGTACGTAAACTGTTTTTTGTGAATTTTTGTAAAACTGAATGTTAATTACTGGTGTTTAATTATAGTTTGCCCTGAAGACGGTTGCCGAAGAGCAACCGAAATATATCGGAAAAAACAAATAAAACAATTGTTTTTCTTAACACCTGACCTCGAGCCGGCTTACAACCATCTACAATTAGAAAGGTCGTCAACACAAAATTGTTCTTCAAAAAATATATAAAACTTTAGCTCAGCACTCTGCGACTGCGCACAACGATCGGCCGACTCTATTTGATAAATTCAAAGTTGAACGGCCTCTTCTGTTCCCCTTCATTTTCGTAGGCATGCCCTTCATTTGACCGATGAGTTCCACTCCCCCCTGATCCTACTCCTATCTTTCTACCCTTCCCAACACTAAAACTTCCCCTTAAACGGAGCTGCCCAATTATCGAATCACGCTCCAGTGCGATAAAAATATCGATATCGCGGGCCATAACACATATATGGCCTCGTCTCAATCCCGCCGTCCCCTGAGCTTGACCTACCTCAAAGTCATTTTTGGACTGTCTCCCTAGGGTCACTGGCCGCATTAAAACGCGCTCCAACAGCCAGCCAGTCAGAGGAGAAAGCTTCAACTTAACGGCTAAGCCCTTCATGTTTCCCAATTCCTATGCCAAGAGGGCGCCACCCTGCAACAGAGCTGGGTAGCGTTGCCACCTACGAACAAATTGGGCGCTCCATGCCTAGTTTATCGATATCGATATACCTACATATACAAATTCTATACCACCACACAGATTGGGACAACTTCAACGAACAGAACCCAAGCCGCTTGCGAATTTTTAGTATAATATACAATTAACTAATGCATACAGTTCTTTCTTTCAGGTGACCAGCCGGCTACAAGTAATCCCGCGACTTGGTACTACACTACTCCGGATCCAAGAACAACAACACTTGCCCACATCACATATTGTCTGAGGCTGTACCTAGACCTCATGTTCTTATATCCTTGGTGTGATACATTTCCAATGATCTTCCTTGCAGATCTTCAAGCTCGTATGCGTTTTGTCCAATGGCTCGTACAACTCTACTTTTAATGAACTTCTTGGCGAATTCTTGGCGCTTAAGGCAAAGTTGCGTCTGCACACTTCTTGGCTTGGCACTAAATGCAGATCCCGTGCGCGCTGATCATACCGCTTTCGACTGCGTTCGTACGCCACGTGCAAATTCTCCTTGACCCTCTCGCGTATTATCGTCAACTTATCTTTGACCTCCACATTCACTACCTTGTTGTCAGACAACGACCTGAGTCTCCTCGCTAGTCCATATGTCCATATTGCAGCCAGGTCCGTCCAATTCACACGCTCAGCAGCATTGCTTTGCGGTGAATATACCGGCGTTGGCAGATGAGTTACACCAAATGCTTCCAGCATGGACTCAAATCCCTTGGAGACGGATTGACGACCATTATCTGAATGGATGACCTCTCGTACGCCGAATTTAAAAAACTCATCGTGCACCAGAAAGTCCTCTACATTGCTAGCCGTAGCATCTTGCATTGCCTTCAAGAAAATGAACTTCGAGAAGTGATCGACTACGATGAAGATCCACGCATTCCCACGATTCGACCTCGGATACTTCCTCATGAAATCCATATACAGCTTCTGAAATGGGCAATCATTTTGGACTTCTTTTCCAATTCCAGCTTGCATACAATAATTTTGTGCCTTTATTTCTTTACAGGCCTGACCTGAACCGCCATTCCCGTCCAATAATATGGCCTATGCAATAAGTGTAGTGTTTTGGCTATGCCACCATGAGCAGATGTATTCTCCTTATGGATCTTGTGGATAATTCCAGCTTTCAACGACTCTGGCAGCCAGAGCTTCCAATTAGTGCCTTCCATCTCCTCCTCCAGATCTTCTCGGCAGACCCGCTTAAACAGCATTCCGTTGTGCACCTTTAAATCCGACAATTTTTCGACCAGGCTATGCGCTTCTTGCACCAACGCCTGGTATTCAGCTGACTTAAACTCAGTCGTCTGAAATCTCAATATGGATTCTGGGGTGATCTCAAGCTCCTTAACGAATCAGGACAGAGTATATGATACCACGTTTTCTGGAACCTTTTTATATTTGATATCAAAGTCATATGCCTACAGCTGCAATGATCACCTGGCTAGTCTTCCACTCAAATCCTTGAGAGTCATAAGCCACTGCAGACTCGCATGATCCGTAATCACAGTGAACGGCAACATTTCAATGTACGGTCTGATCTTCTGGATCAGGGGTGCCCAGAACGAGCTTACCAGCGCGTAAAATCCAATACACATACACCAAATATATTTCAAGCAATAACAACAAAATGAGATAGAGAGGGAGAACCGATTTTTGTTTTTGTGTGTGTGTGCTCGCGTTCGGCCGCGTTCATAAGCATTTTGTTGTTGTGTTCGAGTTTGCGAGAGTCATCGGAGAGAGGGAGAATAGAGACACACATGAAGTTGTTGTTGCAGGTCAGAGCGCGGCAACAACAAAACATAGAGCACGCATAAGATTTGTTTTTGGTTTTTGCTGGCCTTATGGCTCGCGCAAAATGTATACGCGCAGGCTATCAATTTGCGTAGAACAACAACACGCGCGTGTCTCGCGTAATGGGCATGGGCGCCCCTGTTCTGGATACTAAGAATCGCAGACAGGCACTCCTTCTCAGTCACAGTATAGTTGGTGTTTGTTCAGCTTTGCCGAGAAGACCGCAATCGGTCTCTCCTGCTGTTCATCGTCCAACTGGAACAACACTGCCCCTACTTCATACTGCAAAGCGTCGCATTGCACGAAAAATCTCCGCTTGAAATCTGCGAGTACCAGAACCGGCGCAGTGGTTAGCGCTTGCTTCAACTTTTTTACGGCCTCAATGGCTTCGCTGCCTAATTCCAACTTCCCACTTTTTTTCTTCAAGGTATCAGTGAGTGGAAAGGAAATCTCGGCAAACATCTTTATGAAGCGCCTGTACCAACCGGCAGTATCCAGAAAGCTGCGAACCTCCTTGATGGATTTCTGATTCTGCATATCCCGTATAGCCATCACTCGACTCGGATCTGTGCGTAAAGTTCCGCCTCCAACAATGAAACCCAGATAGTTAAGCCTTTTAAAGCAGAACTTGGACTTGCTTAATCCAATGTAAGGTTTGCCCTTCTTAGACATTCAGCCACTAATTTCAAATAGTGCAGATGGGTGTCAAAATGTTCAAATATGATTAGCAAATCTTCCAGATTAATAAATACGTTTGATCTCAATGTGGCTGGGATTACTTTATCCATCAATCGACAGATCTGCTGTGCCGTATTGCACAGACCAAAAGGCATATATCTAAATTGATAAAACGGAAGCCTAGGCACAGTAAACGCCGTTCAGGACTTGCTCTTCTCCTCCAGCTCTATCTGCCAGAATGCGAACTTCAAGTCTACTCTGGATATATAATGCGTCTGATCGATGCGGGTTAAGATGTCATGAATGAATGAATGCACAGCAACGGATATGCATCCTTTATCGTGACATTATTGAGTTTGCGCGCATCTAGGCAAAACCTGTTCTTTCCTGGTCTCAAGACAACAGTAGTCCGGTTGCTCCATGGACTCTCGCTCTCCTTAATGACGCCAAGTTGAAGCATCTTGTCTACTTCCGGCCAGACAATTTCTTGTTTTGCAGGCAACAACGGATAGTGTCTGTCCTTAATTGGATCGGTTCCTTCGACCAGCTTAATTTTGTGCTTAAGCAGCTGTGGCTTTCCAAGGCTAGAACTCTCAAAAGTCAGGAGCACCTTTTTAACGGCTTCTAATTGTGCATTCTCCTTTTCTTTCAGGTCCCACATCTCACGATCAGGATAATCAATATCATCACCTCGATAATATTCTACCTTAACGGCAGGAATTTCCAGTTCGCAGACTTATGCCTCAGCGCTAGCAACCTTTAATGATTCAAGAACTTGTGAAGCGAGTCCAAAGGATCTCCAAAAATCAATACCCAGATACATTGCCTGATGTAAATATGGATAGCAGGGATCGCAAATAGGAGTTATCAGTTCATAAAAATCAAACCTTAAAACCATAATTTAGATTATCTTAAATAAACTAATATAGGATGCAGGAATCTGTAAACCAGGGATGCAAACCGGTTCTGAACCGAACCGATTCTGAACCGAACCGGTTTTTAACCGAACCGAACCGCTTTTTCCAGCTGGTGAACCAAACCGCAAACCGAACCGGCTTCCTTTCAGAAATGCTGAACCGAACCGAAAGCCAAAAAGAAAAACTGTTCGGCTTGGTTCAGTTCTCTGATGAGTTTTAAACCGTGAATCGCTTTCCTCTAGCCAATGATACCTACTTATTAACTTTGTTTTCCTAAGATAATTTTAGTTCGACCCTCTACTAAAGGGACCACTGATAGACCGAATTGATACTTAGGAGAGATAAAGCCTTTAAGGGTGACTTGACACAAATTTTATTTGCAAGCCGATCTCTTAATATACCTGTCACCAGTGTGCATTCTTTTCTTGAAGGTTGATAATCATTTAATTTTAGCCAGCAGAGTTTTTTCTCATACCATTAATAGGGTGTGTAAGATGCATAGTACGTATTCTCTTTTTGCCGACATTCTCCGTTTTCGAAGTACATTCCTAGAACTTATAGACGAGTCCTACAAATCCGACTTAAAAAGTTTTGGACATTCTTATAAGAATCTTAAAAATACTCAGGTGGTTTATAGGAATTCAATTTCCAAAGATTTCCAAAAAGTCACATTACAACAGAAATCATAAAACAGTCGAACTTCTCTATTACGAACTTCTGTACAATGAAGTTTTCTTCATAGCGAATTAACTTCAGAACAGTGCAATTTCGTTCAATATTCAAACTTTTTTATATTACGAATTTTCAATATAACGAAGTTTATTTTTGTTCTCTTAAGATTCGCTATACAGAAGTTCGACTGTATTTCATAATATGCCTTTATGAACCACTGAACCGAACCGAAACCGCTTTCAGCTAGCTCCAAAAACCATGTAATGAACCGAACCGGCGGTACAGAAACTATGTGAACCACTAAACCGAACCAGTACTTATTTTTGAGTGGTTTGCATCACTGCTGTAAACAGTATAAGCCTTTGTTGTTAATTTTTATTATAATAATTAAATTTAACTCTTATTTTTGATTTAAAAAAATAACTTCAGAATAAAAATTAAATTTCAATTTTTTATTCAAAATTATAATTTAACGCTTATTTTTAATTTTTATAATAAAAATTAATAATTCAGATTATTTTTCAATTTTTATTTTAAAAATTGAAAAAAAAAAATGAATGTACAAATCTTGAGAACCGGGAAGAGTATTACCAAAATTTTAAAACATTCATGATGTCTGGGTCAATACCTTTTATAGCAGCCGAAAAATGAGAGTTATGCTCTTTTTAAAAAAGCAATGAAGCTTAAAAAGCTTAAGCATTTCCATGCTGTGTTCACACGCAAAGGTGTCGTGCATGTGAAGAAGTTTGAGAGGGGCGACGTCTTCAGCATGGGAACACTCCAAGAGCTTTTGGATGTGCAGCGTTTGGGCGAAGCAGAAGCCGATCGCTCAGCTACTGTTGCTTCATCGGTTGGTGCATTTCGCACTTAGTTTGTGTGACAGCTCTTACATATCTCTTACTCTTAGTTTTAATTCTAATGGAACAGGATTTTACTGACCACTTTATTGAATATAGAGATTATAGAAACATTGACTATGACCTACTTAGCGCTGAATTCTCTAGATGTGATTAGGACTTCATATATACCCTTTTGACTGCTGACTTACAATTGGCACATCTGAATTTTAATGTTGAGTATCTTTTTAACAAATGCATACCACTTCGCCGAAAGATGTTAAAATCCACTCCTAAGCCATGGTTTAACCCAGAAATTAAATGCGCAACATCAAAAAGAAATAAAGCATATGCTAAATGGACAAGGTACAAGACATCTGCTCTCAAGGAACAATATAAGCGCTGCGAAGGCATGTAGTCATAATGATCCAAGCTGCAAAACATGCACATTATCATGAAAAATTTAACAATGTACTACACTCTAACTTTAAGTGGAGGGAGTTCCATCGACTAGGAATAGGCAAGCAACAGGCACCTGAGCAAATCATTGCCAACATTAATGACCTTAATAAAAAATTTGCCCAAATCCAAGTACTTGAAGTAACAGAAAATCCATACCTTATCTTCTTATTACAATTGTGACATTAGCTTTAGTTTTGAGTGTGTTAATGTCTCCGACGTCCTACAGTCGATTTTAAGAGTCAAGTCAAACGCTATGGGACTTGACATTATATGCCCAAAGTTTATTAAGATATTGCTGCTCAAATTATTACCAATTATAACACACATCGTGAACACAGTCTTCACCACTTCGACATTCCCTCACGCATGAAAGATTGTGAAGATAATACCCATCCCTAAGGCTAACTCGGAATTTCGACCAATATCGATTTTACCGTTTTTGTCAAAGGTATTTGAGCAACTTATGGCTACTCAAATAAACGGTTTTCTTGTAGAAAACTCCCTTTTAAATACATGTCAATCAGGATTTAGAAAGCACAGAAGTTGCATCACTGCAGTAATAAAAATTACTGATGATATCCGTGAACAGACTGACAAAAAAATGTAACATTTCTTACCCTCTTAGACTTTAGCAAGGCTTTTGACTCAAAAGCTCAAAAAAAGCCTCCAAATAGAGTGGAAAAAATACACTTATGCTATTTTTTTACGACGGAGCTGCTCACAAATAAATAGTGAATGATTTAAACAAAATACAACTTGGCACAATTTAATACAAATCGGAACGGTTCGCCCGATAAAGTGTAAAAACAAAAAAAAACAAACAAATTTTTTTGGTGAGGTGAACCAAAAATTGGCACAGGGACCAAAAAAAATAGTTATGAGTCAAAAAAAGATTGAAGCTCAAAAAAGCCTCCAAATAGAGTGGGAAAAATACACATATGCTATTTTTTTACGGCGGAGCTGCTCACAAATAAATAGTGAATTAATCGTTGGCCAGGAGCTGTTCAGAGCCAAGATATTAGAGCCTGGTGTCTAACCACCCCATTTGTGGAAGCTTATCACTGCTGGTTTACTAGACGCTATCGGATTGCAGAGCGATGACAGAATAGTTATAGTTTACATAATTAAGTGTCTATTTCTTGTTCGTTTTTATTATTTTGGCTCTCTAAACATTTTAGTTTTTTAGACTGAATAGTTCAGATTTTTTTTAAATAATTTTGATTTAGTTTTTCCCTTACTATTGTCCTCGTTTTGCCTACATCTCAAATGGGAGGTAAGAAGTCGAAAGGCTTCGATAATCCGGCTAATGTCTTAAATAGTGTGCAAGTAGTCGACCATACAGGTCACATAGAATACCTCACGTTTTGGATAGTGGTGTTGGTCATTATAGCGGCAGCTCAATTGGCTCTAAAATTGTACCTTCTTAATAAACGCTCCTTAAAACGGAGATATATTAACAAGGCCGATCTGGAACGGGGGTTCACTATTTCCGGTGCCTCGGTTCGTTCTTAATTTTTGTTGGTTTTGTTTAATTAACATTTAAAATTTTAAAAAAATTTCCTTTTTGTTATTTGTCCGCTTGGGGTTGTCCAAAGAAGCCTGTTTACAAATTTTTCTAACGCACCCCCCAGCAACATGAAAGAGCTTTCATCGGGGGATGTGAAAGGGTAAGTGACCAGCTAGTCCGGAGAAATTATTTTTTTTTGTTGTCATTACTTTTTTTTCTCAAATATTTTCAGAGCATATCTTATACGAGGGCCGTCCCAGAAATTGCCGACCTAGCACAGAAGTGCTGGAAAATGTTCACAAAAAATATTAAAAAGGGGAAGTACCGACTATTAAAAGCTTATGTTTGAAGTTTCGTGCCTTTACGTTGCACAGTTTTTTTTTTGTTCGATTTTAATAGAGAACGCTTGTTATTGATTTGCAAACATGGACAAAATTGGTCATCGTTATGTGATACAATACTTTCATATAAAAGGTCTTAGTCCAACCAATATTAAAAAGGAGCTGAATTCTACCTTACGTAATTCTGCTCCCTCGTTTACAACAATAAAATATTGGGTGGCTGAGTTTAAGCGAGGTCGTTTGAGCTGCGAAGATGAGCATCGTAATGGGCGTCCAAATGAGGTGACCACTTCAGAAATGGTGGCCAAAATTGAAAAATGTGCTGAATGACGCGATTGAAAGTTCGTGAGTTAGCTAATTGTAGGCATTAAAAGTGCTGTACATCGCAAAAAAATAGGACATGAAAAAGTTATGCGCAAGATTGGTGCCGCGTTTGCTGTTCCATCATGACAATGCGCCGGTTCACACCTCTGCCGTTGCAATGGCTAAAATTAATGAATTAAAATTTGAATTGCTACCTCACGCCACTTATTCGCCAGACTTAGCTCCCATGCATGGAAAGACCAAGCATGGAAAGACCATGCATGGAAAGACTGCTGTTTGGACAGACATTTCAGGCTCAAGATCGCTGATGAGTGAGGTTGGTCCCTCATGAAACGTCGTCCGATCAACCTGATGCCTCCTTTGTTGTGTTGTGTGCCTCTGTTTAAAGTTATGTCAATAACATAGCAAGACCTCGAGCCAGTAAAAACTGTAAATTTAATTACAATACAGAAGAATTTTTTTGGTTCTTTCTTTGTTTTGAATCCTTCCTTCCCATTAAATTCCCTAGGACATCTTTCTGGTGTTTTGCCCATTGGTTCTTACTTGAATGTCTTTAGTATAAGGTTTAATTTTCTTTAAATTTTAACTTCTTTTTTTATGTTTAATTAATCATTCTTTTCAATAATTACCTATGTTTAAGTTTTTCGTTTGATCTTTGTAAGTTCGTGTTTACGCACGATCCAACAGAGCGTGGTCTCATTTGGAAGCTACGTAAGTCTCAACTCGGGTTGAGATGTGCATTCGGCTTCCATCTTGAACTGATGTATCTCTTAACTTTTATATTTTTAATTAAATTTTTAATATAGTGTGAGCATTAAAACAACTATGTGTGCTTAATGAACTAGTTGAGGGGTGTTGGTAGGAAAAAAAGGGGTAAGGTGAGTCAGGCCCGGGGCACGACGATTAATATGACGGACGGTATTTTGAACTCATTAGGGGATCACATTGCCGGCCCTGGTGTGATCCCCCCCCCTTATTCCGGGGTGTGAAAAGAAATGTAGCTGTAGCTGCGTTCCTGCGGTATCTACTCGCCATCCTTCTGGCGCTTCGGTCCAAGAATCATAGGTGATCTCTTGAGGGCTGTCGGTGCTTACCGACTCCATGGCTGGTCGTATCAACATGTCCTCTAGGATGACTGGCCTTTCCGGACGTTGTCAGGTTTCGTCGGGACCTTGTTCTTCTTCGTCCTCGCTCACGTCGGAGTAAGCGTCCGAGCGAATGGTTGGGATGGTCCAAGCTCCGGCACGTTCGCTTGTGTCGACAGTCGAACTGGTCTGTGGTGGCGATCTGCCCCCCGGGTGCCCTTCCTCAACACCATGTGCTCCCGGGGCCAAGAATTCCAGCTCATCTTTTGCGTCTTCTGTGGATGCATCATCTGGGGTTACTATGATCTCAGCCAGACCGAGACGTTCCCAGTCGTACATTACCGGATAGCGCTCTGGGTTTACATCCCACCACGACCCATAAAAAGGGGGCGGGCTCGTGGTCCTGGGATTTGGCAAGCCATCATCATCGAAGCTCCAATCCGAGTCTACGTCGGTGGGTGGTGCGAGAGGGAGGAGACTCGAAAGAGGGCTACGTTATGGCTCCGTAGAGCGATCATCCTCAATATCCTGGAGGCTTCTATGGGCAGCACACTCTTCGCTCCTTCCGAACCGTCCATCATAACCGACCTCTGAATCGTCGGTATCTGTTTCTGGGTCTCTTTGGGGACGGCAGATGCCCAATGGGGAAATGGGGGTTTTCAGGACACTCCATTCGGGGATCCCGGAGCACAAATGATCCGATGGGGTATTTGAATTAAGGTAGTCGTCATAGATCTGACGCAGAAACTCCTCTTTCTCGGCTGAGCCTTCAACCGGAGCCTGGTCAGGAGGAACTATTCGTCGTGTAGCCATCGTAGTCACCTAAAGACTTAAAAATTAGTGCCTGACCTGAAATTAGACCTGACCCTGATGACCTGTGCTAAACCTGTCTATGGTGCGGTTAACAATATTTGATTATAAAACTACTTCTTAAGGTTAACATCATGATTCCGAACAGCATGGCCAGGAGTTTCCCCTTTCCGGGGGCGGGGACGTTGGCGTGGCGCACCACACTCAAGTGGCCCCCACTGACTCTGTTGGCTTGCTGCTCGGCGATGGTTACTTCAATGTGTCTTTCTTCTCGCCTGGGATGGCGCTACACTGCTCTGGTCTGGGTCATCTGCTGCTGCAACGTTGGGAACCGTTGTTGGGTGGGTTCCGTCCTGATCCTCGCCAGCTTCGTCTTGTTGGAAGGCTTCTAGGTCGGCCAACTTGGCCGTTCGACGGTGGCGACTGCCCATTAGCTGGATACGAGCTATATTAGGGGAGAGCAATTTGATAAGCTTATAAGGCCCATCGTATTTGCGCGCGAGCACACTACCAACACCAACCGGCGGGGGGGGGGGGGGGGCGACCGGGGGCGAGGCCCAACCACGGGGGGCGCCAAGGCGGAGGGGGGGGGGAGAGGGGGCCAAACCAGAAGGCAAAAAGGGGGGGAGGGGGGAGAGAGGAAGAAAGGGAAAGGAGAGAAAGAAAGAAAAGAACAGAACAAAAAAAAAAGAAAACAAAGAAAGGCCAAAAGAGAAGCAAAAGAGAGGGGAAGAGAGGGAAAGAGCAAACGCAGGCAACAACAGGAACGGCGACACGACGGACAAATATCAGAAAAAGACAACAAAACTCAGAAGGAGTAAACACAGAAAAGCTAACAGAGATATTATCAAAACCGCAAAACAAGGAACAGGAGACAACAACGTTCCAAAAACAATAAAGAAAAAGAGAAAACAAGAACAAGTACACTCAGACGTCAAAAAAAAATACACGACCAGAGAACAAAAAACGGCCGAAAGCAGAGCAAGCGGTAACAAAAGTTAAAAGGAGCAGAAGAGAACAAGAACCCACAAACAGAACAAACAACAAAGTGAAACAAAATCAACAGACAAACATAATAAAAAGACAAACAAAAAAAACCAGGGTGGGAGGACGCCAAGCGGACCAAAACGGGAAAACAACGACAAAAAGGAAAAACTAGGGAAAAAATGGAGAGGGACGCAAAAAGCGAAAAGAAAGGATTTGCCGCAAAAGGCATCCGTTGCCTTGGAAAGGTAATGTTGTTTTAGCAGCACCAGTGTTCCCAGCTCGGGTCTTCACTCTCGACGTCTGAGGTTATAGTGGCGACTTTGTTCTTGTGCTGCTCTCTGTGCGTTCTCCAGTACCACTGTGAAAACGTCCCTTAATTGCTGTGCTTTGCATCGAGGCTCTAGGGTGTCCTTGCTTGATCCTAGGGTTACTTCTTCGTACAACGCACAAGGTAGTCGGGGCTCGCGTCCTTGAACCAGGAAGGCGGGGCTGAATCCTGTTGTGACTGAGATACTAGTGTTGATCGCCAAGAAAAACTCCGGTAACAGCTCGTCCCATGTTTTATGATCTTCCTGCAGGTACTGGGCTATCATCGTTTTGATCGTCCCATTGGCACGTTCCGTAGGGTTTTGTTGGGGACTATACGGCGCGGTGTACTGTAGTTCCATACCTGTTTGCTTACAGAACTCTTTAAATGCCCGGCATGTGAATTGCGTCCCGGTGTCACAGATGAAAACCCTCGGGGCTCCAAATCGACTCCAGTGGGATTAGCTCTACCCACTTGGAGAAAAGGTCCAGGAAAACAAGCAAGACAGTGTTCCAATGTTTGGAACGGGGCGAAGGTCCAATGAAATCGGGGCAAAGTGTGGAAAAGGGCTCATGTGTCGTCCGGGTGAGCATCTTAAAAGCAGGTTTTACCTGGCTAACTTTGAACTTCTGGCATGTAGCACACCGTTGGACGTACCTGGCTACATCTCGAAATAATCCGGGCAAATAGTTTCGCTGAGTGATCCTGGACGTTGTCTTCCTAATGCCCAGGTGGCCAGCTATAGGATGAGCGTGGCATTCTTCTAAGACTCGGCGTCGGTGATCATTAGGAACACATAACTTCCCTGGGATGTATTCCTCTACGGTCGGTCGATGTCCCAGATGCCTGTTCAGTTGCCCATTTTCGTACGAGAAGTCCGTGTATTTATCTGATTGCTCTTGGATTTAAGACAACTTTTTCTTGATCCAGGGGCACTGCGCTGGTTGCTCGGTTGATCGTATACCTTCAGACTGCCGGGACAATGCGTCTGCGACGATGTTTTGCTTACCTTTCCTATAGTGGATATCGAATTGGAATTGCTGGAGCTCCAAGGCGCACCGAGTGATTCTTCCAGTGGGGTTATCAATTGAATTTAGCCACTTCAAAGCTAGGTGGTCGGTGATGATGTCGAATCGATAGCCCTCCAAATAACAGCGTAGCTTCCGAATGTCCCACACAATGGCCAGGCACGCCTTTTCGATGGCGGAGTAATTTTCCTCCGCTGGGAGGAGCCTCCGACTGGCATAAGCGATGACTCTCTCTTCGCCTTGGATCCGCTGGGTTAGTACTGCTCCGAGCCCGTAGTCGCTAGCATCTGTCTGCAGCTGGAACTTTTCGTTGAAATCTGGGCACGCCAACACGGGGGCTTCCGTTAGCTCTCTTACCGCTGCGATTTTGTCCGGATCCGTGTGTATTCCTGCTTCACTTATCATGTGCCCAAGGTAGGTCAAGCTGCTTCTGAAAAAAGTGCACTTCTTCCGGTTTGGTGATCTGGCTAGCTTCCGGTTCCAGGGTGGATCCGATGACTATGATGTCATCAATATACGCGAAAGCGTGGGGCTCCATATCAGGGCCAATTACGCCGTTCAAGGCTCCTTGGAAGGTGGCCGGTGCTGAGTGCAGGCCAAAGGGCATTACCTTTCAGTGAAATAGACCACGCCCCGAGACAGTAAATGCGGTACATTCCCTGCTCTCATTCGCCACAGGGATCTCCAATACCCATTCTTCAGGTCCAGGGTGGATATGAATCGGGCATTCCTCAGTCGCTCCTGTATATGTGTGACTCTTGGCTGAGGATAGGCATCAGGCACTGAGCGCGCTTTCAAGTCCCTGTAATCGACACACATTCTCGTGTCCCCAGTTTTCTTACCCACTAGAACTATTGGCGCGCTATTCTTTGGGTAATAGCGCTGATTCACCGGCTTGTTATCCCGAATGATGGTAGTGTGCTCAGCGATTGTTGAGACCCCAGTAAGACCTTCAAACTAGCTTAACTCCTCCTGCAGGAAGTTACTCAACCACGGCTCTAGGATTTCTTCTGGGGCAACACCATCTGGTGCTACGGGTGGCGGTTTTTCGACTGACAGGTCTGGGTCACCACTAACTGTGGCCAACATGACTGGTACGTTGGTCTCCGGGGAGTTTTGGCTGGGGACCTCGGAGTTTGGCAGGGTCGCTCGCTGCGGCCTCCTAAAAGGGTTTCGCTATTGAGCCGTTTCCCCGTCCGCCAATGGTTCCAAAGTTGGGCGGGTAGATGGGTCACTGGATGTTCTTTTTGATAATTTTCTCTGAGCTGCTCTGCTTAACTTCTTGGTTGTCTTCTGTGTCTTTGTTCTATCCGGGGTTTGGTTTGTCTCTGATTATTCTGATGTTTCTTTGTTCTCTGTTGTATCCTGGGTCCCTGTTGTTTCAACCTCCTCTGACATTTCTGTGTTCTCTGTTGTATCCTTGGTCTCTGTTGTTTCAATGTCCTCTGACATTTCTGTGTTCTCTGTTGTATCCTTGGTCTCAGTTGTTTCAATGTTCAATGTTTCTTCTTTGTGTCTCGCTGCATTGATTTGTGTTTCAATGTTCAATGTTTCTTTTTTGTGTCTCGCTGCATTGATTTCCTGTTGGGTCTGGTCATTGGTTCTTTCGGTCGTGGGTTCGAGGACTCGGTGGCTTGCCGGCGGTGGCTTATGGTGATGGTAGTGTTTTCTCTGGGTTCTGTACTCCACCGCTGATCTGGCTTACTTATTTCTCAACAAGCTTCTGCTCTGGACAAACTGCGTGGGCTTCTGGGGAGGAGGGCCAGACTTGGATTGGTGATCTGGCTAGCTGTAGACGGGCTCGTCCACACTGCAACATGGCCTGTATCCCGCAAAGGAAATCCAAGCCAAGTATGACATCTGCCAAGATTTGCAGCACCAGTAAAGACATGTTAGTTTGGCGTTGGTCAAGTCGTACCCTGACGACCAAAGCTAGTGTCACCTCCCTCTTTGAGCCGTTTGCCAGAGTGATCCTCGTCCTTACCTCCCGATGATTATGCTGATTGCTCAGTCGCCTCGCTACCTGTTCGTTTATGAAACTCCGAGACGCACCTGTGTCCAAAGTCGCGGAAAGAACTCACCTTCGATCGATACCAATGTCGCGATCCGCCTGCTTTCGAGCCACAAGGGGTGTTCTACCACTGGGACTAGGGGCTGCTCGTCTCCGTCCTGTTCCCTGCGGGATGGAGACGTTGAGCGTTTCCCGACATTTGTTGTTTGCTACATTCGATGGTGCGAACGTTAAGACGTACACATTCCTAGCAGAATAATATCCGTGTGTTGTTGCAATCTTTTGCACAGTTGCGACAGGCCCGGCGTACGTCAATCTGCTGTTCCGTGACCATCTTATTCGTAGCTTCGGTTGGAACCAGCTTCAGCTTGTTCTCCACAGGCACCAGCGGCGCCTTAGTTGGGCTCTTCATCAATGGATTTGGGCTGGGTTCGGAGGATCCGGTATGAGGGCCTGGGATCAGGCCTTTGGGTTGTGTAAAGTCCAGGTTTGATCCTGCTATAACGGGGTGTGGTCGGGCTAGGCCTGGCTCCTTTATGGACTCATAGCCTTCTTGTTGTTGTCTGTGGCTGCAGTTGGATCGTTGATTTTTTGGCTCGCATTCCTGGCGTTTGTGCGCATTTGCCTGGCCGCTCTCCGAATGCCTGTGCTGTTGTTGTCTGCTGCTGCTGTTGTTGGTTCGGCTGTGTGTTTGAGTGCGAGTGCGTATGCGTCTGGCCGTTCTTAAAGTGCCTTCTTGTTGTTGTCTGTGGCTGCTGTTGGTTCTGCTGCTGGGGATTTGTGTGTGTGTGTGTGCCTATGCACGTGGCCGTTCTCAGCATGCCTTCTAGTTGTTGTCTGTTGCTGCTGTTGGTTCCGCTGCTGGAGATGGGCGATCTGCCCAGTGGACTAGTTCCTACCCTTTTAGCGGGTAACTTAAATATGGGTGCGTAGTTTGCAAAATTTAAAATATATTCTTTGTTCTTTTCCAATACTTAAACAATAAACTTCACGCTTACTACCTACAAATATCAAATCTTAAATCTACAAAGCTTAAATCTATAAAATAATAACGATTTCAGACTTAATCCCTGTCAAAATGGGGCCTACAAAATGTGATACTTCACAAACCCTTACCAAAACTATTTGTTAAAACCTAAGTATAGGTCTGGTTTTAAGTCAGATATAATGTATACTGACATCAGTCTAGTTTGGTTCCTAAAGCATACTTCTGTTTCAACATAACCAAGAAGTTACCTTGACCTCCTCGTTCAATAGAACCTCGGGAGCTTCTCATAACTGCCAAACTAATAAACCTCCATAACTCTTACCAAAAATTTTTACTTCAACAAATGGTCTTATATCTTTCTTAAAATCAACAATTGAATCAAGACTTAGTGTTATTCCTCTCGTTCAATCTCTATCTTTTTTTATAAAGTTACGAAAACGAACGGTATTCCTCCTACATCTTTTCCAATTTGGTTTGGTTATTGATTCTATATTACTACCAAAAATTCTGTTTTTTACATCTCTATAATTACGAAGTGTAATATGATAAGGGACTATTGGATGGAATTTAACTTGAACATTTTCAGGATTTAAATATTTAGGAATTATATTAACAACTTTAGTATAATCGGAATGTTCTTTCGTTACTGTGCAGGATCTGAGCGGTAGCTGGTGTTCTTATTGCCGCTCGTTTTTCGGTTTTCCTGACAAAACTCACAATTTGGTCTTATTATGTTTTCGGCTCCGCAACCTAAACAAAATAAGGTCTTGTCAGCTTGTCAATCAGCATGTCGATGGCCAAACCTGCGACAGTTAGCAGTATTGATCTCTTCGTTAAAAGTTTCACGTCTGAGAACTAATTCAACTGAATTGACTAATTGAGTCTCACTTATTAGATATTGTAAGCGATCTACTAAGTGCACAACTGCATTGTGAAACTCGTCCAAATTTTCATTGACTTGCTGCTTGCGATCTCTAATAAGTTCTCTAGCATCATGGTCTAAAAGCGGGTCATGAAAATAAGAGTTAAGTGAATTGCATAGATCAGGCCAGTTTACTTTATTGACCGTGCGCCTAAACCTCCAAAACCATTCACTTGCTCTGCCACTGAAGAGAATGTGGATGTGAACGCATAATAGATCAAAATTACCTCTTAAACAATCTTTAGATAAAGCTTCAAATCTGCTAATTACCAATATCGGGATTAAGATTGAAATTGTTTTTCCTCTAAGACGCGTTATGATTCCTTTGATGGTCACTAGGTATGAAAGGAGGAGCATCACTATCCAAGTGAAATGAGAATGCTGTTGTGGTTCCTCTTCCCCAATCAGGTTCGTTAATTTGACCATTATCATCACCATTGATATTGGCAATATTATTGTCATTAGCCATAACATCAATCCTAACGGATCTGTTTGTTGTAAATCTAGAAATTTTACGTGAAAGTTCCGAAATCATGGAATGCATTTGACTCATTTGTGAACTCTTTCGATTTTTTATTTGCGATAAGGTTCGCTGTTCTATTAAGCCTGTATCTTGATTTGGGTTTTCCCCAGAAGCAGAATTAGAAAGTCCATTACTATTATTATTTGGTGGAGTTGGCTCATTAAGATCAATGAAATCGTTTGTCTGTTGAGCTTTCTTCTGTTTCTTTTTCTGGGCACTGTATAACAAAATCCTTTCTGTGGAGTGTGATCATTTTGCTGGCAAGTTGGACAAGATCGTGACTTATCAATCCAATTTAAAATGCACATTCTATGAAAGGTATGTTTGCATCGTGTTTTGAGTCTTAAATCCAATTGAACCATTGGGTTTGAACAAATATTACAAACTTGTTAATTCGCTATAAGATTGTCCATATCTAAACTATGTCTTACATGGCGAAAAGCAAAAATAATTTCAAATAAATCTAAAGAAGGTAAACGTTCAAACTTCAAACTTTACTCAAAGCAACACTCATAAACGGATATGGGGTATAAAGATCGGAAACATGAAAAGTTTTCAGTCATGCATACTTTTCTATGGCTTTTCCCCAATATACAATTTAAAGAAAACTGTGTTCAATAGGAGCTGATGGCTACAGAAGATAAATACCAATTGTTCCGGGCAGTAAGATTAATGACTAGCATTCAAAATTTTAAAGCTTTTCATAGCCAAAATACCATTTTCGTTAGCCTTAGTTCATAGCACGCATTGCAGAATGGATTGTGACTAGCACCAACCATTAATATTTTCCAGAAAGAACAATCGGAATAAAATTTTACTTGCAGACTATTCATAGGACACAATCAAGAAAATGGCAAATATTTATAGAGAATAATATTCTTATATTAATCAACCTTGAGTTGCCACCACTGCTACTTGCATTTAACATTTGCTGTAGTGCTGAATCTTGTTCTTGTGCCCCACGTTGGTCGCCACTTTTGTAGTGTGACTTATGGTAAAGAGTGGTAGTGCTGCTAAGCATACCACAAACTAGATGACTACGATCATAATGGTTAGCACTGGGGAATCTTTCGGCTAGGACTCGTCCAATGGGAGGGATATTTTGTCTTATCTAGTTGGTCACACACTAGAGAGATTTGAGCTAACCAGGCCAAGAGGTGTTATAAAAAAAATCAAGTGTGTATGCATCCCTTAATTCTCTAGTCCAAATTCATTTTTCCAAACTTCATTTAATCCTCTTGGTACTCATTTCTAAATCAAGGGCCATTTAAAAAAATAATAAAAAAGTGTTTCAATCAATCATAATAATCGAGAATTAAGTCGAAAGGGATATGCGATATTTGGTTAATAATTTATATTAAGGACCATGATTCGCAACAATATTTACCTATATGAAAATTAGCATGTACTGTAAGTTTGTATTACCTTAGATTGTTGTTCAGTAACTACGTGGTTTTTTCTTGAGACCATCTGCGCATGCAGGCCTGTTTGCGACGACGCTCCAACCTGGGCTTAAGAAAAATATTAAATGGTATAATAAAATTGCAGTACTCAATTTATAATATGTATTTTTTTTTGAAACTTAAGAAATCGGTCATGTGTAATTTGTGATTCTTTCTTGCTCCGGTATCTATTATGTCTATCTTGCGGAGATATGAGGACGACTATCCGAGTCCACATGTGACGATTTTTTGTCGCTCAGGCTGACTGCACGCCTACTCCAAATTTCCGTTCAACATAAATGGCTTTCACGATTAACTTCAAATGAGGTACGTCAAATTGTCAAACTCTTCTCGACGTGGTATGGACTACTACGAGGTAGCCCTTTTCACAAATAAGAAAAACAAGTTAAAACTCACCTTAGCACCATGTCGGAGTGAGGTTACGTAACCATACTACCTTTTCAGGGCTCAAAAAATGCGAATTTCATTAAAGGGTTTTTGTACCCACGAAGCAGACAAAAAACTAAGGTGCGTTTCATCCGTCCGGCGGAGACGTTTACTGGATGCGCACTCTGTTTCACTGAGTTAAAGAAAACATTTCATTAACCGCGTCACTTATAGTTACCTTTTCGGAGTTATGTGAAATTCACTTTAATTTGTTTAAGATCAAGCTTTTTCATAAAGTGGTTAGTCCACTTGTGCTGATATTTAGTACACTGCACTATTGTCTTAAACAGATCAATTAAAATAATATTACTTTTGCCAAATGTAGATATTTGCATGTGTTTGGCTTGATTAAAGATCAATACACATATGTCCTTTTGAAGCATGACCTGATCAATGCCTTGTCGATTCTCAACTAAATTTATCATAAGCATTGCTCTACCGCAAGCGCATTGACTCTGCATTTGGCGACGCAGTGGTATTAGTGAGAAAAAGCAAAACCCACAATCAGACCACACTTTACGATAAAGCGGCCGGCTTATCTGCATGTACACTGCTGTCCAAAAATTTGTGTACCGCTGTTCTTTGAACCAAATGGACCGTCACAATAAGAAATACCAGATTTTTCCTAACGGACTCGGAAGATAATGAAGTTCGGATACGATGGATTCCGGTGCCTTCTTAACTTTACAGTTTCGGAGAGCCATTTCAACTTCGTAAACTTGAATGTTTCTGTCCAGGAAATGGTTTGCAGATGTAGTAAGGGAATAGCATGAGGGTCTTGTTTGATCAGATGTGTAAAGAAACGCGTGAAAGTGTGTGGCTAGTGCAGCAGTGTTGGCTTCTATTCTTTTTTCCTCTCGCTACGTCCCCTTAGTTTCCTTGCCAGCTCCCAAAAGTCCTTGCTATTTTTCAATTTGTTAAAATCGTCCTGCATTCTATGGTAGCGATTTTGCTGCTTACTCTTATACAAATTTTTGTACAGTGTGTTTGCCTGTTGGCATTGAACGTGTGTGTTTACGAGTCGTTTTTTCGGGTGGCCAATAAAGCTTTAAAAGATGATTTTCTTGGGAGTCAAGCCACGGCTGTTCATATGGCTTGACAGATGCTGTTCAGTGCTTTGCATAAACTTTGCTGCTTCAATAACAATTTTTTCCAATTGCTCAATATCTTATAGCTGTTGGGGAAGTTCACTTTGAGTACAGAGTTGCCTATCTATGTGGTGTTTATAATGTACAGTTTTGTGTTCCTTCCATTTAAGCCTTGGAAGAAGTTGATCGTCGCAGGTTATTCCCTCGTGACTACTAGAGGAGCAAGTTACCACTAATGGAAGATGATCTGAGAAGCTTTGACTGTCTACATTAAAGTTTTTAACTGCTTAATGCGAATTTCCATTGACTAGATTGTCGTCGCCACCTCACCTCTTCGAAACGTGAACTCTCCGCTTCTGTCTCCAAAAGCCCGTCCGTTTAGAGCCGTTAGGTTCAGGCATTCACACATATCTATTATGTGTTTGCCCTTAGTATGAAGAGTTATATCTTTTTCCTCTCTACGTATGGAGGTGAATCCTCTAGCCGTGTCATTTCCCTCGGTGAGTATCTGTTGGTCGCCAAATCTTCCGTTTAGGTCACCTACGACATGATATCCACTTGTGTTTTTCTAAGACAGTGTTATATAATTTTCCAAAATCCGAGCTTCAGTTATTTCAATTTAATTAGGTTGGTATAATAGTGTACGTTTTATTGAGTCTCCCTATTGTACGGCGCCGTTTTGCTTCTACCCATTTTAGCTTGTGATTTGGAAAGAATAGTTCAAAGTCGTCAAAACCTTTATCGTCAAAAGTTTTAAAGAGCAGGGAGAATTCGTGGCTGCATATATAATTTAAAAAGTTTCTACAGCTCCTACAAATGCTGTACAAACGCGTTCACGTCTTCCAAATCTGTCGCTGCCGAAGTTTATTGGAAAATATTCGGAATATAAAAATTTTAATAGCCTTTTTGAGACTTTGGTTCATAACGATAAGTCCATTCCACCTATAGAGAGTTCAACCACTTGATTTCTTGTCTCAGGTGATGCTGTTAGAACTGTAAGAGCAGTCACCGAGATCAATTATGCAAAAGCATTAGCAAGTTTGAAAAATGTATCTGACAACGACTGCATTACATTTAAGGATCATATTTCAGCGTGGTTCGGTCTGCCCAAAATTGCATCACCCACAGCATCGGCTTTACGAAGCCTTATTGACACAGATTCGGCTGTGTATGGGTCATTGCTGTCAATTGGTGATGATAAAAAGGTCGCAAACGCTATGCTTATTCATATAGTTATGAACAAAGTCGATCCAGTGACCAAACGAAAATGGGAAGATCAACTCCATTTTGATAAGCTTCCGCTATGGACAGATAGTGAAAGGCTTTTAAATAGGAGATACCAGCATATGTCTGCTGAAGAGTCTACCAAACAACATCTGAATCAAAGTCAATTCAAAGTAAATACAATCGTACCTCATTTTCATGTTCTGCGGCTCAGACCCCATCTAGGATTCATAAATGTGTGTACTGCAATTCAGATGGGCATTCAATTGGGAATGGCTCAGTTTCAGCTCTTAGTTTGGAGGAGAGATCAGTCGAAGAACTAAAGGCGATTAAGTCTGAAGTACTTCAGGTGTTGCAAGAGGCAGGGCTCGAACTAGCAAAATGGTTTTCGAACTGCCCTAAGATTTCCGCATTCGAGAGCACAGTCAAACCAATAACGATATCAGACTCAGACTCAACAAAAGCGTTAGGAGTTCTTTGGTTACCTCATGAAGATGTTTTCAAATTTAAGCTGGACGAAGCTTCCATGAGTGTACGAGCGACAAAACGAAACATATTATCGGTGACGTCAAAACTATTCGATCCCCTCGGTTTGCTTAGTCTCCTTATTATAAAGGGAGAGATTTTACTGCAATAGCTTTGGTTATTAAAACTGGACTAGGATAAATCGATTCCACTGAAATTAGAAACTGAGGGGGAAGTTTTAAAACAAACATTGTCGGATATACAAAAGGTGGCTGTCCCACGATTTGTACATATAGAGCCCACGTCACCGATTCAAATTTATGCCTTCGCCGATGCTTCTATGAAAGCATATGGTGCGTGTATTTATGTTCTTTGTTTGACTGAAGAATGTTTTAAGGTGTCATTGCTGACCTCTAAATCTAAAGTAGCGCCGCTCAAGACGAAAACACTCCCAAGGCTTGAGTTATGTGCCGCTCACCTATTAGCAGAACTTTATCATCGAGTCCAGTCTTGGATTAAGGCTCCGATCGGACGCATTGTATTATGGTCAGACTCAGAAATAACGCTCCATTGGATTCGGTAGCATCCCTCTTTGTTGTTTACTTTCGTTTTGGATAGAGTGGCTGAAATTCAAGAGTGGACAGAGAACGCAACGTGGCGGCATGTACCAACAAAGCAGAATCCATCAGATATTGTCTCTAGAGGTTGTGACGTTGACGAGTTGATGGAGTCAAATCGGTTGACTGGTCCATCATTCGTACTAGAGCCGGAAGAAGATTGGCCAAAAAACCCTGATTTTGAATTGTCGAAGGAGGTGCTTGAGATGGAAACTCGAAAATCAGCTGTCGGGCTGACAGTTGCAAGGAAGAATCCAGAGTTGTTGGACATCATCGAAGGATACTCGTCACACCTCAAACTGCTGAGAGTGTTCGCTTATATGTTCCGCTTTATCCGAAAATGTAAAGATACATCAATCCAGTTTGAAAATGTTCCTTCAGCACTTGAACTTAAAGAGGCATTTGAGAAAATAGTCGAAATTGTCAAAAAATATGAATTCGAAGATGAAATAAAAAGGGTTAGAAAGAGTGCGAGTTACCAGTCGTGCCGTGGTAACGAAGAAGGTGAGGGTGGACTTGGTTCCACTGTCGGTAGTGCCTTATGGTTAATTTGATGTGTTGGAGTTTAGACGATGACGAGTCTTTTTCACTTTAACTGTTTCGGGTAGGCTTAGGAAGGAAAAACGATACTAGACCGAACTTTAAACACAAGGAAAAATACACGTTCCGCTGTTTCGTTTCAAAATAGAACTGATTTATTCTGGACGCAGCCTGCTCAGATTTATACTCTAGATTTACAATGCAATTAAATGTCAAAACATAAGTCCATCGCAACAAGTTGCTAGTCCGACTGCATACTCTGCGTTTTGGGTGACCCGCTGGGTTGAAGTGGCCGTTGAACGACACCGATTTGGCTGTGTCATATCCTCTGATGTTTCCGCGTGGGTTGCAACTCGATGCCCTACATTGAGTTGGGCAATGCTCTGGTCGTTGTTGGTCATTTCGGTTGAAGTGGTTTGTTTTGGGTGGCCTACATCAAGTGGTGTAAAGAATACTGTCCCTTGTGACGTGGGTGGCCTACACTTCAGTGTGTAAGCTTGAACCTCCATCTAGGCGGTTTCGGTGGTGGGCTAGGTTCCTCGTAGGAGGGCTCTGATATGGTAACTCCTCCCCCCTGGATTGTAGTGAGGGCCACAGCGGAGGTATGGCTCGAACGGAAAGAGGTATGGCTTCGGTGGGGGTAAACACGGTCGATTTGCTTGTGCAACCCAGTACTGTTAACATAAATACAACGATTCGAAAGATAAGTGCGTAAATTGCTGAAAAATGTGTTGTCGTCTTGTCTTGGATCTGCCAGATCTGGGTTTGACTTTTGATGTCCTCAAGGTTAAGCTTCTGAAGATTGATTTCATCTATCGTCAGGCTGGTTGTCAAGTTCTGTATCTCTGGGATTGGGATGTTAAGACCCTCTTCCGTTATTTGGATTCAGCCTTCGAACTGTTATAATGTTGATTCGTTGATTTCTCGCCTGTCGCTGCAATCTGCATCTATTCTGGTATTAGAGGGGCTAAAAATAAAAATGTACCCTTTCTCTGGTTCAAAGATCGCCGTTTGTAGCCCCACATCTCTGGTCTCGCAGGTGCCGGTCTTCTCTTGGATTACCCTTTTGATACATTTGTGGTTTGAGGGAGTTTCTTTCATTCCTTGGTGGACTTTTTGACATGGCTTTTCAAAATATCTTAGATTATTTTTATTAAATGCTACGTATTTAGGTGTTATAATAAATTGTGTCTTGTTAAGTGGTAAGGGCATGAACTTTCCTGTGGTTATGGGGGCGTATGTAGCTTACTGCGCCTCAAGTCGACTCACACCTCCACGTGGTAACCCCTGGTAACAGAGCGCAAGGCTGCTGGCTAACGTGAGTGGTGGGGTTCGGGTTGGCACCCGGCGTCTTCCCGCCAATGAAACTCAAGCCTCGGACCCCAACGCCGAGGACAAATAGGGGCGTTACTTAAACGCGGTCGGTGTGGAGGACCCGACGTTACGTCGTCTATTGAAGATAACATCCGAAACCAACGCCATGGAAGACTACTACAATGGACCTGATTCGGACACTTTGGTTGCTTTGCAGTCAAAAAAAACTGTGCCGTTCTTTCATCAGCCTTACACCAGTTGACAAGCGACTTGCCGCACTCAGACTTAAGGCAAAATATTTTAATATTAGTCTTATCTGTGCGCACGCCCCGACAGAAGAAAAGAACGATTCGGAAAAAGACGAATTCTATGAGCGCCTAGAAGACCTATATGAGCGCTGCCCCGATCACGACATCAAGATCGTGCTAGGCGACTTTAACGCAAAAATCGGGAGAGAAGAAGACAATCGGCCGATTTAGCCTGCACGAAGAAACCTTCGAAAATGGAGAGAGGCTTATAGGCTACGCTTCGGGCCGGAGCATGGTCATTAGTAGCACCAGATTTGAACGCCGCGACGACCACAAGGCGACCTGGAAGTCCCCTGATCGTCAATCAACACGAAACCATATTGATCACTTTGTGATAGACGGACGGCACTCTTCGAGTGCTCTAGACGTACGTGCGTGCCGTGGAGCCAATATTGACTCGGATCACTACCTTGTTGCAGCCAAAGTACGCACACGGCTCAGTGTGGCACATGCGCACCATCTAACACACGCCGAAAGCTGAACGTTGAAAAGCTGCAATCACAACGGACATCCGAAGCCTACTCAGCAAAACTCACCCAGATGCTCAGGGAAACCCCACCTGGCCCTTCTGGTGTAGGCGAACAGTGGAAGCATATTTCACACTCTATGAGTACAGCTGCCAAGGAGATTCTCGGATTTGCCGAAAACTCCCGAAAACAGTCATGGTACGATGATGAGTGCCGCCACGCTACTGCAGAGAATGACGCTGCCTAGAGGAGAACTCTGCAGTCTGGAGCAACGCGGGCTGTGAAGGAGCGATACAGGGAGAAAAGGAGAGAGGAGAAGCGCCTTTTCAGAAGGAAGAAAAATGAGCAGGAAAAGCGCATGAGGGAGGAAGTCGAAGTGCTGTTCGGAAGGAGTGAGACTCGAAAATTCTACCAAAAGATTAGGCAACTATCCGAAGGTTTTAAGCCCAAAGTCACACTATTGAAGGACGAGCACGGAAATTTGGTCAGAAATCCGGAAGTGGCACTAGAAAAATGGAGAAACTATTTCTCTAACCTGCTGGGAGGTGATGACGAACACAATGCCGCCTCTGGGGAAGTAGTGACACCACCAATCGATAACATAGATTTAGATCCGCCGGACCATAATGAAGTCTTGTTAGCCATAACAAGGCTAAAAAATAACAAATCTGCTGGCGCTGATAAGCTGCCTGCTTAATTGTTCAAGGCTGGCGGTGAGGAGCTGGTAAGGTGCATGCACCAACTCCTATGCAGAGTATGGTCCGAAGAAAGCATGCTCGAAGATTGGAATCTAAGTGTACTCTGTCCAATATTTAAAAAAGGAGACCCAGCGGCTTCCGCCAATTACCGCGGGATCAGTCTCCTTCCCATTGCATATAAGGTTCTATCATGCATCCTATGTGAACGTCTAAAGCCGAGAATAAGTGAACTGATTGAACCTTATCAGTGTGGCTTTAGACCTGGCAAATCCACCACGGACCAAATATTCACATTGCGACAAAATCCTGGAGAAGACGCGAGAGAGAAATATCGACACCCACCACCTTTTTGTTGACTACAAAGCCGCCTTTGACACGCCGATAAGGTCAAAGTTCTTTGAAGCCCTGTCTATTTTTGGTATTCCAGCAAAGTTCGATTGACTTTGCATGATGACGTTGAGAAGCACACAAAGCTCCGTCAAAATAGGGAAAGACCGCTCCGAGCCTTTCGATACCAAAAGAGGTTTTAGGCAGGGTGATATCTTATCGTGCGACTTCTTAAATCTGCTGATGGAGTACATACTGCGCCAGTGCCCAAATGCTAACAGAACGGGCACCATCTTTACCAGAGATAACATGCTACTTGCATATGCCGATGATATTGATATCATCGGCAAAAGCGAATCTGTGGTAAAACGGCCGTTCTCAGAGATAGAGAAGCAGTCAAAACATGGGCTTAGCGGTAAATGAGGAAAAGACGAAGTACCTAAAATCAACGCGCAGTAAGTCAACGCTTGGACAATCTGTTGCAATGGGAGACTACAACTTCAAGGTTGTTAAGGAATTTGTCTACCTCGGAACGACGATAACCAGCGACAACAACACCAGTCTGGAAATCCGAAGAAGAATTACTCTTGCAAACCGATGTTACTACGGGCTCAATAAGGAGTTCAAGAGCTGAGCCCTCTTTCGGAAAACGAAAATTGCGCTATACAAGTCGCTTATCATCCCAGTCCTGCTATACGGCGCAGAAGCATGGACAATGTCAAAAAAGGATTGGCGTGTTCGAGAGAAAAGTTATTCGGAGGATTTATGGACCTCTAAACGTTGGAGGCGAATTTCGCATCTGAATGTATCACGAACTGTACGACACTAAGGGGACACTAAGCTTGTCCAGCGCATAAAACAACAGCGGCTGCGCTGGATAGGACATGTTACCCGTATGGATGATAACGCTCCAGCAAAACGGGTGTACAGTCGGCATGCGAACGAGTTGGGAGGCAACCCCCGCAGGGTCGACCGAAGCGGAGATGGCGCGACCAGGTGCCGGGAGATATTGCGAAGCTGGGAGTGTCTTCCTGGTGGAATGTCGCTCGGGACAGAGGCGAGTGGCTGGCATTAGTGGGAGCGGCCAAGACCGTAAAATATTTTTATTACTTCGATTTTATTCAAATTTGGTTTAATGCCTTCACCTGTCACAATATATGCCTCAAAAATTCAACCTCTTTCCTCAGAAAATCTGATTTGTCTGTTCGAACACCGACTTCAGGTCGTTTATGTGCTCTTGTAATGATGATGATGCGTTAAGATCTGCTAGGACACTGTCCATTACCCTTTGGAAAGTAGCTTGGTCATTAGTAAGTCCAAAAGGCATTATTAAAAATTCGTAATGTCCTCCTCCCGCCGTAAATGCTGTTTTAGCTATGTCCCTAGAGTCCATCTCTATTTGATGGTACCCGCACGCCAAGTCTAAGGCTGAGAAATATTTAGCTCTCCCTAATTTGTCTAATAACTCCTTAATGTTTGGCATTGGGTATTTTTCTTTTAAGGTTTTCGTTAAGCTTCCTGTAATCCACTAATAGTCTCCATTTCTGATTTCCCTTCTTTGGTACTAGCGTTCTGATTATATCCTGATCCAACAATTTTTTGTATTTGTCTTTTCACTTCGCCTGTTCAAAGTTTCAATACCTTAATGGTTTGGTGTAAATGGGTATCTCGTCTGTTGTTGGTATGTTGTGTTTATTTACGTTGGAAAACGTCAACTTGTCCTTTTCGTCGTAAAACAAAAAGAGAAATTGCTGACACAATTTCTTCAATGCCAAATTTTCCTCTCCATTGAGGTGTTCCGTTCTTAACATTTCATAGACATTTTTATTGTCAAACATATCGCAGCTTGGCTCTTGGTCCGTAAATATATTTAGTTCGATGAAGAACTAAGAAGAAGTCTTGCTCATTGAATACCTCGACTTTCAGCGGAACTTCTACGCAAAATTTTCGTTTTTCGTTTGAGTAATTTGTTACTTCCATAAAGCTACTATGGTCCTGTGCTTTATAAAGCCCCTCTGGTATAAAGACATCCTTAGCTATCTGAATCGCGTGACTCCAAAATGTACCTTCTTTTTGCGTTACTGGAATTGATATCACCGCTTTTGAGTTTCCCTCTAACGTGTGAGCTCCTGTCGTTTTATTTGGTATGGTATGAAGTTGTATTATTTTGTTGAGGGTTTCCAGTTTTAGACCTGTTACGTCCACTAGACGAAATGCTGGTGAAATTTTTAAACTAGAAAGGTAAGGTCGCCTTCCAGTTTGAACTCCTTAAACATTGGGAATTGCGCTTTCTCGTAGATTAAGTGTGACTTCAATGCTGTTTTGATTGATGCTGGTTTTGTCAGTTCGGTTCGGTCCGCGAAATTGGGTTCCAAGAAGAAGTGTGTAGCTCACGTATCTATGAGGAATTTCAGCGAACGGTGATTCGACCAACATATATCGTAGCGCAACTCCGTGAATCTCTCTATCAATATATCCTGTCTGCTCGGTGAGGCTCTTGGGCGAAAATTCGCCTACTCGTCTATGATATGAAACTTCGTCTCTCCCGTTTGTTCTTGGTTTACCTCAACGTTCTTTGATTGTCCGTTTGCTCCCGTTTGTCTTGAAAAATAAGATCTACCCGATCTTTTATTATACCGATTGCTGCTATTGACGAACTGTTTTTGATGTGGCATTATTGCTCTAGCTTTTGATTTTTTGATAATTGATTTTTTGATAATTGGTTTTGATAATTGTAACCTCCTTGATTACCGTTATCGTAACTTGCTCCCTGATATCGTGAGTCGTTTCTGTAATTGTTATTCCTGAAATTGTTATTGTTATAATTTTGACCGCGACTGTTGCTGAGTTCGTTTCCTTTGTTCTGTTGATAGGGACCTGACCTGTCTTATTGTCTATTATTAACTCCTCTTGAGCCTCTGTACCTTTGTTCCAGTTGCTTATCTTGGAAATAAGCGTCTCTCTCCTCTATTGCTAGCTCTTAAGCTTCCTGTAAACTCTTTGGTCTTGCCGCTCTGACAACGCTTTTTAACGGTCCTGTCAGACCTTTCAGGAATGCACTGAGGCATCTTAATGCATAAAATTCCTTCCTTTCATCGCTTGCTTGGGGTGGGAGTTGCTTCGTATCCACTATTCTTATTAACGCTCATTAAAATCTCTTCCACATTCTCTATAAAATCTATTAGAGCCCCCGGGTCTCCTTGGAACGGTGGTAAGAATATAATAGCGTCAGGTATGTCTAGCGGACCCCGATGTTGGAGGGTTGGGTGCCATGTTACTACTAGGTTTTCTTATCGTAAGTGCTACCGTATCTGCTGATTACTCTACTTCTTCCCGAACGTTGGGAAGATTTTAGCAAAGAGTTTCGATTTACTTCTCGTAAGCACAGAAATGTTAAAGGTCCTTCTGGGGATCTTTGACATCAGGTCACTATGCGTTGACGGTACTGTATTCTAGTTTGTTAACGACGAAGATTTTTGTTCTGCCGCACGTTAGTAGGTTAAGGTAAGTTACGCATAAATACTACTTATTTTCTAGTTGATTTAGATTAATTGAATCCTCAGCAGTTGTATTATTGTCAATAGTAGTGTCTGTAGAAGGGAAATTTTTATTAATATTTTCATCATTTAAAAAAGGACCAAAAAAAACAAGGGAATCTTGTGTTTCGAATATATCTTGGATATGCCACTTATGTCGGCTCTATTAATTCATCTGTGCTCTGTCTTGATTTGTTGTTACTCCTGTGTTTCGAGACCCGGATGGAGTCCTCACAGAAGCCAGATGAGCTCCTTGCGCACTGCAAGTCCTTCTCTGATTGCGAACAGTTGTCGGTTCCATGCCATTCTCGTCCCCCTTTTGCATCGTTTTTATTATATATTAATTACGTTTAGAGACTTTTAATTTTAATGAGCAAGTGCTACCGGGTACCGGTGACCGATTCGAACAACACATCGTTGTTTGCGCCTACTTGTAGATAGCTTCTGATCGAACCTTCCTCAACATTCCCAAACATAGTTCATTGACGCGTATCATTTGTAGTTGTGTGCTTCATCCGTTTGGCTCTGTACCGCCCGAATTTCGTAGTCCCGCTAGTTTTGAACATTTTAATTTTAAATTAGTTTCTTTTGCCCCCTTAAATTTGGTGTCAAACTCTTGTTTTTATATATGTTTCTGCTAACTTTAGGTGCCACTTGGCTGTTCTTGTGTCATTTTGTTTTGCAAATTTGTAAAAATGTGTTTTTGTTTCACTTACTTATTAGTATAATGGTTTTCCACATTTAGTAGGCTCTCTCCAGGTACTTTAGTGTCTTGCTCTTAGCTTGGAGTTTCCGGCTGCTCCAGTTATCAGTCGTGCCGTGGTAACGAAGAAGGTGAGGATGGACTTGGTTCTACTGTCGGTTGTGCCTTGTGGCTAGTTTAGGGTGTTGGTGTTTTGATGATGACGAGTCCTTTCACTTTAACTGTTTCGGGTAGGTTTAGGAAGGGAAAACGATACTAGACCGAACTTTAACCACAATGAAAAATACACGTGCCGCTGTTCCGTTTAAAAATAGAACTGATTTATTCTGGACGCAGCCAGCTCAGATTTATACTCTAGATCAGGGGCCGGCAGCTTGCCATCTGGCGTGCATACGAAAATTCTCAAAGCAGCGCTGCTTCCACACACACGGTATAAACTGTTAAAGCTCCGCTGCGTTACGTCTTCGCGACGCAGTCGTTGCTACTGGAAAAGAGAGAAATTTTTGCGCTGCTCTCACACACACCAATGCAAAAATGTGAATGTATTTCTTGCCTGCCTCTGCTCTAGATTTACAATGCAATTAAATGTCAAAACTTAAGTCCATCGCAACAAGTTGCTAGTCCGACTGCATACTCTGCGTTTTGGGTGACCCGCTGGGTTGAAGTGGCCGTTGAGCGACACCGTTGGCTGTGTCATATCCTCTGATGTTTCCGCGTGGGTTGCAACTCGATGCCCTACATTGAGTTGGGCAATGCTCTGGTCGTTGTTGGTCATATCCTCTGATGTTTCCGCGTGGGTTGCAACTCGATGCCCTACATTGAGTTGGGCAATGCTCTGGTCGTTGTTGGTCATTTCGGCTGAAGTGGTTTATTTTTGGTGGCCTACATCAAGTGGTGTAAAGAATACTGTCCCTTGTGACGTGGGTGGCATACACTTAAGTGTGTAAGCTAGAACCTCCATCTTGACGGTTTCGGTGGTGGGCTAGGGTCCTCGTAGGAGGGCTCTGATATGGTAACTCGAGTTTGTAGGCCCAAGTCTTCAGCGATTAAATTCCTTTATCCATGAGTGTCGGGGTACTTGGTGTTCTTTTTCGTTGTTGCGAGTTGCGGGCGACTAGTAAATGCTCCTATTTCGTACGATGCCAAGTTTCCACTTTTGTTGACGAAGCGCTCGCAGTTTGTGCAGAGCTATGTCCTTCATCTTCACCAGACCAACTTCCACTCAGGCCCTAGAGCACTCGTGAGACTACTCAGAGAGCGACTGTGGCTTGTTAACGCTCAAGAGGTCTGTCGTCAGACAGTGCGATCATGTCCCCGTACAAGTCTTATATTGCTCTTTTTGTGTGTTTTGCATCCAAGGCGGTAAACTTAGAACTTGTGTCAGACTTATCAGCTGATTCTTTTTTATTGGCTTTCTAAAGGTTCGTTGGTCGCCGCGGTGTTCCCCAAGTCGTCCATTGCGACAATGCGACGAACTTTGCCAGAGCAAGTCGCCACTTCGAGGACCAGCGAAGGAAGATAGAGGCGAAGGAAAGCGCAATTCGGGCATTCGCGTCAAGGAGCGGACGCACGTTTGCGTTCATACCTCCAAGAGCGCCTCATTTCGGGGGTCTATGGGAGGCAGGTGTAAAAACTGCCAAGAGCCTATTCCAAAGGACGGCGCTCCTAAGCCCAGAGGAGCTTCAGACGGTGCTGGTGGGAGTCGGGGCCGAAAAAGAACTCTTGACCTCTGGGACCGCTGAGCCAAGATCCAAGCGATGGAGAGGCTCTCACCCCAGCCCATCTACCGATAGGCGGGTCGCTGATCGCTCCACCAGCAGGCGGGATCCCGGATCAACTGGGTTTCAGCTGCTTAAAGCGATGGCGACTTGTCTCGTCTCTCAAGCAAAGATTTGTAAACGTTGGTCCCGGAAATGCGTGCTGGGACAGCAGACCCGGGCCAAGTGGCATCAGCAGAAGCCGAACATCGCCGAGGGAGATATCGTCGTCGCCGCAGAAGACAACATGCCCCCAGCAGTGGCTCCTGGGCAGGGTAACTGCAACACCGCCGGGCAGAAAGGCATGGTCACGGTCGTCGACATTAGGACGACGAGTGGAGCAACCTACAAGAGGGCTAACAACAAGCCCCTCCTCCAAGCTGTTGAAGCCTTTCCTACCCTTTAATGAGGGCGGTGTTAACGCAGATGGCGTTAATTTTTAATTAGTTTAGGTTAGGTCAGATTTTTGTTGAAGCAATTTTTTGAAGTATGGTGTAAGTTTAGTTTAGGGCGGGGCGGGAGCGCAATAAAGCTCCTTTATTCGTCGCTCTTTGCGTATTCGCCCATTTCGCCATCATAGCTTTAGATAGGCTTAAAGAAATTGTTGGAGTATTAAATTAGTTGTCGTTAGCTATCGAACTGAACGAACGTCATCTTTTCTTCTCGCCTTATCGTTGTTTTCCATTAAAATTATTAGACACATTTAAAACCGTCTCAATTTATGATCGCCTTTAAAAACTATTACAGAATTTCAGGTGGCATCACTGCAATAATAGCGATTTTGTGGATTGCAGCAAATGACAAGTTGAACTAGTGATTGGCTGAATTGCTAATTTAATAGTCTGAACATGCGAAATATTAGATTTTTTTATGTAGTTTATTCAAAAATTGAACACCCTTTGTGCATTAATATGGTTTATATATATATAAATGCATTTTAGGAGATTGTTCAACTAATTCGCCGCCGATTTTGAAATCGCTCGTAAACAGGGTCTCTGTCTGGGCGAATTGAAATTCTAGAAAAATTCGAGCGAAAGCGATTTCTGTGGCATCCCTGATATTTTAGTTTTGATGCCCAAAACTGGACCTAGGCAAGCTCTCAAAAGTAGCGCAGTCGGCTCACGCGCAGTATAGGCAGTAAAAGCATAGCTGCGCTGCGTGTTCGGCAATCGTTGCTACTGTAATTGAGAGAAAAATGAATCAGTGTTTGCTATGCTCTCAACCACACCAATGGAAAATGTGATTGTATTTTTGTGTTTTTATTTTAAAACAAAAAATAATATCTGAATATGGGTTTACCGACCTGTTTTGATTTTAGTCAAAGTGAATGTTAGCAGGCTCAAGGTCGAGGTTTGATTATAGTTCCATAATCAACCAGAAAGTCAACAAAGAATTACATATGAACATGAACAGAGCTGTGGCTGTGTAGACGGCCGTTTCAGCTGCGCCATGACAAAGCCTTCGTCTGTACACTTTCAGTTGCTGTCACACCAACAAGCCATTTGCAAATCTTATTTATATTACCAGATGAAGGTAAATGCATTGGCATTGAAGGTTGTTCATTGTATCTCTATTGTTTGTGTCCACTGATTTTTATTACTGAGAAATTCGCCTCAGAGAGTATTTGGGCTTCTTCGGAAGACTATGGAAGGTTATGGGGGCGTATGTAGCTTACTACGTCTTAAGTCGACTCACACCTCCAAGTGGTAACCCCTGGTAACAGAGTGATGCATCCGCATAGCTGCTGGCTAACGTGACAAATTCCCTGGGACAAATAGGGGACGCTACTTCGGTCTTGGCACCCGATCCGAAAATGAAAACTAAAACAATGTCTCGGATACGGCCGGGTGGCTCAGCGGCTAGTGTGCGCGACCGCTGTGCAAGACGTCGTGGGTTCGATCCCGCCTCGGAACATCTAGTGAAATGTTTTTCCTTTGAATAAACTTTACACCCGGTCTCGCCTCTCTGCTGTTGGCGCCAGCTTTGTAGTAATAAGCCATAAAAAGATTCTCAAGCTGCCGTTCGGATTCGACGTTAAACTGTAGGCCAAGAGATTGAGAGAAGCTCGGCTTTGGCTCTTTGGGGCTGTGTCAACGTGACAAGCCTTGGGGCTGTGTCAACTAGACAAGTCATTTTACTTTACTGTCTCGGATACGGACCCTAAGCGTTGCCCCGATCACGACATCAAGATCGTGCTAGGCGACTTTAACGCAAAAATTGGGAGAGAAGAAGTTTTTCGCCCGACTATTGGCCGATTTAGCCTGCACGAAAAAACCTCCGATAATGGAGAGAGGCTAATAGATTTCGGTTCGGAACGGAACATGGTCATTAGTAGTACCAGATTTGAACACCGCGACGACCACAACCTGGTAGTCCCCTAATCGTCAATCAATACGAAATCAGATTGATCACGTTGTGAAAGACGGACGGCACTCATCGAGTGTTCTATACGTACGTGCGCTCCGAGGAGCCAATATTGGATCACTACCTTATTGCAGCTAACACACGCCAAAAGCTGAACGTTGAGAAGCTGCAATCACAACGGACATCCGAGGCCTACTCAGCAAAACTCACCCAGTTGCTCAGGGAAACTCCACCTGGCCCTTCTGGTGTAGGCGAACAGTGGAAGCATATTTCACACTCCATGAGTACAGCTGCCAAGGAGATTCTCGGATTTGCCGAAAACTCCCGAAAACAGTCATGGTACGATGATGAGTGCCGCCGCGCTACTGCAGAGAAAGACGCTGCCTACAGAAGAACTCTGCAGTCTGAAGCAACGCGGGCTGTGAAGGAGCGATACCGGGAGAAAAGGAGAGAGGAGAAACGCCTCTTCAGACGGAAGAAAAATGAGCAGGAAAGGCGCATGGGGGAGGAAGTCGAAGTGCTGTTGGGAAGGAGTTAGACTCGAACATTCTACCAAAAGATTATGCAACTAAGCGAAGGTTTTAAGCCCAAACTCACACTATGCAAGGACGAGCACGGAAATCTGGTCAGAAATCTGCAAGTGGCACTAGACAAATGGAGAAACTATTTCTCCAACCTGCTGGGAGGTGATGAGAAACACAATGCCGCCTCTGGGGAAGTAGGCGCACCACCAATCGATAACATAGATTTAGACCCGCCGGACCATAATGAAGTCATGTTAGCCGTAAAAAGGCTAAAAAAACACATCTGCTGGCGCTGATGAGCTGCCCGCTGAGTTGTTAGAGGCTGGCGGTGAGGAGCTGGTAAGGTGCATGCACCAATTCCTATGCAGAATATGGTCTGAAGAAAGCATGCCCGAAGATTGGAATCTAACTGTACTCTGTCCAATATCTAAAAAAGGAGACCCTGCGGTTTGCGCCAATTACCGCGGGATCAGTCTCCTTCCCATTGCATTTAAGGTTCTATCATGCATCGTATGTGAACGTCTAAAGCCAAGAATGAGTGAACTGATTGAACCTTATCAGTGTGGCTTTAGACCTGGCAAATCCACCACGGACCAGATATTCACACTGCGACAAATCCTGGAGAAGACCCAAGAGAGGAAGATCGACACCCACCAACTTTTTGTTGACTATAACGGGCACCATCTTTACCAGAGATAACATGCTACTTGCATATGCCGATGATATTGATATCATCGGCAAAGACGAATCTGCAGTAAAACGGGAGTTGTCAGAGATAGAGAAGCTGTCAAAACTTATGGGCTTAGCGGTTAATGAGGATAAGACGAAGTACCTGCTATCAACGCGCAGGAGTCTAAGCTTGGACAATCTGTTGCAATGGGAGAATACAACTTCAAGGTTGTTAAGGAATTTGTCTACCTCGGAACGACGATAACCAGCGACAACAGCACCAGTCTGGAAATCCGAAGAAGACTAACTCTTGCAAACCGATGTTACTACGGGCTCTGTAAGGAGTTCAAGAGAAGAGACCTCTCTCTTAAAAACGAAAATTGCTCTATACAAGTCGCTTATCATCCCAGTCCTGCTATACGGCGCGGAAGCATGGACAACAACAACAAAGGATGAGGCGGCAATTGGCGTGTTCGAGAGAAATGTTCTTAGGAGGATTTATGAACCTCTAAAAGTTGGCGACGAATTTCGCATCCGAATGAATCACGAAACTGCACGAGCTCTAGGGGGACGTTAAGCATGTCCAGCGAATAAAACAACAGCGGCTGCGCTGGATAGTACATGTTACCCGTATGGATGATAACGCTCCAGCAAAACGGGTGTATAGTCGGCATGCGAACAAATTAGAAGGCAAGCCCGGGCCGGGTAGGCCGAAGCGGAAATGGCGCGACCAGGTGCAGGGAGATATTGCGGAGCTGGGTGTATCCTCATGGTGGGATGTCGCTCGGGACAGAGGCGATTGGCGAGCATTAGTGGCAGCGGCCGAGACCGTAAAACGGTTGTGATGTTCTTATTACCATCAAATGGCCAAAGAAGAAGAAGAAGAAGTTATGAAATAAGTGTTAAGTTCCAATTTTTATTTTTAAACTTATAACAATTACGGTCCCTGCTAAGTAGTGTCACTTGGATAACTTTTTTTTTGTGGGCAAGTGAAAAAAAATAATTATGCCTTTATCTTTGGCAGTAAAGACGTTCATTTGTCCTACGAAGAAGAACTAGTAAAAGTCTTTTTGAATCTATAAGTAAAATGATCGGATTAATTGAGGATAGGTTTAGACAATAGCAGGACATGTAGTGCAAATGATCAGATTAATTATGGATAGGTTTAGACAGATGGAGGACATGTAGTGCAAGATGGCTTTCCTCTCCCCTGCTATTCTCTCTAGAACTTTTGGCTTCGGTTGGTTTGCAAATCGCTCGAAAAATCCGTCGGTGTCCAAGAACTTCGAGAGATTTCATTTTCTTATTCGAAAGTCTAGTTATAAGGTGTGTGTATAAGATTATGGTCCAACTCCAAAAACAGTGCTAAATCGCGAAGGTTCGCGAAGTCGGTTTGGTTGGTTTGTGTATTAGCTTTGGTTGGCTTGTCAAAATCTTCTAACAAAACACGAACAACCGAAAGAGAGGAATTTTGTTGGAAGAGATTTCTGGGACATCTCCGATTTTGATAGAGCTAACGCGTAGCCTTTGTAGCTGCCCAATCACATGAAAATAAGAGCCCTTGGCTTACTAAAGCTTATAATATTCTCGAAAATAAAAGATAACATACCAAATTTAATATGGATTATACGAAATTTTTCACTATTGCTATAGGCAACGCAAGCAGTGAGTGGAGTTTTTATACCCTTGCAGAGGGTATTATAAAATTGTCCGGATATTGTTAACGCACAGATGGAAGCATTTCCGACCACATAAAGTAAATATATTCTTGATCAGTCTGTTTCTATGCTATCTCCTCCGTCAGTTTTAAAGCTATCCTCACCAAACTCTGCACATTTGTCGGAACCGGCCGGATCGGATGACTATAGCATATAGCTGTCATAGGAACGATCGGTCGAAAAACTAGTTTTAGTGAGAAAAACTTTTTGTTTTCAATGGAAACGCCTCCAAACTTCGTATATCTTAGTTTACTATATACTTTGCCATGATTCCACCAAAATTTGGTCGAATTCGGATATCTAAATTTTGATTCCACCAAAATTTGGTCGAATTCGGATATCTATATAGTATAGCTGTCGTAGAAAAGTAGAGTCTGAAAAGTAGTCTTAGTTAGAAAAAAATTTTTCTTTTCAATGGAAATGTCCTGAAAATTGGCATGTATTTGTTTTATATACTCCCACACGATTCTAGAAAATTTGGTCAAAATCGGATGACAATAGCATATAGCTGCCATAGGAACGATCGGTCGAAAAACTACTTCTTGTGCGAAAATTTTTTTGGTTTTAGTGGAAAAGTCCCTTACGCTACCATATATTTATTTTTAGTACTTTTACACGATTCCACAAAGTTTTGCGAAAATTGGCTTACTATAGCATATAGCTGCAGTATGAATGGTCGGTCTAAAAAGAAGTTCTAGTGAAAAAAACTTTTTTGTTTTAATTGAGATCGCCTCCAAATTTCGTAGTTAACAGTTTGTTATGTTTTTCAATGAGGGTATTCACTAGCCCTCGTTAAATGGCAAAGCTTAAAAGTGTAAGTCCAAAAGCTTACGATGCAACAACAAAACACATGAGAAATAAATTACGACATTTAACATGCCCTAGGGTATGTTTAAAAAATCAGTCGTAAATGTGAAAAAGTGTAATGTTTTGAAGTGTTGTAAAATTTTTCAAAGAATCGGTTAAAAATACTTAGTATCGAGCCATTTCGAGATTTTTGTCTTAAAAATATGCGGTCACACCAGCAAACTGTAAATTATAAAAAAGTAAACTGGCAATGCAAAGCGCTGGAAGAATGTTATGAGCGTTTCCGCAAGGCCCAGTGCCCCATTGTGGATCGGCTGACCTGCACGCTGATGTTGAAGTTCTTGTCGCACTGTCAAGCGCTCTCTCGAGTTTCATGGTGATTCATGGTGGATGGTTCACCCTTGCGTCGCGTTAACCAGGCCATCTGGCTGCTGGGCACTGGAGCACATGTGGATACCTTCAAGAACACCAATATCATGTACGAGTGCTTGGCAAATAAGCTGATCAATGCTGCAAGGGGTTCCTTCAACTCGTACGCCATCAATTCGAAAACAAGAAGAAGAAAAACAATTCTATCTTAACACCCAAGACTTAATAACTTAAAAAAATTCAATCAATAAAACTCTGTCTGTAACAAGATCTAAAGAGCCGCCATCACCTACTACAAACATTGTTTAAATTTTCCTTATTGATTTAGCTATTTTGCATACTATTTCTTAAAGGGGCAAGTCAATTTTTCGCTTATTCAAAGCTTGTTGCACCTTTTGTCTTGGCATTTTTATTTTGTTTTATATTCACTAGTCAAGTTTTGGCACTCAAAAAATAGCTCGCCTAAACATCTGTTTTATAGCATATTTACACTAGGACATAAGGGCTGCCTTTACTGAAAATTGCCCTAAGGCAGACGGTAGAGTGTGCCTACGCCATGAAAAAAGGTTCGGCCGATATTACGGCATGTTTTTACAAACAAAATTGGCCCTGAAAATTACTACAGTTAATCAGAAGGGGTCGCTCAGTAGCTCGTGTGTGGTAAATTTACGGTTTACCATTTTATGAGAGCTAGTGAATACCCTAAATGATTTCACCAAGTTTGGTCGAAATCGCACATCTATATAGCATAGCTCAAATAGAAAAGTAAGGTCCGAAAAGTAGTCTTATTTAGAAAAACAAACTGCAAGGGTATACAAAACTTCGGCCGAGCCGAAGTTAACTTTCCCCTATTTTTAAAATTAAGATAAAAAAATAATTGATTTCATAGATATTAATTATGTCAATGCAAAAAAAAAAATTAAAATAAAATTTGATACAAGAAAGAAGTTGGGGGCGCCAAATTAAACTTCCGACCCAGACGCCAACTATGAGTCAACAAAGGGACTTAGAACAAAAGGACTTAAATTTTAGATGGACATTTATCTTGGAAACAAACCTTTATACTGGGTTTATACTGGGTCACAGATTGTCACATTTCAGTGTCACAGTGTTAAATTCATATTGAGCTGTGACACTGAAATGTGACACTCTATGACGCAGTATAAACCCAGCAAATCAAATAAAAAACGAAATCTATCGAAGTTCTGTGCCACCGTCGGATTTTTCGAGAGACTTACAAACCAACGGACTGCAAAATCTCTAGAGATTTCTGTGTCACCACCGATACAATTGTTAGACATTCATAAACCCCTACTCGCAGCCTCTAGCCACCACGCTTGGCATCGACTAAGATTTGGTTTCATTAAGTCTCAAGTATTTATTTAGATTTAAGTGAGTTTGTACGCTACACTGCTTTATATAGGGGACGATAAATAGAACATATTTTAGATAACTTTATTTACTTGCTTAAATGCTTTTAATGTATATATTTTTATATTACATATGTACTTATGCATATTTATGTAGTTGACTATATTTGTTGGTATAAAAAAAAATCATAAGTTAAAACAATGTTAACTATTTCATTACAATGAAAATAATGTATTGCTTGCTAATTTTGTTGCTGATGTTAAATAAAAATATAATTTGCTTACAAAGTCCAAGAACCTCCAATGATTTGGAAATTGTAAATAGAGCTCAGAGTAGCAACACACAAAGAACTGGTAAATTTTTTTTTGATACTATTTTTCGAATCAGTTCCGGTGTGTCCAATGCTTTCGGACTTGATACAGATGATGAGACGGAATATACTGAAAACTTAAACCTCAAAACTTGTGATTGCGGTAAGTAAACTGTTGATTGTGCTGCTTTGTGCGCCATGAGTCTACAACGATGTAACTGTAAAATGTATTCTGGTTTGTTTTAAGTTTTTAATAACAAAATATCGCTTAGGTTACTCAACGGCGGGGGTAATCATCAACGGTTCATGAAGTTGATTCCACCGACTGCCTTTCTCGTGAGTAGCATATTAACTCGAAATACACCAGCTTATATGTTTACTTTGTGATTTAGACTTCGTGCACGGTGCCTGATCTTTATTTTTTTGTTTGAAGAAATTTATTCTGTTGGGATTGAATACACAGTAAAACCCTGAAAAACCAGGGTATTAGACCCATAAATAATGATATGAGGGACTTCTGTGAGCATCAACGCATACCAGTGTTTCAAATGTACCCAACTTTCGCGTTCTATAAGTAGGTACTTTGGTAAAGGGTAATTTTTTTGCTGTTATCTTTTTGGCAACACTGGTTTAAACAGCTCACGCACGTTTCGTGTTTTGTTTCACTGTCAAACATCTTCAGTTTGGTCTATAATATAACCATTAATCGTCTTACAAACGAACAACGCTTGCAAATTATTGAATTTTATTATTAAAATGCGTGCTCTGTTAAGAAAGTTCATCGCGCGCTTCTTCCATTTTATGGTCAGTTTAGTCGACCCACTGAAGCGGCTATTCGGGCTATTGTGATTAAATTTCGCACCAAATTGACATTGTTGGACATAAAACATCCAACACGCTTACGTAGAGTGCGAACACACTGCAACAAAAATGTTAAGTCTATTGTTAACTAGCTGAAACCGCCTATACTTCGTCCGCGAGTAAGTTTTTAAATTATCTACTTATTTGGCACAAACTGCTTACAAACCGAGTTTCACTTAGATCGGCCAAAAATAAGTTGGCTCTTAATCCAACCCCAACCCAATTTCATGGGCTCAAAAATACTATTTGACCTCGAATTAAGAAAAAACATCTATTACTATTTTGCTTATTTAGCTTTCAAACTGAGACTTAATTCAATCGGACGAATAAGTTGAGACTTCGATAGCAAATTTCATTAAGTTTTTTTAGTAGACGGAAAGTTCAAGAAAAAATTAATTAGAATTTAAAAACGAAAAGTTTCTGATTCTTTCGCCTACTGACAAAACTTCATGAAGTTATTTCATCGTGAAAATCCCGACTAATAAATTTTCCCGAAATTTCATTAAACGATATTTTTTTTTCAAAATCGGAACTTCACTTGCCTAATAATTTCACACTATTCTTACAAACTTTATGGGAAATTGTTTCAATACAAAATTTTCCGGTGCCTTCGCCACTTTGGGAGAGAAGTTTTCAACATTGCAAAATATCATCTCATTGAGATGATCTCAATCAGTGTTGAAGGTCAGTCTTCGGTCGAGATAAACTCCTATGTACCTGTATCTTGCGAGGTGTTCCAGCAAATCTCCTTGGAGGAAAAAGTTCTGGGCGCGTAGTTAACACAGACACACTTTGAGTGGCTCACTCAAATATTCCAATTGGAACACAAATCTATGATCCATATAAGTTTTTTTTACATAGTGTCAGTAGCGGTATATAATGCTGCGTCGTCTGCATAGGTGTCAATCACAGTTATGGCATATCGTGGGTGTAGAGGGTATATAGTGTTGGTCCCAGGACGCTTTCTTGAGGGACACCAGCGCTGATTGGCCTTGTGCCCGATACTTCTCCCTCTTGGACTACCGCAAAGGTCCGTCTAGTAAGGAAGCTTAGGATAAAAAACGTTGGTGTTTCTTTATATTATGCTCTTACACAATTCTACAAAATTTGATCCAAACCAGATGTCTACAGCATTTATAACTTCAAAAGAAACAGTAAATTGTAAAATTTAGTTAAGGTGACTAAATAAAAAACTTATTTAAAAAAAAGTAAGGCAGCTGTATTGGAGTGCCCCGACTACAAAATACCCTGTTCCCTTGACTTCTTGTTTTTTCATACACATATACAGACACTCACACATACACTCTAACATACACACACACGCACGCGCAAACGCGGTAACTGACAATGCAAGTTCCACCCTCTCTACCACAATCAAAATTGATTCATATATAACTTCGGTGTTTTTTGTCCGATCTTATTGATTTTTTCAGAATAGAAAGATATTGGGCCTAACTTACAAACCGAGTTTTAAGTCAATCATATGAAAAAAAATTACCCATACAAACTTTTCCGACGCTTTTCCGGGAATTTTCCAACTTCGGAGAATCGCATTTCAATTTATTTCACTTACTGTCCTTACAAACCGAAATCTCAAAATCTGTTATACTAAAAAAATTGTAAAAAAAATGTGTTTTTGGAAAATTTTAAAATTTGAGTTTGGTACCCATTTGCCGCCCATTTATTGCATGACGAATCATCGCGAGAATTGTGCCAGAATGCTTAGACTCCAAATATATTTGATAAAACTATTGCTATAATAGGTTTTTCGCAATAGTAAAAATTGCAGCAGATTAAATTTCAAAAATCATTAGTTAGCAAATATAGTTAGTCGGGCGTGTTCTACAAACCTCTAGCAACCCAAAAGAAACCCAAGAGCAATTTTCGGTGGTTCTGAAACCTCTTTTGTTGGTTTTCAAATGTCGCAAATTTCGTGGCGACATTTGGTCAACCTTTTGGTAATAAAGAGTTTTGGGTCAAATTAAATATTAAAGATCAATACTTTGATGCTTAACTAATCGAATTGCATTAATATTATTAAATATTCTATGAGTTCTTAGTAACAAAAATTAGTTTTAAAATATTTTTAACCAAAACAACGCAAAAGCCAAAGAGCAGCAGAAAACTTCAATGAGCAAACCTGCCAACTTATTCCAAATCAGGCAAGGATAACATTGTACAGACTTAAATGAAGGATAAATGAAACAAAATTATGTGGACAAATTAGCAGCTTAGTTAAATATAAATAAGAAAGTTAATTCAATGAGCTATCGAAAAAAACAATCGATAAATTTTATTTGTGGGAATTTCAAACTTCGATAAGAATACAAGTGCGGTGAAAGTTTTCACTAAACATTTTAAACTAATTGTGATCTTTAAGAAAATTAAAATTTTTTTATGGGAGAAACAGAGTACTCTGTGGGACAAGGCCGTAATGTCATTAGGAAAAGCAGTCGGTTATTGCAGAGAAGTAGATTATGCTTCATCTTAAGTTTAAAGTAGCAATATCCATAGCTATCAATGCAGCCGCGGGCATTTTTGAATTCATATTTGAGCGATCCACTCACATGTAAGCAACAGGATTGTCAATTAAAAGAACTATTTCGCGGGTCAGCCTTTTACACTTTTTTTTATTGAATTAGGTTTAAATGATCTAACTTAATTTTTAGTTTGGAAGTTAGCCTGTACCAATAACACAATTTTATTTATTGTTAAGAATTAACAGACAAAAGTTGAATCCAACAAATAATTTAACTATTTTCTTGAAGTATACAGCCCTGCAACAACGCAATAGCTGCCAGTCAGCTGTTTTTTGACATTTTCTTCGAGCAACTCCGAAGATAACTCCGAAAAATGAAATCTCCGACATATCTGGAACTCCGACATTTGGATTGGCTGTTTTCAAAAACAACTGACCCCTAAATCTCTAAAGATTTCTAGAACACATCGGAATAGCTGTAATTGCTGGTGTACCAGCAGGGTTTAGTGTAATCAAGATTTCTGGTATTACATTAAAGACCTACTGACCATTGCGAACTAATGACTAACAATTTTTTTGTTCTGAACACTTCAATAAATGGGAAAATTTCCTATTATCAAACATGGTACTCGATAAACTGTGCCTCCTTGTGACTCAAAATTGGTCAGCTAAATTATTGAGGTCAATAAAAAAAGCTAAGAAGTTCGTTGGGCAACAACTTAAAAAATCGGCTTTTATCTAAATCATTCCAGACATCAGTTTCATTTTAGTCGTTTTTATCCACTTCTTCGGCCTTTTTTTTAGTTTAAAAAAGTTTAAAATATGAATACGTAGTTCCATAGAAATTACACCTACAACTAGTCCGAATTGGGTACTTTTTTTTTATGTGATTATTCTGGCAAAGAGTCGTAAAGTTCGGTCAATTTTCCGGTGTAGCTCCCAAAAAGAAACAGCCGAAATCGCCCTAAAATTAAGAAATTCGACTTAAAAAAGGGCTTAAAGGCGATTCATCATATATTTTAGAAAAATAAATAAATAGGACTAAGAGTTTCTAAAATTAAGAAAATGTGTATTTACTATTATCTAGAAAATATTTTCTTAATTGTAGATAAACATAGTCAAGATTTTAGAAAAACATTTATAGATTTTAGTATTTTCTAATTAATAGAGAGGAAAGGGGGAGTTGAGACAGAAGAGGAAGGCGACACCAAAACTCATATAACCCCCTTCATATTATTTTATAGGATATTTTCTTTCTGTTGGTTCACTAAGTGTTCCTTCTGAAAAACACTTTAAAACTAGGAACCATTATTTTATTTTCTAACTTTACCTTGTCTGGGACTCGAACTTGAGACTTCGGGGAAACTCCAATACGAAAGGCATCTTATAGCATTTGACTACCAAGCACGCGCGTGAGTCACAGCACTATAGGAAATATTTCAATTTTTCAGGCATTAGTTAATATCTTCACAATTGGGTCTAGTTGGATGGTACAGTTTCTAGAAGTCATTAGGAAGTGTTTATAAAAAAAATTGAAAATTTAATTTTGGTAACCAGTTGTTTTATTGTATGAGAAATCATCGCAAAAATCGACTAATTTTGTTAGATTGTGCTGGTGAACGGGCGTGATGTGCAATCATGATTGTGTTAGAATAAATCCATCAAAGTATTTCTTTGTTAGATTGATTTGATTTGTGATTGTTATCGATAGCAAACAGCTGACGGCAATAAACAAAGAAACAATTTTGTGAAAATTAAAACAAAATGGACAAGAATCGTCTTTGCTTTTTCTAGTTTGTATGTTGGCAAAACGGGAGTCCTTCTCATCAGTAGGTGACCGTTGCCCACACCCACGCACACCGCGTCCCATTCACTTCGTCCCATTTGCAGCTTTAGATAGGTCTCGAATGTCTGCAACACCACCGCCCCCCTCCCCTGCTTTGCCCTAAAGATGACCCGCTTCACCAAGGTGTGTATGACTTGTGCCTCCTCCTGTATGGCCTGCTGCACCTCCAGCATGATCCAAAGCTGCACATTTTCACTGACATTTGGAATATGCTGCTGCTGGAACTTATTGATCACCGTAATGGCACACGGCCAATCCTCCTGCAGCATGTGCAGCACAATTTTGGGTCCTACCGCAAACTGTACAATGGTCTCGAGTGTTCGTGCTCTGCATCTCATCCAAATCGGTTGGGAGAGAGCGTTCCTCCGAGTCTATCATGGAGCTGCAAGGAGGCCCCCAGTTGATTCCCCAAACCTGGCCGCATGAAACTCCTCAATGGAGAGCATCTGCAAGGCGTGCTCCTCTTCGCTAACAGGTAGCCAATCTGGGACAACCAGAAACAACCAAATCGAAACCGAAGAGTTCGATATTTGGCCATATCGGAGTTTTTGACGACAGTCACATCCAATGTAATGGATTGTAATTGATGTTATTCATATTTTATTATTTTTTTTTATTTGCGGTCAAAAGTTCAAAACTTCCGCCATTAAAATATATCGATAATATTGATGGCTGAAAATTCTATCAAAAACCGTTCACCAGCAGCCAAACACTTTTTTTGTGATTGTTGATTTATGTTAGATGATTGGTGTGTGCTGGAGAACACACCCATTGTTCACAACATTTTTACTTGTTAGATGCCTCACTAAAACCCGAAATTACAAGGACACCACGATTAATTTCTACAGACCAAAGATACTACCACATAGCACATACGACAATCTTTAGATTCCAACAAAACTATATTTGATGAAAGCTATTGTAATAATTGATTTTTCGCAATTGTAAGAATCGCAGCAGATAAGTATGCTCTTAATTTTCAACAATCATTAGTTAGCAAAAGCTGACTTTAATAGCTGGTGTACCAATACGATTCAGTGTAATCAAGATTTCTCGTATGCAACATTGAAGATTGAAGTGCCTTTATTAATGAGGAAATTGATCGCTTGCTCAAAGATAACATTATACGACCTGGTAAAAGCCCTTACAATTCGCCTGTATGGGTAAAAATGATTTAACCCAGATGGTAGTCCTAAGAATCGTTTTGTCATGGATTATAAAAAAGTGAACGAAAACACTATTCCTTACAGATATCCAATGCCATTTCCATCAGTTATCTTATCAAATCTTGGTAAAGCCTCTTGCTTTTGCACTTAGAATTGACTTTGAATCGGGTTTTCACCAGATTTTAAAGAGTGAAGAAGATATTGAAAAAAAGCTTTTTTAATCAACAATGGAAAATACTCCTGCGTTTACCTTTCGGCTTGTCCATCGCATCGACAATATTCCAAATGGCTATGGATAATATTCTAAGACCCAAAGTGGTAAAAACCTGCCATATTTATATGGACGATATTATAGTTTTTCCGAATCATCCCAACAATATTTTACTGATTTAGAAGACATCATTGATACACTGTTTGCAGCAAAAATGAAAATTTCCTTGGAGAAATCGAAGTTTTTCAGAAAAGAAACTTAATTTCTGGGATACATTGTCTCCCACAAAACAATAAAAACCGACGCACCAAAAATCGATACCATCGTTCAATACCCGCTCCCAGCAATCTAAGAAAACTACGCGGACTTTTGGGCCTTACCGGTTATTATCGAAATTTGTCCACAATTATGCTGCAATAGCAAAACCCCTTACGAAGCTTCTAAAAGGTGAAAACGGAAGAACCGCGAAATATATGTCCAAAAAGGTCAAGATCAACCTTTACCTAGATGCAGTCTTAGCATTTCAAACTTTGAAAAACCATTTGGTTTCAACAATTGAACTAATAGACGCCTCAGATGTCGCTATCGGTGCAGTCCATTCTCAAGAAGGAAACCCAATTACATTTGTTTCAAAGAGTCTTAAGAAAACAGAGCGAAATTACGCAACAAGTGAGAGAGAACTATATGCCTTAGTTTGGTCATTAAAAAATCTCAGAAACTACTTATACGGAGTTGTGAATTTGAAAATTCACACTGACCATCAATCTTTGTCTTTTTCAGTTTTTCCTCGAAAATAATTTATAAGCCTGGTACTACTAACATTGTCGCAGACGAATTGTCCCGAATTACCATAAACAATTTAATTAATGCACCTTTGCCTTCCACGGACGACGAAAGTTCCTCTGACAGCGTTACTATTCATTCGGCTTCCAGGAGTTACGAACCGATAATTCCAAAACTAATAAACCATTAAATCAGTTCAAGCAGCAATTGCTTATTACCAAAAATGGGTTCACTGTTCATGAACAATTTCAAATGTTCAACAGAACCAGACATATTGTCGAATACGACACACCTCAGAATTTGATTAATATTTTAAAAGAATTTCTTAATCCAAGATTAACCACAGCAATTCATTGCACTCCCGAAGACCTTTAAGAAATACTAACTCTTCTAAAGGAAACATTTTCTAATAAATTTTTCTATACGAGAAAATTCTTACTTGACATACCCAATATTGATGTTCAAGTAATAATCATTGAAGAAACTCACATTCTAGCTCATAGAATATTTAACGAAAATCTAAAACAAATAACCTCTTCTTATTATTGGCCTTGTATAAAAAACTTTAGCTGGGTGTGTCCTCCTGGTGGAATGTCGCTCGGGACAAAGGCGAGTGGCGGGCATTAGTGGCAGCGGCCAAGACCGCAAAACGGTTGTGATGATTTTATTACCATCAAATGGCCAAGAAGAAGAAGAAGAATTCATAAGAAACTGCGAAATCTGTAATAAAAACAAATATAATGGAAACCCAGTGCACATTCCCATTTCGGAGGCACCTATTCCTCAAAAAACTTCATATTGATATATTCAATAGGAGGGGTTCGTTTTTTTTTCGCACAAGGCGTTTAGCAAAATCGAAAACTAGGGACAATTCTAGGAAACTTTCTCCAAGAAACCATGGGTCTAAAATGAATTCTTAGCCCGCCCAAATCATCTTCAAATGTTTATGCTAAATTTTAAGCGCAACTAAATCGGTACGTCTGCTTCTTTTCTCAGTTTTTGTTTGAAACTTTTCGTTACGTCGAAAGTCCATCAAGTCCTTAAGAAAATATTATAATTTAAATGAGTGAAATAAAAAGCCTCCTCGTTGTTCATTTGCGCTGAGTAATGAAAAATTATTTTAAAAATATAAGTATGGTAAATACAAAAGCTTGGTTTTGGAAGCTTATTTTGGGATCAGGCCTAGTTTGAATATAGAGGTCATGTCGTGCATTTTCTCAGCAATCTTTATTCGCATTGACTGTAGTTCGAAAGTGAAGATCATTTTAACCTCAAATATAGTAAGAATATTTTGCTTAAGTCAATATATCCAATATTCTTGATTGAATCCGACTGTGAGATCGATTCGAGTGTAAAAACCGAGTTAAATGAAACCTGAGTGTTTTTAATAGTCTAATTTTATGCTAAATTAGGCTCAGCCGGACTTGGTAAGTCATTTCCTACAAGGCTCAAAAAAATTCGTGATCAAGCTTTTTAGTCGGAATATGCTACGTAGCTTATAAGTGCATGGTTATTTATCCTCATGCATTTGAATAGTCACTTCCTTATGAGATACCTTGTAGGAACGTATTCCAGTTGAATCTACTTGGCTTTGATCAGTCGGTTCCAAATCGATAAACATTCACCATCTTATCCGAAGATATACTTGTTACTTTACATTTATAAAATATAAATTGAATTGCAAACGTTTATTCAAAAATACTTAGAGATTTTCATGTCACCCCCTATAAATATGCCATTTTTTACTTATGTTCCAAAATGATTTAAGCCCTGTTTTTTACATTTACAGATTGTGGCTTTTCAAATGAAGAAATCAGAATTATTGGAGGAAAACCTACTGGAGTGAACCAATACCCATGGATGGCAAGAATTATCTACGATGGAAAGTTTCACTGCGGAGGTTCATTGTTAACCCAGGACTACGTCCTATCCGCTGCTCATTGTGTCAAAAAGTTACGGAGATCGAAAATAAGAGTAATTTTTGGAGACCATGATCAGGAAATTACTTCAGAATCTCAAGCTATACAAAGGGCTGTAACGGCTGTAATTAAACATAAAAGCTTCGACCCCGATACCTACAACAACGATATTGCACTTTTGAGACTAAGAAAACCTATTTCGTTTTCAAAAATTATAAAGCCAGTTTGTCTTCCACGATATAACTATGATCCAGCAGGTAATTATGAATATAATGATTTTTTTACTAATATATTTCTGAAAACCATGGTATCTAGTGCCAGTTGCAGTTTTTAATGCTTGAATAGTGAGCACTTTGCCATCCGAATTTGATCATATATCAAGTGAACCTAGAAACAGTTCCTAAGAAAAATAAGTAAGAATGTCGGTATACTCTGTACCAACGAAAGTGTACGGGGACAGACGGGCATGGCTATATCGACTCGGATAATGATGCTTAATTCTCAGCGGTCCAGCGCGCAGTGCACAGTGAACGAAATGGCCAATTTAGTTAGCGGCGTTGAAGTCACATGTGGAAATATGCGTTTTTATACCTTTGCAGAGTGTATTATAAAATTGTGCTTAGTTATAAAAACTTTTTTATTTTCAATGGAAGCTGCAAGGGTATACAAAACTTCGGCCGAGCCGAAGCTAACTTTCCGCTATTTTTATACCCTTGCAGAGGGTATTATAAAATTGTGCGGATGTTTGTAACGCATTGAAGGAAGCATCTCCGACCACAGAAAGTATATATATTCTTGATCAGAATGACGATCTGAATTCATTTAGCGTTGTCCGTCTGTCTGTTTCTATGCTATCTCCTCCTTCAGTTTTAAAGCTATCCTCACCAAACTTTGCACGAAGTCTTTTGGTACAAATACGCTGCACGTTTGTCAGAACCGGCCGGATGGAATGACTATAGCATATAGCTGTCATAGGAACGATCGGACGAAAAACTAGTCTTAGTGAGAAAAACTTTTTTGTTTTTAATGGAAACGTCTCTAAAGTAAGTATTTCCTAGTTTACTATCTTTTCCCATGATTTCACTAAGTTTGGTCGAAATCGGATGACTATAGCATATAGCTCCCATAGGAACGATCGGTCGAAAAACTAGTTCTAGTGAGAAAAACTATTTTGTTTTTAATGGAAACGTCCTTATCATTGGCATACACTTATTTGATATACTTTTACACAATTCTACAAAGTTTGGTGGAAATCGGATGACTATACCATATAGCTCCCATAGGAACGCTCGGTCGAAAAACTAGTTCGAGTGAGGAAACTTTTTTTGTTTTTAATGAAAACGTCCTTTTTATTGGCATATTCTTATTTTATATACTTTAACACATTTCTAGAAAGTCAAAAAAGGAGTTCTAGTGAGAAACTTTTTTGTTTTCAAGCTGCAAGGGTATACAAAACTTCGGCCGAGCCGAAGTTAACTTTCCCCTATTTTTTTATTCTAATTTTCAATAGTCAATAGCTAACTGTATTTATCGGTAATATCGGTTCTCTGTTAACTTGCATATTTTATCACCTGTGAGCTGCTTAACATAACACAAGTTTTCACAGCTGCTGAGCTTTAAGTTTGCGCCACACCATATCCGCGGTTAGTACATGTTAATAAACAAAGCTAACTTCGTCTGTGCCGAACATTAAATACACTTGAAACTTTTTTGACCGATCACTTAATTTTGTGACCAATGATGTCTTGTGTCATTGGAACACAAAAAAAAAAAAAATTAAAAAGAAAAGTGTATAGCAGCTACAAGAAGTGACCATCCGATTTTCGCGGTTCCTACATAAGTGCAGTGAGCAGCTAAACGATATCTACGTGCAAAACTTCAGCTCCATTGCGTCAAAACTAAGGGACTAGCTTGCGTTGAACCAGACAGACGGACGGACAAAGCTCAATCGATTCAGCTCGTCAAGCTGATCAAGAATATATATACTTTATGTGGTCGGAGCCGATTTCTTTTAATCGTTCCAAACTTCTGGGCAAAATTATAATACACTTTTCAACTGTATAAAAAGTATTTTCGTTCTCTGTGTAGCAAGCTATTGTTGTGATGAGTGTTCCCTAAAAAATGACACATTTTGAATTTTCCTGGAGCAGATCTTGTGTTGTCCAAAAGTGTCCAAGCTCTTTTTTTTAATTTTAGAGTTTCGTCTATTATCAATGTAAAACAGTTGTCTTCTTCCAGATTTCGCCATTCTTTCTAAAATGGACGGTCGTGTACTAGACCAATTAAACGGAATTAAATAAATATCTTCCAAAGAGAATGAGATATTTGTAATCTGTTTTTTTTTTTTATTTTAAAGGTAGGAAATAAAAAAATGGAGGCAAGCTAACTTCGGCTCGGCCGTAGTTTATATACCCTTGAAGCTCATGTAAATTTTCAGGACTTCTACTATACAGTCTTCTGGTTTCCCCCAAACTTAGTGAAATCATGAAAAAGCATTGAAAAAGTATAAATACGAAGTCTGATGCCGATTCCATTCAATACATTAAAGTTTTTCACACTAAAACTAGTTTTTGGACCGATCGTTTCTATGGCAGATATATGCTATAGTCGTCCGATCCGGTCGGTTTTCATACTTGTACAGCGTATTTGTACGACAAGACTTCGTGGAAAGTTTCGTGAAGATAGCTTTGAAACTTACGGAGAAAATCGCATAGAAACAGACGGACCGACGGTCAGACGGACATGGCTAAATCAATTCAGCTCGTCATGCTGATCAAGATTATATATACTTTATGTGGTCGGAAACGCTTCCTTCTATGCGCTACAAACATCCGGACAATTTTAAAATACCCTCTGCAAGGGTATACAAATCTGCACCTTACCTGCTATGATTATACTATGATGTGGTCAAAGCGAGAGTGAGCGCTATAGTCAGCGGCGCACATGGACGCAAATTTTGTGTGCTTGTTTGAGTGTAAAAAAGGATTTTCAGAATAACATACATTTAAACAAACAAGCCAATTTTAGTGATAAATATTTTTTGAAACAACTTTAATATTACTCTAGGCAACAAGGTCCAGTATCTTGAATGGTTGGTAGTGATTCTAGTTGATTTTCGTGTGCTAAGCAAGACTGCGTTATTAGAAAAAGAGCCTATTTTGACCCTTTTTAGGAGCGTTTTTCGGGGAATCCATTCTATTGTTTGGACTTTCTTTGAAACCATCGGAAAGTACCACTCCTTAGCTTTGAAATGAACTATCCCAAACAATTCTGCGATTTTTTCAATGGAGATATACCTTTTTTAGCACTTGTAAAAGAATCCAAAAATATCCTTATTATTGCTGGTGCCCCTAAGTATGCAATGGGTGGTAGAGACGCTCCTAAAAAGGGTCAAAATAGGCACTCGACGTGATGGACAATTTCTGATAACGCAGTCTTGCTTAGCACACGAAAATCATCTAGATTCTAGAATCATTACCAACCCTTCAATTCGAATTTTGTTCCCTTGTGTTGTTAATATTAAAGCTTGAATCGAACATCCCGATGCTGAGATATACATACGAAAGTATGTATTCATTTTCTGTTTTAAGGCAACAACAACACAAAACGTACACAGTTAAGTACGTTTTCATTTTTTGCTGCAGTCCAGAAAACAGCAACAACGATCAGTTCCCTTCAAAAACCACCTCCAAATAAAAAAAAATAAAAAGAAAACGTTCGAGACGATGATTACAGTTAAAAGGCACTTAAGGCACTGAAAGTTGTAAGTACTTTGCTGAAGGCACAAACTTGGAGTGCCTTACCTCTCTTGTTGTACCTTGCCATGGCCCACATGTCTAACCACATGGCTTGTAGAAAATTCGCAGCTATTCTCGGTTGACATTAATTTCGCTTTAAATAAACGCAGTTGAAATTTTTCTGTTAAAATCCTTTTGCTTTTGATAATGTAAGGAATCTATTAAAGCTAGGTACGGAGAACGCCAAACTGTTTGTGCGTATTTTTAAAGGTACAGTCACGCTTTTCCCGGCTTACAAACAATTCAATGAGGATTTCAAATCGCAACAATAAAACAAGAAAGAAATTCGGTCAAGCCCGACTATAACAGACTCTGTACCTGTGAAGTGCTGCCCATCGACGTTGCGACCGGTGCTGCCCATAATTGATTGTTTTCCTTGAAACTCGACAACCGTTCATCCGATCTTTACCATTCCTTTGGCGGATCGATAAATATTCCTGCTTACTAAATATGTCCAGAAGGAACGAGTCTTCTATCAATAAAACTGTGAGAGAGGCGGGAGCGGGCGTGGCAAAAATTGAAAATAAACTTGATCTGCCTGCTTGTATAAGAAGCATACGAGGGCCGTCCCAGAAATGGCCGACCTAGCACAGTAGTGTTGGAAAATGTTCACAAAAAATATTAAATAGGGGAAGTACCGACTATTAAAAGCTTAAGTTTGAAGTTTGGTGCCTTTGCCTTGCACAGTTTTTTTTGGTCGATTTTAATAGAGAACGCTTGTTATTGATTTGCAAACATGGACAAAATTGGTCATCGTTATGTGATACAATACTTTCATATAAAAGGTCTTAGTCCAACCAATATTAAAAAGGAGCTGGATTCTACCTTACGTAATTCTGCTCCCTCGTTTACAACAATAAAATATTGGGTGGCTGAGTTTAAGCGAGGTCGTTTGAGCTGCGAAGATGAACATCGTAATGGGCGTCCAAATGAGGTGACCACTTCAGAAATGGTGGCCAAAATTAAAAAATGTTTATTGAGTGACCGGCGATTGAAAGTTCGTGAGTTAGCTGAATGTGTAGGCATTTCAAAAAATGCTTTACATCGCATATTGACCGAAAAATTGGACATGAAAAAGTTATGCGCAAGATGGGTGACGCGTTTGCTGACTTCAGAACAAAAACAGCGTCGTGAGGATGTTGCCGTTGCAATGGCTAAAATTAATGAATTAAAATTTGAATTGCCACCTCACGCCTTTTATTCGCCAGACTTAGCTCCCTCTGATTATTTCTTATTTCCAAACTTGTTAAAATGGCTCGGAGGAAAAAGATTTGGCAACAATGAAGAGGTGGAGTCCGAGGTTAATGCCTATTTTGAAGAGCTTCACAGTTCTTATTATAAAAAAGTATCGAAGCTATTGAACATCGCTGGGAAAAGTGTATCGACCTAAAAGGATCCTATGTTGAAAAAAAAAAAAATGATAAATTTTTGTGTTTTAGTAGTTAGGTCGGCTATTTCTGGGACGGCCCTCGTACACAGCCCGCGAAAATTCAAAATTCACCTTTTCCTTTTAACACACCTCGAACTAGCTATACTATATATAGATGTCCGATTTCGAACAAACTTAATGGAATCATGAAAAAGCATAACAAACATACAATTACGAAATTTGGAGGTGATTCCATTGAAAACAAACAAGTCTTACCCACTAAAACTAGTTTTTCGACCGATCGTTCCTATGACAGCTGTTTGCTATACTCCGGACGGTTTCGAAAAATGTGCAGCGTATTTGTACCAAAGGACTTCGTGCAAGGTTTGGTGAAGATAGCTTTCAAACTGACGGAGGAGATAGCAAAGAAACAGACGGACAGGGCTTATTCAACTCAGCTCGTCATGCTGATCAATAATATATAAGCTTTATGTGGTCGGAGACGCTTTCTTCAATGCGTTACAAATATCCGGACAATTTTATAATACCCTCTGCAAGGGTATACAAAATTAGTCTTGTAGCAAATACTCCAATATGAAACTGAAGCCTATTAAGTCATGTATGGCTTTTTTAAAGACCTAAATTTTTATACTCTGTACCAGAGGTATATAAAGTATATTAAGTTTGTGCAAAAGTATGTAACAGGCATAAAGCATCTCCGACCCTACACAGAGAAAAGAATATGTCAAAACTACTCGAAAATGTAGTTTTTCTACACGTTTCACAGGGATTTTCAGCCCACTACGTTTGTGTACGTTTTCTGCATGCCACGTCTTGCTTTCTCATTTCTACATGCGAGGTGTAGCTTTTGTAAACGCCACGCTTAGCTTTCCCATTTCTAAATGCGGCGTGTAGCTTTTCTACATGAACGTTTAGCACATATAAAAAATTTAAGAAAAAAAACCTACTTTCAAGTATACTATTTACACAAGGGAATGTGAGGAGGAGGGTAGTGAGGGGAGGAATGGGAGAGGGAGGAGCACAAAGATACTTTTATCTCTAAAATGTGATTTAAGCCTTATTTATTTCATAAGATATAAGTTCGTGATTGATCTGCCAAGTATGGCCGATTTGCATGCAAATTCATATTTATCGTTTTTTACAGTGTAGTTTTTAAAGCAAAACGCACCGTAAACTTAAAAACTACACTTAAACTACACTGGCGCTCAACTAAAATACAAATCTTAATTTAAAATTAATTTAAACTTGAATTCTAATACAAATCGGTTAAACTTGGCAGATCGATCACGAACTTATATCTTATGAAATAAATAAGGCTTAAATCACATTTTAGAGATAAAAGTATGAACTATACAATAAACAAATCAAATTTTTAAAAACAACATTTTTTCTAGCACATTGGGTCCAAGTAAAACAGCCAAATTAGCCATTTTCTGCATTTTCATGCCTAATTTACAGTTAATCTATCAGAGATATGGAGTTTCTAACGCTAGATTCGGATTCGGCGTGAAAAACTTGTCTAGAATACATCATTCATTTAGCTTTAAAGATCCTGTGCTGAGAATATATCAAGTTTGAAATCTTGTCAAAATACTTATGCCCACCTCCGTTTGGACAATTCGATTAATATTTTCTAACCCCAGCAGCTGATTGTGGACTACTTATGAATTATTGAAAGCGGACTTTCATACCAGTATTCGATAAAAATTTCAAAGTTTTAGGATTTTTTGTTTAAAAGATAAAATGGTTTATTTATGAAAAATGCTTGTCAAAATATATATGCCGACCAGTGTATGAACAAATATATCTTAGATATGGTAAGGGATAGATGTGATTACATACATGGTCACTGCTTTCTGCTGCACTGCAATTTGTTCTGAGTATACACTTTCGTTGGTTCAGAGTATAATATAGTGAACGTGTCGATTGAGTAATTTATTTTCGAATCCTTGGGGCCTTGACTCTCCCATTTTTTACTAAAATCAAATTGGAAGGTAACTTTACAAAAAAATACCCGTTACTCAGGGCAATTAATGTTTATGGTTTTTAACAGAGCATTAACATTAATGTGAACATATCAACATTATTACTTCGTTTATGCTTGCAAAAACCAGTTTTAAACCTAGTTCACACATAAAACTCACTCAGGTTGTCTGATTAGTTAAAGGAGTATCAAATAATTGAGGTTTAAGGCAAATATAAAACAAATAATTTCCTTAATGATTAACATACGATCGTATATAAAAACAGCATACTTCGACGGGCAAAAATCACGATTTTTTGTCTAAGCATAAACGTAGTATATGCCACGCCATTTATTAACCGATCTTTATGGAAATTTCAGAGATTCTAGATATTGGGCACATACTGTAAAATATGAGCTTGATATCTTCAAAATGGTTGGAATTACTCAACATTTTTTTTTGCAAGTGCGGGAGGGGCGTGCCAAAAAATTTGATATGTGCTTGATCTGCGTACAGACAATAGGAGTCTACATACTAAATTTGGTTGATCTAGCTATTCTATTCTCCGAGATCTAGGTGTTCATACAGACAGACGCACAGTGGTGTTTGACCGACTTAGGCGGCCAAAATTATTGAAATAAAATTTTTAATTTAAAATGTTAAGAAAAGACTTGCTACTATATTTTAAACTATAATAACTTGTGTTAAGGTGTGTGAAGTGCTGCCCATCGCCGTTGCGGCTTGTAATGCCTAGTATAATTGTTTGTTTTCCTTATAACTCGACTATCGTTCATCCGATCTCTACCATTTCTTTGGCGGATCGATTAATAATCCTGAATAATTTATTTGTCCCGAAGTGTCGAACCTTCCTTTTATAAAACTGTGGGTGGTTTTAATTTTTTTTTCCAAATTGCGGGGCGGGATGGGGCGTGGTCAAAATTAAAAATAAACTTTATCTGCCTGCAAGTATAAGAAGTTTTTGTCCCATATCGACTCGGCTGTTGATGCTTCTTCTTCTTTGGTCATCACAACAGTTTTACGGTCTCGGCCGCTGCCACTAATGCTCGCCAATCGCCTCTGTCCCGAGCGACATCCCACCATGAGGATACACCCAGCTTCGCAATATCTCCCTGCACCTGGTCGCGCCATTTCCGCTTCGGCCTTCCCGGCCCGGGCTTGCCTCCTAATTCGTTCGCATGCCGACTATACACCCGTTTTGCTGGAGCGTTATCATCCATACGGGTAACATGTCCTATCCAGCGCAGCCGCTGTTGTTTTATGCGCTGGACATGCTTAGCGTCCCCTTAGAGCTCGTGCAGTTTCGTGATTCATTCAGATGCGAAATTCGTCGCCAACTTTTAGAGGTTCATAAATCCTCCTAAGAACATTTCTCTCGAACACGCCAATTGCCGCCTCATCCTTTGTTGTTGTTGTCCATGCTTCCGCGCCGTATAGCAGGACTGGGATGATAAGCGACTTGTATAGCGCAATTTTCGTTTTCCGAGAGAGGTCTCTGCTCTTGAACTCCTTATTGAGCCCGTAGTAACATCGGTTTGCAAGAGTAATTCTTCTTCGGATTTTCAGACTGGTGCTCTTGTCGCTGGTTATCGTCGTTCCAAGGTAGACAAATTCCTTAACAACTTTGAAGTTGTAGTTTCCCATTGCAACAGATTGTCCCAGGGTAGACTCACTGCGCGTTGATAGTAGGTACTTCGTCTTATACTCATTTACCGCTGAGGCCCATAAGTTTTGACTGCTTCTCTATCTGAAACGCCTGTTTTACACAGATCCTTTCCGATGATATCATTATCTACATAGCCGAAAGGGAGCCCGTGCTGGGTGCCAGTTGTACCCACACAGAGCGATGTTGACGGGTTTGTGCTTAACGTCCCAAAGTCGAACGTTGCTGGATCAAAGGTAGAGGGCTTCAAAGAACTGCTATCGGGTTCAGCGCTAGTCCAAAGTGGTGGGTGTCGTTTTCTCTGAGTTCTCCAGGATTTGTCGCAATGTGAATATCTGGTCCGTGGTGGATTTGCCAGGTCTAAAGCCACACTGATAAGGTTCAATCAGTTCACTTATTCTCGGCTTTAGACGTTCACATACGATGCATGATAGAACCTTATATGCGATGGGAAGGAGACTGATCCCGCGGTAATCGGCGCAAGCCGCAGGGTCTCCTTTTTTAAATATTGGACAAAGTACACTCAGATTCTAAAATTCGGGCATGCTTTCTTCGGACCATATTCTGCATAGGAGTTGGAGCAAGCACCTTACCAGCTCCTCACCGCCAGCCTTGAACAATTCAGCGGGCAGCTCTTCAGCGCCAGCAGATTTGTTAGTTTTTAGCCTTTTTATGGCTAACAAGACTTTATTATGGTCCGGCGGGTCTATCTCTATGTTATGGAATGGTGGTGTCGGTTCTTCCCCAGAGGCGGCATTGTGTTCGTCATCACCTCCCAGCAGGTTAGAGAAATAGTTTCTCCATTTGTCTAGTGCCACTTGCGGATTTCTGACCAGATTTCCGTGCTCGTCCTTCAATAGTGTGACTCTGGGCTTAAGACCTTAGGATAGTTGCCTAATCTTTTGGTAGAATTTTCGAGTCTCACTCCTTCCGAACAGCTTCGACTTCCTCTCTCATGCGCTTTTCCTGCTCATTTCTCTCTCCTTTTCTCCCGGTATCGCTCCTTCACAGCCCGCGTTGCTCCAGACTGCAGAGTTCTCCAGTAGGCAGCGTCTTTCTCTGCAGTAGCGCGGCGGCACTCATCATCGTACCATGACTGTTTTCGGGAGTTTTCGGCAAATCCGAGAATCTCCTTGGCAGCTGTACTCATAGAGTGTGAAATATGCTTCCACTGTTCGTCTACACCAGAAGGGCCAGGTGGGGCTTCCCTGAGCAGCTGGGTGAGTTTTGCTGAGTAGGCTTCGGATGTCCGTTGTGATTGCAGCTTCTCAACGTTCAGCTTTTGGCGTGTGTTAGACTGTGCGGCATGTGCCACACTGAGCCGTGTGCGTACTTTGGCTGCAACAAGGTAGTGATCCGAGTCAATATTGGCTCCTCGGCGCGCACGTACATCTAGAACACTCGAAGAGTGCCGTCCGTCTATCACAAAGTGATCAATCTGGTTTCGTGTTGATTGACGATCAGGGGATTTCCAGGTAGCCTTGTGGTCGTCGCGGTGTTCAAATCTGGTGCTAATAATGACCTTGTTCCGGCCCGAAGCGAGGCTTATTAGCCTCTCTCCATTATCGGAGGTTTTTCGTGCAGGCTAAATCGGCCGATAGTCGGGCGATAAACTTTTTCTCTCCTGATTTTTGCGTTAAAGTCGCCTAGCACGATCTTGATGTCGTGATCGGGGCAGCGCTCATATTCGTCTTTTTCCGAATCGTTCTTTCCTTCTGTCGGGGCGTGCGCACAGATAAGACTAATATTAAAATATTTTGCCTTAAGTCTGAGTGCGGCAAGTCGCTTGTCAACTGGTGTAAAGCTGATGACAGAGCAGCACAGTCTTTTGTTGACAGCAAAGCCGCAACCAAACTCGTGCTTCGAATCATGTCCACTGTAGTAGATCTCCCATGGGGCGTTGGTTTCGGATGTTATCTTCTTACACCCCTGTCCAGTCCATCTTATTTCCTGAAGTGCGGTAACGTCCGATGAATGTTTCTCGAGGACATCCACCAGATTGGAATCCGCGCGCTCTCCATTGAGGGTGCATATCCTCAAATCGTGGTCCTTAAAACGTTTGCGTGGGTCGTCGTCGGGGGGACCGTATCCGAGGCATTGTATTAGTTTTCATTGGCGGATGGAAATAGACGCCAAACGGGTGCCAAGCCCGAAGTAACGCCCCCTATTTGTCCTAGGGTAGGATCGCCGCTCACGTTAGCCAGCAGCTTCGCGGATGCATCGCTCTGTTACCAGGGGTTACCACGTGGAGGTGTTAGTCGACTTGAGGCGCAGTAAGCTACATACGCCCCCATAACCAAAGGAAAGTTCCAGTCTTCCAAAGAAGCCTGTTGATGCTGATCAAGAATATATATACTTTATGGGGTCAGAGATGCTTCCTTCTGACTGTTACATACTTTTGCACAAACTTAATATACTCTGTGTACCTCTGGTACAGCGTATAACAATTTTGCCGGGTCTCGTAATGCCATATTACTTTTTATACCCTGTTCCCACTAAAAATGGGAAAAAAGAGATCATGAAGTTGTGCAAAAGTATGTAACAGGTATAAGGAAGCATTTGCGACCCTATAAAGTATATAAATTCTTGATCAGCATCAACAGCCGAGTCGATTTAGTTATTTCCGTTCGTCTGTCTGTCCGTATGAACGCGTCGATCTCAGAGACTATAAGAGATAGAGACACAAATTGTTGCATGTAGGTAGGTGTATACTAGATTCAAATGGAGTTTTTTCAGATTTGGAGAATTCCTCCCCCTTTCCCCTTTAAGCGCAAAAAACTGTCAGAGCCACAATTTTTAAGTTAGACCCCTGAGTCTTGGCATATATCAAGTAAGGCCCAATATCTATCTTTTCTGAAAAGATCAATAAGATCGGACAAAAAACACTGAAGTCATATACGAATCAATTTTGCTTGTGGGAGAGAGAGGGGGTCTTGCATTGTCAGTTACCACTTGCGCACGTGCGTGTGTGCGTATGTTCCATGTTTATTTATCCTACTAAGGCAATGACCGCAGGGCAATGATTCGCAGGGGCCCCATCCGCATTATAGTTAATTATGTCCGCCTCAGTCGCTCCAATCTGCGCAGTTCAATAAGTGAACCGGCTGCAAAAGTGCATGTGGCGTCCCAGAACCTTCCGCTTCCTTACCCGCGATGTCAACCAGTGTCCGCCTCAGTTCCTCAAAGCGTCCACTTTCAAAGAGGACGTGTTGTGCGTCCTCCACGATGCCTCCGCTACACCAAGTACACTCGGGGCTACTGTCGTGCCCGATGGAGATTGCTCCTGAAGCATCCGTGACCGCTCACTAGTTGGGTGAGGTAGTAATTTACCTCTCCATGTTGTCTCTCAACCCACTGCTTAATTGTAGGGATTAACATGTGCATTCAGCGGCCTTTGGCAGACTTATCCCAAGCGCTCTGCCACTTTCTATGGCTGTCCTCTCTAGCTGCCGCTCTCTCTTCGGGGTATGCTATTCTTGGTGACCGTTCGCGCGATGCACTATAAACAGTTACCGCTGCCAGGAAGCCTAGTGGGATCATTCCTTCTACGACCAGCGATGCATCGTTCGAGATATTCCTAAACGCGCTGCATACCCGGATTGCACTCAGGCGGTAGACAGCCTCCACTCCTCGACAGTTGCTCGGGACCGTAAAAGCGTGGGCGTATGTGTATGTATGAGTGTGTGTATGTGTATGAAAACACAAGAAGTCAAGGGTACAGGGTATTTTGTAGTCGAGGCACTCGACTACAGCTCCCTTACTTGTTCAACAAACATAATTCATTGTTAAAAATAATGAAAAATTTTATATTCTTAAATCCAGCTTTACCAGTACCAGTGCCTATTATATTTGTTTAACTATACGGACTACATCATACTTACCTACTTTACCATTATTCATTTGATTGAAATTAAAAAAATTGAGCACACGATTTTTCACAGATTTTTAAAGTTAATCTTTTGGTTTTTCACAACTCAAAAAAGCAACGTCGTACTTTGACAGTGCGTGACGCTCGAATAATAGCTAAACAAAGAAACAAAAAACGGAATGCAATCTTGTGTACTGCCTACTGTTGGTTGTTTGAGAAAAATATTAATTTGGCAAATGGGACTTTTGGACGCCCCAAATTCAGGAAATGCCACACTGTGGTTGATGCTCGGCTGTTAATGCTGATCAAGAATATTTATAATTTATGGAGTCGGAGATGCTTCATTCTGCCTGTTACATACATCTGCACGACTTTAGTATACCCTTTTTACTCTACGAGTAACGGTTTTAAAAATATCTTTGGGTATGTTTAGACCTACGTTGACTTTGGTTTGTGTTAAATTTGTATGTGTCGAATTGACGGATTGTTGAATTGGGTGTGTTGAGTAAAATGACTGTGTGTTATATAGACGTGTCACCATGAAAAAGTATATTTAAATTTCCCACCTAACATTCGAAAGTATTGTTTTATGTTCTTTTATGTTAACTGAAAAGTTATTCTGTAAACACATTAAAAAGAATACAAGGAAAACCTGATCTGATCTGATTAAAATCAGTTGGAAAATATGCAAATTCCGAGGTCTATTCATTACTATTATACACAGAAAAAAAATAATGTCAATATCAATTTGATATGGACTGGGCTGAAATTTTGTCAACCAATATTATTTTCATAACATTTCTAAACTATAACATGTCATTTTGACTATAAATAGAAATGGACGTATAGGAATTGTAAAGAAGGAACGAGACAAAGAGTGTAACATTTCGAAACTTCAAGCAACCTACCGAAATATTTAAGTAGGCTCTGTGGCGCGTGAGTACACACGTGCCAGATGGTGGTGTACGATAAGACGCCATGCAAATCGTGTTATATGCAAAGGATCCTGAATTCGATCCCCAGTCAAGGCGGCAAGGTAAACAAAAATAATAAAAATTATATATTAGTTGTTTTTTCTGTCTATACAAAATTATAAATAATACTGAGCAAAGAATACAGTGTGTAGTGTGGGTAGCATATAGGCATATAGGAGTTATCCGAGATTTCTTAAATTTTTTTTATTGGGTCAAAAAAATATTATGAAATATCAATGTGATCTTAAAATATTAATTTTATATGCTCGAAATATCAACTTGATATTTTCGACAAGGTCATTTTCAACTTTAACATATCGGCTTTTTAATGATATGAAAAAATATTACTTTGACCCCAGATAATATAAAATAAAAATATAAATAATTTTTATTATTCATTTCTGTTACAGGTCGGATAGGCACGGTTGTCGGTTGGGGCCGCACTTCAGAGGGAGGAGAACTGCCTTCCATTGTTAATCAAGTCAAAGTGCCAATAATGTCAATCACAGAATGCAGAAATCAAAAATACAAAAGTACAAGAATAACATCAACCATGTTGTGCGCTGGAAGGCCCAGTATGGACTCTTGTCAAGGCGATAGTGGTGGCCCATTGCTATTGTCTAATGGAGTGAAATTCTTCATAGTAGGTATAGTTTCCTGGGGAGTTGGATGCGGACGAGAAGGCTACCCCGGTGTATATACACGAGTGAGCAAATTTATTCCTTGGATCAAATCTAACCTAGAAAATACGTGTTTGTGTTCGTAGTCATTATAGTAGATATATAAATAAACAAATATTAAACAATTTTTTGATGATGTTCTATAAATTAAACACCTATGGTTGGTACTAAGAAAAATGTGGGATTCCTGAATCAATTCTTGTAGGAGAGTTGCTGTTTAAGCCGGTGGATATTATATGCCAAAGAGTAAAAGACGAGTCGAACAACATTGTTTGGATGATCAAGAGAGACTAACAGGCCTGTTCCGGTTTTCACATATTTCTTCGATTTCAAATGAAAACAAAATCGAACGATTTGGTTTTAGCTGTTCTGGTATTCGAACGATTTGCAACTCGAATGTTTCATTTCTCAAAACAATCAAAACAATCCAATAAATAATCACTCAAAATAGTGGATAGTAGTTGTATATAGGTGTTTAAAATGTCGTTTCTATTTTAAAGGCATTTTATGAACATTTTCCCAGCGTTATATAAACAAGTGAAAACCAGAACAGCTTGAACAAAATATGTGAATTCGATTTGGATGGCACATTGCAAAATTAAAGCTGTTTATAAAAATGATTAGTTTTTTTATTAAAAATAATTTTTAAGGGAATGTAAAATTGCAAAAAGTATCTAAATACACTAAACAATGGTACAAAATTAACTTTAAGCCATTATTTTGACGCCTTTATGTAAAAAATCGCATTTACTTTTGAATTCATCGGCTACAAGCAATGTGAATTCAAATCGAGTAAATCTATCGAATTGTGAAAATCGGAACAGCTAACCAATTCGAATTCGAGTAAATTTAGTGAAAGTGAAAACCGGAACCGGCCTGTTATTTATTAATAAGCTTAACATAGAGTTTGCAGCAAGAGTACAGAGTTGGCACACAAGCTAAACATGTTCTGTTATTTACATTTAAGGGATGGAATATCAACACTCCTCCTTAATTCTTATAATTAAACAATCTACTTCAGTCCAAGCAAGGCAGTACATTTCATATAATTTATCTTGGACAAGTTCTTTGTAAGTATGGACAATATTGTAAGTTAATCAAGTTTTCCTCAAAACAATTTCGAACATGGTGATATCTTACGTCAATATGCTCACTTCTGACATCATATACTGGATTCTTAACATGGTTTATCGCACTTAAATTATCGCCACGTATGGTTACTGATTCCAGTTTAAAAATCAACCTCATTATATTAATTAATTTACGTAGATAAACGGATTTCTTCGTCGCCTCTGCTTCTTGGATGACCAAGAAAAAGCAGAACCTCCCCAAATGTAGGTTTATACAGTATAGGACTTGCAGTTTGTTGCGTCGCTTGCCCAATCTGCATCCGTTTATCCAGCAATCGCCTTGCCAGCTTTCTCATACTTCAGCTTCAAATCTACAGTTGTATGTAGATATTATAGCACTTGCTTAGCCGCAGCCAAGTGCTCACCATTAGTGTTGCCATAATTTTTTGATTAGCAAAAAAAAAAACCAAAAAACCCAAAAATCCTTTAGAAAAAGCTAAAAAAACCCTAGATTTTCTTTGAATCATTTTAATCAAAGTTTTCAATAATATCGTCTATATCGACAGCCTCTTCGTCGGAGTAGATATTTTTTGATGTTCCAACAGCAAATGAATAAATTTGCCTTAGCAATTCATAATTGTCCGGAAGTCTGAAATAAAAAATATAATAATAAACTTAACAAATTTAATTAAATTTCAAGAGTGTTACCTTTGCTTCAACTGCTTTCTTAGCTCTACCACAAATTGTGTGCAGCATTCTCTTATAGATTTTTCATCTGATTCGAGTTTTTTATTTGTTTTTCGTAATCATAGCCCAAGTATAAATCTTTGATGACATTTTTTTCAAAATCATGGTCGGTCAGAACATTTATTTCGTTGTCCGGTGGTAATATTTTTTGCTGTAGCGTTTTAATGGCACAAGTTAAATCGTTGAGCAATTTTGTTGAGTCAACGGTTTTGCTTTGGAAGCATTTGTTTATATTTTGCATATCTTTTAAAATTGGCTTAAAAAAAAGCAAATATAAAAAATTTGTTTCGTTTTTAGAAAGCGAGAGCAGACTTTGTGCCTGATAGCACTTCTCCCGCGTCGCAGCCAATTGAAAATGCAATTTTAACTCCTTCCACTGTTCTACAATTCGTTTGACGGCCATTTCAATCGAAAGCCATCTCGTGTCGCACACTCTTGGTATTTTAAGCGGGGCCTGTTAGGAAGCCAAGAAATAAATATTAGTTTGCTACAAATCAATGATTAGGACAAACACATACACAATTTTACGAAGACTTAAGAAAAATATAGAACGGATAATACATGTTTACATTGGGAGCTACAGACATGTCACGGGGATTATGTATGAGTAAAAATATACCTTATCATTATTAAGGCATTGGTAAATTTTTTTGTATTCAATTTGCCTGCAAGAACTCTTTGAAAACTAGTTGTAGGTTGAATAAATTAAATATTCCAGTGACTCTGGCAAGAAGAACTTGCAGGCGTGATTGACTGCCAACTGCACAGAATGGCAGACGCACTTAATTAAAACTAGCCCAGGTTCTTCCTTTTTCAGCTCAGTGTATACACTTTTTTTCGAGCCAATCATAACACTTGCGTTATCTGTACCAATACCAATAAGGTGTTTCAGGTCCAACTTCTACTATAAAAAATACTATAATATAAAAAACAGAGCCATGTAAACATACCGAGTAGTTTCGAAAAACTAACATCAGTTGATTCGTCTAATATTAGACTGTATTTGGAGCCACCAATATCGTTGCGAAGATCCTCTTTAAAGTGGCACGCTAAAACATTCTTGATTATGTGGGTACATTTTGTACGGTGCAGCTTGATTTTGTTTGCTGTGCTGTTGTCATTAAAATGTGTGCTGCATAACATGCCTAGGTGATCCACCGATGCAATGGCAGTATGTTTTGCCTCGAAAAGACACAGCGCAGCTTCGTGCTCTGTTTTGGTTGGCAATTGTACGAATTGTATTTTGTTGGCTTGCGAAAAGCCGCTCATATAACTAACGTGCTTTTTAGTTGCAGCATGTGCTAGCAAATCACTTAATTTTGCGGCTACACCGCACTTGCAAGAAGCCCGTGTCAAATCGGTAAGATCCTTATGCAGCCACTCCTTAAACTCGCTGTCCTGCAGCCATCGCTTCCTTTTTGTTTATACGTTTTAGTTTTAGACATCACACTCACTTTAAAGTTTAAACAACTATTTTTTCACTTTAATAATAACACACCACAAGGCAAGAGTTGTCAGAATTCATATCGATATATTATCGATAATGCTTTAGTGCTGTAAAAGCTTTAAAAAAAGCAAATGTATGAAAATATAATTTGATACATAACAAACTCTAAAAAAAGCTAATTCGATTTAAAATAAAGCTAAATTAGATTTTTCCCGCTGTTTTACAATTGTTCCCGCAATCGCAATTCAAAAAACCCCAAATCTGGGGGGAAAAACGCTAAAACGGCAACACTGCTCACCATGGGGACTAGAGTTCCTCTATGACAATTTGCACGCGGAGTGCAATATATCTGGACGTGATGACAATGCAATACACATCAGGGACCCAATAACGGATTGATATTCCGTCTCATCAACAGTTCTACACGTCTCGCTCTGGCAATTGACTTGGAAGTTAGCTTCCAATGGCGTTGATGTTGTGCGACAGCTGTTCATGCCTATCTCGTTCAGAAAACCCAAAATAGGCTTTGATTGGCCAACTTGGAGGACACCCGTCTCGCCTTCTTGAACTTCCAGACCCAGAAAGTTCGCAACTGCGCCTTTATCGATAACCTGTAATTCAGAAAGAGATTGCCCTTTTAGTTGCCACCATCTCACCCTTGTCTGAACACGCTATCAGCAAATCATTAACGTTGACTGCAATCACGTTGATAGTATTCTTCTTGGTGGTCTTCGTGTACAGGCATGGCTCAGTCCCAAGTCGTAAGCTTTATACCCAAGTTTCTACAAAACGCAGTCTAGCTTAGAGTTCCATACGCGGACTGATTGTTTCAGCCCGTATAGCGACTTCTTCAGTTTTCAGTACGAGCCCATTCTAGTTTTCAAATAGTTCTGAATGCTTCATGAAGACTCCTCCTCCAGATCGCCGTTTGAATATGCTCTTGACACGTCTAGTTGGTGAACGTATAGTTCATATTCTGCTACCATCGCCAAAACCATGCTGATCGTAGCGTAACGAACCACTGGTGAATAAGTCTCATCATAGTCAATGTTACATCATATGGACGTTGACGTACAATGCACACTACATTCAAGTGGTCCTTGCGACATCAAGCCGAAGCCTGTTACGCCCGAACCCCAGGCAAAATAGCAGCTCAATTCCCGTCCAACCGACCGAGAGGCGCAGCCGCCTATGTGCGACACGAAAACCGGATGAAAAAGTACAAAATAATGTTAACAACGGGCCAAATGAGTTAAAATAGAGGTATTTAAAGCAGAAAGAGAAAGTTCCGAATTGGTTAATCTGGAAAGTTTGTTGTAATCAGCACAGAGGACATAAAAACGCAACTTGCAAGGCATAGTTAGTAGTACAACGTTTCAGAGATAAGGGGAGAAAGTTACGGAACAATCTGCGAGGAACATTAAGATTAATTTGGTTAACCAACTCCGATGAGTCGATTTCGACATTAATAAGTCTATGTATAAAGATTAACTCTACGAATAAATAAGGAAGAAAGATTAATTAAAACTAGTCTACTACACTCAAAAAAAAAACAGCCGAAATCACCCTAAATTCACCATATATTTTAGATAAAAAATTCTTATAATAGTACTGTGACTTTCTAAAATTAAGATAATATTTACTATTAGCTAGAATATATTTTCTTAATTGTAGAAAAACATTTTCTAGATTTTCGAAAAATATTTCTAGATTTTAGGAAAAAAAAATATTTTCTAAGTTTTAGAGAGGAATGGGAGTGGAGGGGTACAGACAGAAAAGGAAGACGACACCAAGACAAGTATAATCCCTCACATATTTTTTTTATTGAATATTTTTTTCTATTGCTTCACTAAAGTCTTCTTTTATCTCCGTTGGAGTTCAGTACTGAACTCAACGTCAAGCTGTACAGACGTGTAATAAATTTGTCCCTGAATACGGAGGCCGACTCGCATCCGAAATATATTGGAAACAAAACCGAAATTTAATTTTGAGCTTTCATTCTTGACCTCGAGCCGGCAAAACATCAACATTCTAAAGACTTCTTTCTGAAAACACATTTAAATTAGTAATCATTATTGTTCGGTTCAGCGGCTGAAGCATCATCCAATCCTAAATCTAGTTTAAATATCTAACGTAAATTCTCAATGTTTGATTTGCATAAATACACACCCTGTAATTAAGCATAAGCAAAATGTAAACATATGCCGGGGCAGCGCAGCCCGCTCTCACTTTCAGTCTTTGCCAATCTGTCTAAGCAAACGGTTGCATCGCGCTCAATTGATCTAGTTGTTGATAAAGGTTTGGTCGGGCATCGGAACAAGCATTGGGCTTCAGTACATCGCTACTAACACCTACATAAACGTACTTAAATTGAAATAAAAATTATAACGTCGTTGAAAGCCAATTGTTTTTATTCGGAAACAACTTGGCTATAGTAACTCTTACAGCTGCCAAAAAAGCTTGGTAGCTCAACATTTGGTGATCTGCAGAACTGACTGCTCGTTTGGAGCTGCTTGACCAAGTTCGAAGCTCATTTAACTTAGCTCATGACAGTCTAGAGTGCCTGGATTTTGATGAAATTGGAAGTGAATTGCGGGACAATTTTGATGCGTTGCTGGTTTCCTTAAAGAGCCGGCTAAGGGTACAGCTTGAGCTGTGAAATATGCGGTCGCCTCTATCATCTACTCTCTGGCAAAACGAATCCAACACTCAGCAGACTATTATTATGGCCAACAGACCACGCCTGCCTGAGCTCAAGCTGCCCACATTTGCTGGCGGATACACGGAGTATGCTGATTTTATTTCTGTGTTTACCTCTATTATCAACAATAATGCAGATCTCAGCGACATAGAGAAATTCCAGCATCTGAGATCATGCCTACACGGGTCAGCGTTGGATTCCATACGATCGCTTGAAATATCTAGTGCCAATTATCGTGAGGCACTGAATATTCTTCAAAAACGTCTTAATAAAAAGCGTCTTGTTTTCCAGGCAAACATTAAAGAGATTCTTGGGCTCAAGAGGGTAGATTCGACTTCAGCTACAAAGTTGCATGAGTTCTCAGATGCAGTCAACTGGCACATGAGCGCAATGATTACTTATGGCACCTCGGAGGAGATTTCTAGCTGCATGATCATCAACATTCTGCTTCAAAAACTGGACGCTGCTACTGAGAGCAGTTGGGAAGAGAGTCTTTCGCTGGACAGGAAACCATCAGCTAAGGCTAAGAAACCGGACGCTGCTACTGAGAGCAGTTGGGAAGAGAGTCTTTCGCTGGTCAGGATACCAACAGCAAAGGATTTCTACTACTTTTTGGAAAGGCAATGTCTGAAGTTGGAGAAGGTGCAACACGCTATGGCAACCCATTATACTAATCCCAGTAGAAAGACCCTTGTTGTCGCACAAACTAACCAAAATGGCTGCTCATTTTGCGATGGAGCTGGCCATGGAATCTATAAATGCACTAGGTTTGGAAATCTTTCGCCCTCTCTGCGCCACAAGGAAGAGAAGAGGATGGCACTTTGCAATAACTGCCTGAAGAAGGGACATCAAACTCCAACTTGTAATGGCACTCATTGTAGTGTCTGTGGTGGGAAGCACCCTATTGCATCCACACCCTAATGCATCTTGATGGATCTCAGCCCAAATTACAAAACTCGTCAATTGCTTCTCCATCATTTTCTGTTCACCCTTCTGTTGCTGCTGTGCCAACCCAATCATCTACCTCTCTTGCTGCCCAAATTCTCAAGTCTGATGTTGTGTTCTTAGCCACTGCCATAGTTCTTGTTAAAAGTCGATGTGGTTCTTTAGTTCCTTGCAGAGCTGTCCTAGATTCAAGATCGCAGCTCGTCACTTCTCGATTCGCTCATCAACTGCAACTAAAGAAAACTCGCACTACTGCTATTGTTTCTGGTCTTGGGGATACTAGCGTGCCTACTGATGGATCTACAGTCAATATTTGCTTGCGGTCTCAAACTTCTGATTTTTCGACCAATTACAACTCTCGTTACTCAAACCATCATGGATAGTCAACCTAATTTTGCGGTCGATACGACAGATTGGAATATTCCATCTAATATTCTGCTAGCCGACCCTGCATTCCACACACCCCAGCGCGTCGATCTTCTCATCGGTGCTAGCTTGTTCTTCGATCTTCTGTGTGTTGGGCAGATCAAATTAGCGGAAGGATTACCACTTCTACAGAAGACTCGTCTTGGTTGGGTGGGATCTGGTGGTGGTCAAAAATTGCGTGACTCCTCACTCTTATCAACTCGTGTAGCATCGGAGAATGATGCTCAGATGGATGCTCGTATGGACGAAACAGTTTGTCGATTTTGGGAAGTTGAAAATTGTGGTGATCCCATTGTTCAAAATACCAAAGAAGAACTGGATTGTGAGGAACACTTTCGGAAAAACGTTTCGCGCCGATCCTCAGGCGAATACTCTGTACGACTGCCCTTAAAACTTAACTCTGTTGTTTTGGGAGACTCGTATAATTAGGCATATCATCGATTTCTAAATCTTGAGCGCAATTTGGAGAGCCGTCCACTCCACAAGGAGCAATATGCTGCCTTCATTAAGGAATATCTAAATCTGAACCACATGTCTTTGGTTAGTCCTGAGGAGTTGGGCCTCTGCAAGTATTTTTTTTCCTCATCACTGCGTCATAAAAGAGGAAAGTACATCCACAAGGCTTTGTGTAGTTTTTGATTTCTAAGCTGAAACCACGACTGGGCATTCACTAAATGATGTGATGATGGCTGGACCTGTCATTCAGCCGCCTTTGTTTAGCATTCTCATCCAATTTCGAGCATTCACAGTAGCGCTTACTGGAGACATTTGCAAAATGTATCGCTGTGTCCGAGTATCTTCTCCCGACAACTTTCATCAGTGCATCTTGTGGCGAGACGCACCTGATTTGGAAATGCAAGTATACAAGTTGGATACTGTGACCTATGGCACTAATGCCGCTTCTTTCCTTGCCGTTCGCGCAATGCACCAGCTGGCCATCGATGAAAGCGACGCGTTCCCGATTGGCTCAGCCGCTCTGCAACAGGAATTCTATGTGGATGACTTTATATCTGGTGCCGTGTCGGTTGAAGAGGCCACAGACAAGATGCGTCAAACTACAGAGTTGCGGCTAAACAGGAGCTGACTGCAAAAATGGAGTGGCATCATGTTCCCACAGCTGTAAATCTAGCCGACATCCTCTCTAGGGGTGCGTTTCCTAGCAGCCTTATTGAATCGGACCTCTGGCTTCATGGTCCTTCGTTCTTGGTTGGCAGTAAAGAGACAGGCCTCTCCTGTGCTGGTAAAGTCTACACTGTAATTGCGAAAAAATGTTCTACTTCTCAGCTCTCCGTATGTGGACATTACTCTTGGATGTAAATTAGCAAACTCGTTTCCTGCCATGCAGCGCACATTTGCTTATGTGCACAAATTTATGAGTCGAATCAGGAGTTCTGGTCTAACTGTTGCAGATATTCATCATGGTACTCATCTTCTCTTGCGTCTCGTCCAGCTAGCTAACTTATGGGATGATATAAAGGAACTACAGTCCAAGGGCCTGGTCAAGAAGTCCAGCTCTGTTGCTATGCTCTCTCCCTTTATTGATGACTTCGGTATTCTTCGAGTTGGTGATCGTCTTGGAAATTCATCGCTAAGCTATGAGGCTCGGCACCCAATAATCTTGCCAAAGCGCCATCCAATCACACTTGCTCTTATTACCTATTTACATGAAAGGAACCTGCATACTGGACCCCGGGCACTTCTAGCCAAGATTCGCCTTGAGTATTGGCCAATAAGTGGCCTCAAAACAGTTTCCAAGGCAGTTAACAAATGTGTAAGGTGCTTTCCAGCCAGGCCTCGATTAATTGAACATGTGATGGGCGACTTGCCAAAGGAAAGGATAGAAGGAACTCGAGCATTTTCAGTAACTGGAGTTGATTATTGTGGACCTTTCTTCCACAAGTCTGAAGTTCGCACCCGGCCTCCAAACAAATGCTATATAAGCGTATTTATTTGCTTTACTACGAAAGCAAGGCACATGGAGCTGGTCAGAGACTTGTCAACTGCATCATTCATCGGAGCACTGAAGCGTTTTATCTCTACTCGAGGGAAACCCAGTCAGATTTGGTCCGACAATGGGACAAACTTTGTTGGAGCCAAAAACGAACTGCTGGATTTAAAGAAGTTGGTTTTGAGCGATCCTCATCTGCATGCTGTTCACCAGTTCTGTTTGGAGGATTCTATTGATTGGCGCTTCATCTCCCCTCGATCTCCTCATCTCCTCACCAGACTTAACGAAGCTCAACTACAATCGTCTGGATGGTTGGCAGCGAGTCGCTCATCAGCAGCAGATTTTCTGGAGTCGCTGGCGCGAGGAGTATCTTACTCTTTTGCAGCAGCGAGCTAAATGGCGTTCACCTGGTCAACGTCTGAGCATCAATGATGTGGTGCTCATCAAGGATGAGAATCTGTCTAAGCAAACGGTTGCATCGCGCTCAATTGATCTAGTTGTTGATAAAGGTTTGGTCGGGCAACGGAACAAGCATTGGGCTTCAGTTCATTGCTACCAGCACCTACATACACATACATACATTGAAATAAAAATTATAACGTTGTCGTTGAAAGCCAATTGTTTTTATTCGGAAACAACTAGGCTATAGTAACTCTTACAGCTGCCAAAAAAGCTTGGTAGCTCAAGAATTATTTTATTTTCTTACTTTACCTTGTCTGGGACTCGAACTCGGGACCTCGGGGAAAAGTTCAACACGAAAGGCATCTTATAGCACTTGACTACCAAAGCGTGCGCGAGAGTCACAGCAAAGAACTCAGCACTCAGAAAGCAGCGAATTTGAGCTTAAGCATAACAAGACACCGCTTGTAATTCTTTTTATATTTTTCTAAATTCTAGGGCGATTTTATACATTAATTTTTCTATATTTTAGTGCGAATTTCCTAGCAGGCCGAATATCATCTGCCCCTTTTATATTCCAAAGGCGGGGAATTCGTACTTAAGAATTACAAGCAGTGTCTTATTAAATTTGTCTAAATTTTAAGGCGATCTTCTACTTGCATTTTTGTATATTTTAGGGCGAATTTCTAAAGTATTTTTCTCAATTTAAGAAATGTTCTTTCCGAAAATAAGGGCGTTTTACTAACAAAAATGGTTGTCGCCATAATTTTTTTGTATCCATGCTACGTATTTTTTTCTTAATTTAAGGGCGCATTCGCCTTTAATTTAAGAAAAATTTTAGAAAAACATCTAGAAAAATTACCCTCAATTTAAGAAAAATAAACCGAATTTTTAAATTTAAGAAATTATTTTCTTAAAATTTCAATTTTCGGGTTATGTTTTCTAAGTATTTATTATCAATAAATTTAGACTCCCTGAGGAAGATGCAAAATTACGTCGAAACGCGTAGGAGGAAAATCCGAATAAAAATGGCTTTTTATTTGGGATGAACCACAACGGCCAAGGAAAAGCCGCACAAAAGGTATAGTTACTCAGAAAAAGAGTTGTTTTCGTATTGTTTCTATTTGTAATTATCAATAAATTTCGACTCCCTGAGGAAGGCCTGAGGAAAAGGTAAAGTTACACAAAACACAACCGAAATGGCCCAATAATAAACATCACACATAAAAACTTTATTGTTGCACCAGGGAAACAGCAAGCCTTCGATACCGCTAGAGCGTGCAGTTAATATAAAAGAATCATATTAGTCAATGGTCATATTGCTGGATTTAATTAACTACAAGGAAGATAACTGAAACATTTGCGCAGACCTCAATGTGTTTGCAATAGTTTCAGGATTGCAAAAAGGAAATACTAACAGATGTGATTTTGTGCAGACAGTCGAGCACGCAACGAGCATTACGCTCGAAAAGAATGGCCGGACCGAACGAATTACAACTTTGGCCAAGAAAATGTACTGACACCCCTTCATATAAAACTGGGTTTTATATATGTTAAAAAATTTTGTAAAGGTTTACAAAAAGTCGTGATGCATTTGCATATTTGAAGAGCGTGTTCCTAACCTATCCAAGACAAATATAGAAAAGGGGGTGTTTGTTGGGCCGCAAATTAAAAAACTTTTGATGAACTCCAAATTCAATTTAATGTAGTCCAAGGATAAGGAGGACGCATCGAATTCGTTTGGTTGTCTAGTCACTTCATTTCTTGGAAATTTCAAAGGTCTTTACTACAAAGAAGTCGTAGCATATTTATTAAGAAATCAGGTAAAGCTTATATATTTTATTAAAGCTTTCATTCAAATGATATCAATATCATCGGCATATGCAAGTAGCATATTATCTCTGGTAAAGATGGTGCCCGTTCTGTTAGCATTTGGTCACTGGCGCAGTATGTACTCCATCAGCAGATTAAAGCACGATAAGGTGTCACCCTGCCTAAAACCTCTTTTGGTATCGAAAGGCTCGGAGAGGTCTTTTCCTATTTTGTCGGAGCTTTGTGTGCTTCTCAACGTCATCATGCAAAGTCGAACGTACTTTGCTGGAATACCAAAGGTAGACAGGGCTTCAAAGAACTTTGACCTTATCGGCGTGTCAAAGGCGGCTTTGTAGTCAACAAAAGGTGGTGGGTGTCGATATTTCTCTCTCGGATCTTCTCCAGGATTTGTCGCAATGTGAATATCTGGTCCGTGGTGGATTTGCCAGGTCTAAAGCCACACTGATAAGGTTCAATCAGTTCACTTATTCTCGGCTTTAGACGTTCACATAAGATGCATGATAGAACCTTATATGCGATCCCGCGGTAATTGGCGCAAGCCGCATGGTCTCCTTTTTTAAATATTGGACAAAGTACACTCAGATTCTAAAATTCGGGCATGCTTTCTTCGGACCATATTCTGCATAGGAGTTGGAGCAAGCACCTTACCAGCTCCTCACCGCCAGCCTTGAACAATTCAGCGGGCAGCTCTTCAGCGCCAGCAGATTTGTTAGTTTTTAGCCTTTTTATGGCTAACAAGATATCATTATGGTCCGGCGGGTCTATCTCTATGTTATCGAATGGTGGTGTCGGTTCTTCCCCAGAGGCGGCATTGAGTTCGTCATCACCTCCCAGCAGGTTAGAGAAATAGTTTCTCCATTTGTCTAGTGCCACTTCCGGATTTCTGACCTGACTTCCGTGCTCTTCCTTGAGTAGTGTGACTCTGGGCCTAAAACCTTCGGATAGTTGCCTAACCTTTTGGTAGAATTTTCGAGTCTCACCCCTTCCGAACAGCACTTCGACTTCCTCCCTCATGCGCCTTTCCTGCTTATTTTTCTTCCGTATCCGAGGCATTGTATTAGTTTTCATTGGCGGATGTAATAGACGAGAATCGGGTGCCAAGCCCAAAGTAACGCCCCCTATTTGTCCCAGGGTAGTGTCGCCGCCCACGTTAGCCAGCAGCTTTACGGATGCATCGCTCTGTTACCAGGGGTTACCACGTGGAGGTGTGAGTCTACTTGAGGCGCAGTAAGCTACATACGCCCCCATAACCACAGGAGAGCTCTTGTCTTCCGAAGAAGCTTCAGATTCATTACTTGAATCATATTGGTCATTTTCAGAATCGCTCAGATGGCTCTGATTGACATCCATGGGACTTTCCATATTTTGAGACTCATCGAGCAGACTTTTGACAACAATCTTTAACACATCTTTCGGAACACAGCTCTCAATAAAAAAAACATCTCGGCTGATTTTCAAATTTCCAGTTTCTTTATGGAATAAACGATATGCTTTTGAGGTATCGCAATAGCCAACCATACAGGTAACACAGTCTATACTTTCAGATCCTGTCCCAAATGTCAACCCACGCAGATAGCCATATCGCTCATGCCATTTTACTGTGGTGTGAGTCCTCAAGGTGAACGGATGTGCCTCCAAGTGCTCCTGTTAAATATTCTGTCAACGGCGACAAAAAAACCAATACAAGTGCAACAAAACAAAAGCGAAAGGACGCAGATATATATTTTTATGTATCAACAAGTTTTAGTGCCAAAAAACAATAAACAAACAGGCGAAATTAAAAATCGCTTAATATGAGCGGGCCTAGCCCTCGCTCATTAACCCCTCTCCAAAGCAAAACAAACAATCGAAGTGCATACTTCTCGTTCTCGCATGTGTCAAATTACACTAACAACTATCTAAGACCAAATGAAGAAATGATGCCGAGATCTGCCTCTCCAACTTTGCCCAGTGCAAAGTACTCAGCTCCATGGAGCGCTCAGTGCGCCTCTCCCGTAACTCCGCTCTCAACAACAACAATCACTACTACAGCCCAAGCTTCACCAACGTTTCTGCTCTCCACACTCCCGCCCAAGGCATACTTAACAGGTAGCCGCACTTGCTCTCTCATTGTCGCTTATATAAATGTCAAAATGAGCGAGAGAGTAATGAATTTTTGCTCTCGCTTGAGTCAAAGCAAAGAAATTTGTACGTGCATGCAATATATACATATACATATGGAGCCATAGCAAAAACACGTAAAGTTTCAAACAAAATTAAGAGGCAAAACGGAAATAATTCGTCCGCGGGGTGCTTCCCTCACGACTGTTGTTCACAGACTGACACATAAGCGGCAAGCAAAGAGGGCGAGAGAGCGAGTGCGGCTACCTTGTTAAGTATGCCTTGCTCCCGCCTACAATTATGTGAACATCAACGATTACAACAACAACATCAACAATTACAGCGACGACGGCAACAGTTAGCTCTCTCCGCTCCTCTCTCACCACACCAGCTTCAACATATGCAACTGCACAAACTGCTACAAACACACATACGCAAGTACAAAAATCAAACAATACTAATACAAAAATGTCAACTCAGCACGACCTCCCGCAAATACATACACAACGAAATGCAACACCTACTACCCGCTCGTATGTGCAGACTGGCATCGATCGGTATGTACAAATAAATAAACGCCAATTAAGCCCGCAAAACAAAAAAAGCGGCAACACTCCAAAAATAGACAAAACAAGCGATATACCTGTGGACAAAGATCCCCTCACTGGGAATAGGTTCCAAATTCTTGGCTAACAGTCTGATGCTCAGTTTGATTTATATAAGGGATGGCAACTGTGCGGCCCTATTCCCAAAGCTTGTATCGCTAATAGGCAACAACAACTTTTATGTAACATCCGTCAACAAAGGCAATATCCGCGAAACAAAGCTCCAAGTCAACACCGAAGAAAATTATCGAGCAGTCGAAAAATGCCTAAGAGCTGAAAATAAAAGCTACTACACTTACCAACTAAAAAGTAGCAAGGGCCTACAGGTAGTAATCAAGGGCATTGAATCAAGTGTACCTCCAACGGAAGTCTCTTCTGCCTTGGAGGAAAAGGGATTCAAGGTCAAGTCCGCTATAAACTTAATAAACAGGGACAAAAAACCACAGCCACTATTCAAAGTAGAACTAAGCCCGGAAGACACAGCTCCTAAAAATAATGTAGTGCACCCAATTTACAAACTACCTTTCTTATTGCACCGCAGAATAACCGTAGAGGAGCCGCACAAATCCAGTGCAATGTACCAATTGCCAACAATATGGGCACACAAAAGCCTACTGCACCCTGCGATCAGTTTGTGTAGCATGCGGAGAGCTGCACAACAATGCCTCATGCCCTGCTAACAAGGAGGATCCATCTGTCAAAAAATGCAGTAACTGTGGAGGTAACCACACTGCAAACTACAGAGGTTGCCCAGTCTACAAAGATCTGAAGAGCAGGATTAATACGCGCACAGAATTTGCCCGATCCACTGGAAACCTTAATCAGTTCACACCCTCGCAGTCGACCCCTGGAGTCTCCTTCACCAAAGCTACGAGATCGACCTTTGCCCCAACGACTACAACCCAAGGTGTTTCTTTCGCAAGCGCCTTGAAACTAGGAAATGATAGACCTGCACCCATATCTACGGTTTCGCATGAAATTCGAAGTGAGCCGACACTGCCATCAAAACAAGCGGAACAACCATCAAAATATAGTAGCTTAGAAACTATGTTTCTATCGTTACAGCAGGCGCTAAAGGATTTTATGGTGTATATGCAAAACGCAATGCAAGAACAAATGAGAACTCAAGGAATTCTAATTCAAATGCTCGCTTCGCAACAATCCAAGTAATGGCTCTCCTACGAGTTTCACTCTGGAATGCAAATGGCATTCCCCGCCACAAAGTGGAGTTATCAAAATTTCTCCAAGACAATGAAATCGACATAATGCTTCTTGCAGAAACTCACTTGACGGACCGATACAATTTTCAATTACCTGGGTATGCATTTTACGGCACAAATCATCCAGATGGCAAAACCCATGGTGGCACTGACATCCTCGTCAGAAGCCGCATCAAGCATTACCATCAGGATTTTCGGAAAACTACCTACAAGCCACATCTATATGTGTAGAGTCTAAACGAGGCAATATCACTCTGTCCGCGGTTTACTGTCCCCCACGTTTCGCAATATCAGAAAATCAATTCCTAGATTTCTTTAATACACTTGGTCAACGCTTCTTGGCTGCGGGTGACTATAATTCGAAACATCCCCACTGGGGCTCTAGACTGACCAATCCCAAAGGGAAGCAACTCTACAGCGCACTCACGCGCGCATCAAACAAACTCGACTATGTATCTCCGGGAAGGCCTACATACTGGCCGGCAGATCCAAAAAAATTACCCGATCTTATAGACTTTGCTATAACAAGAAAAGTTCCACAAAACTTGGTAACCGCAGAAGCCCTTGTGACTTGTCGTCAGACCATTCTCCAATAATATTCACCCTTCTGGAGTGCCCTCATGTTAGAGAATATCCTCGGAGACTGCTGAGCCCAACCATAAACAGCGAAGAAGACATTGACATTGACCGGCTGGTCTCAGAAAAGCGGCGAGCAAGAAGAGAATGGCAAAGCTTTAGATCGCCTTCCGCAAAAAATCGTCTGAGACTTGCAGAACGCGTACTTCGCAAAGCACTCGAAGCCGAAGAACAGCTAGCACATAGCCGTTATATCGAAAAATTATCGCCTACAAGCACCAAATTTCCCCTATGGAGGGCACGCTCCAGCATAAAGCCACCTGCAAAGGTAGACACGCCTTTAATAGATCAGACAGGAAGATGGGCCCGCAGCGACGAAGAAAAGGCAACTGTCTTTGCACTTCACCTTAGAAAAGTTTTCCAGCCAAATCCTCCAACCAATGGCTATGAACTTCCATTGGTTCCGACCGCCGCACAAACTGACCCAATCAAAGTTCATTCGCTAGAAATAAAAAATGCCATCGGAGAGCTAAATCCCAGAAAAGCTCCTGGACATGACCTTATTACACCTAAAATGATTATGGAACTTCCAAGTCCCGCCATTACATATGTCTCAAGACTTTTCAATGCTGTTCTGCGATGTGGATACTTTCCAACTCAGTGGAGGAGGTCCACAATCATAATGATTCAGAAACCAGGAAAAGATAAAACACAAGCGTCATCATACAGACCCATTAGTCTGCTACCTTGCCTGTCAAAACTATTTGAGAAGATCTTACTCAGTAAAATTGATGCCCATACACAAAATATCATTCCCTCACATAAATTTGGGTTTAGAGCAAAGCACGGGACTATTGAGCAAGTCAACCGTTTAACTTCAGACATTCGAACTGCGTTTGAGCACCACGAATACTGCTCTGCAGTTTTCTTAGATGTTGCCCAAGCATTTGACCGCGTTTGGTTGGATGGTCTTATATTCAAGATAAGGACAATGCTTCTCCCAAATACTTATACAGTATTAGAAAGTTACGTCAGTAACAGAGTATTTACAGTTCGTCAAAATGAGTACACAACGGAAGAGTTCACTATAGGAGCCGGAGTGCCGCAGGGTAGCGTACTCGGTCCTCTCCTATACGTAATGTACACTGCCGACATACCAACAGACCCTCGACTTACAATAAGTACTTTTGCGGATGATACGGCAATATTAAGCAGATCACGATGTCCAATTACCGCAACAAGTCTCCTGGCAAGCCACCTAGCTAATGTGGAAGAGTGGCTGGCCAACTGGCGCATAAAAATCAACGAGCAAAAGTGTAAGCATGTGACGTTCACACTCAACAGAAGCACCTGTCCCCAGCTATACTTAAATGCAACACAGATCCCGCAATCAAACGATGTTGTATACCTAGGTGTGCACCTCGATAGAAGGCTCACATGGCGCAAACACATAGAGTCGAAAAAGCTTCAAATCAAGCTAAAGGCCAACAGCCTTCACTGGCTAATCAACCCCGTTCCCCTCTTAAACTGGAATATAAAGTCCTACGTACCAAAGCATCATGAAGCCTGTCGACTAGGCTTGCAGTTATGGGGAAATGCCTGTGGACATCCTCCAAAGATCACAGTCAAGAATTCCAGAACCATCACTGGAGCGCCATGGTACATTCCATGAGTTTATCCACAACGACCCAGCATCCCATTGGTCGAAACTGAAATAGAGCAACTTAAACAAAAATATTCTGAGAAGGATGGTTTATAAAATAGTTTCTAGATTAAGATCTGAAAACTTATTGTTAGTCTCATTAAGAGAAGATTCAATATATACAAAATAAGCTTAAAAAAAAAAAAAAAAATGGCCGGGTGGCTCAGCGGCTAGTGTGCGCGACCGCTGTGCAAGAGGTTGTGGGTTCGATCCCGCCTCGGAACATCTAATTAAAAGTTTTTTCTTTGAATAAACTTTACACCCGGCCACACCTCTTTGCTGTTGGCGCCAGCTTTGTAGCAATTCGCCATGAAAAGCTTCTCAAACTGCCGTTCGGATTCGGCTTTAAACTGTAGGTCCCTTGCTCTTATGCTAAAAATTGGAAGCGCACGAGCCAAGAGATTGAGAGAGGCTCGGCTTTGGCCCTTTGGGGCTGTGTCAACTTTACAAGCCTTGGGGCTGTGTTAACCTGACAAGCCATTTTACTTTACTTTACTTTGCTTACATAACTTGCCTTAGTCAAACATATCTCTTCTTTCACATTTGTCTCTCACAGAAAAGACCCATCAACTTTCTTGGCTCGCATTATCATCGCAATCCCATCAGTATCAATTACACAAGGCAACAAGGTCCAGTATCTTTAATGGTTGGGAGTGATTCTAGATGATTTTCGTGTGCTAAGCAAGACTTTGTTTTCAGAAATTGTCCATCACGTCGAGATTTTTAGTAGTTTGAGTTTAAAGTTGCTAGAAGCGCCTATTTTGACCATTTTTAGGAGCGCTTTTCGGAGAATACATTCTATTGTTTTGGACTCTCTTTGATACCATCGGAAAGTACCACTTCTTAGCTTTAAATGAACTATCCCAAACAATTCTGCGATTTTTTCAATGTAGATATACCTCTTTTAGCACTTGTGTAAGAATCCAAAAATATCCTATTTATTGCTGGTGCCCCAAAGTATGCAATGGGTGGTAGAGCTCTAATATGTTTTCGTTTCCTAAAAACAGTAAAGTAGGCTGGTCATTTGTGATGCACCAGCAATAAAAAATACCCTGTTCTTTTAATTTCGTGAGCTTTCATTCATTTTCTAAGAATGTGTATACACACACACTCATACATACACACACACACACGCGCGCACAAGCTAGCTGATAAATCTGCGTATAGTATACACCTACCTACATGCATAAATTTTTGGCTCTATCTCTTATAGTTTCTGAGATCGACATAAAGACTGACAGACGGACGGACAAGAGGACGGAACCTTACAACAAGGTAATTTAGTTTCTAAGAATCTGCGCTTTTTATACCCTGTTCCCATTGAAAATGGGAAAAGCGGGATAATGAAGTTGTGCAAAAGTATGTAACAGGTAGAAGGAAGCATTTGCGACCCTATAAAGTATATATATTCTTGATCAGCATCAACAGCCGAGTCGATTTAGCCATGTCCGTCTGTCCGTCCGTCTGTCCGTCTGTCTGTCTGTCCGTCTGTCCGTATGAACGCGTGTTTCTCAGAGACTATAAGAGCTATAGTCACAATTTGCATGTAGATAGGTGTATACCCGATTCAAAACGAGTTTGTTTCAGATTTGGAAAATTCCTCCCCCTCCCCCCTTTAAGCGCAAACTGCCAGAGCCACAATTTTTTAGACCTTCCAAACTTTACATATATCAAGTAAGGCCCAATATCTATCTATTCTGAAAAGATCACTAAGATCGGACAATAAACACCGAAGTTATATACGAATCAATTTTGCTTGTGGGAGAGGGGGGGGGTCTTGCATTGTCAGTTATCGCGCGCGGCCGCATGCCATGCGTTTGTGTGTATGTTGGAGTGCGTGTATGTGTGAGTGTGTGTGTATGTATAGAAAAAACACACGAAATCAAGGGAACAGGGTATTTTGTAGTCGGGGCACTCGACTGCAGCTCCCTTACTTGTTTATTGTGCAGGGGACACTCATTTTGATTGACTACTGTTTAATTAAGAGAAACCAAAACGGTAGCAGTAAGAGCGAGCCAATAGAATGCTTAGATCCAACGACGATTTTTGTGAAAAATAGCAGTGATGCAGCTGGAGAGGCTGAGCAGAATTACAGTTGGTTGAAGAGAGTAGTGAAATTAAGCAAAGAGCGATCGAACGGTTTCCAATGCTCAAGCGCGCGAGCACAAGCATTAGGCAACAATTGTTTTTTGGGAGAGCGAGTGCACAAAAAAAAACAAAGCTTTAACGCTTCACATTCGATTGCTTGTTGTGAAGCCCAATTCAAATAAATTTAATAAATCTTTAAAGTCACTGTCTTTTTTAGGATTATTATCACTGCGATAATTAGGCGAACAGGTTTAGCATTAACTAAAGTATCAACGGCGGTTAAACAAACGGTCAAAATTTTATTGAAGAACGGCGATCAGTTGCTTAATTGCACTATTTCAGCGTAGTTGGAGCGGTTCCTAAAAATCCTTCAACCACATTTTTAAATGCATTCCATGCATCTTTTTAAACAGAAGTCATGGTATGCTCAAAGTTTTCGTCCTTCATCAGTTTCTTATATCGGGACCAATAAAAATTAATTCTTTGGTTTTCGCCTCGCTAAATCCAGGAAATTTATTAAGCAAATGTTTAAAACAATATCCTTCTTTAGTTAAACCCTCGACAAATTGTTTAATTAGTCCCAGCTTTATGTGCAGAGGAGGTAAACTAATCTTAAAACGCTGCACAAGAGGAGATCTAATAATATTGTGTAGCCCAGGTAACTTTCTCCTCTTTGGCCACACTTTTTTTTCCCAATGCACAGATCTATGCCTACTACCCCACATGCATGGAAAGCTTGGAAATTTCGTATTCCCCGATTGTTGGCCCAACGTCATTGATATTATTTTTAAGTCTCAGCAAATCAACCAGTTATGTTCATCATATTTAACATACCTTAGAAGCGTAGCGATATTTCCGTAAGTCTTTTTCATTTGTACAGAGTGTGTAATAGGAATATATGCATATTTACTTCCATTGTCTAAGAGAACAGCCTTCAAACTAATTTTAGAGGAATCTATAAAAAGTCTCCATTCTTTAGGGTCATATTTTTCAACTCCCAGACATTTTAATAGTCCTGGCAAATTTTTGCAAAACACTAATGTTTCACACTGGGCAGAAAAGTCAACATATTAATTTCCCCTATTTCTATACCTTTAGCCTCAATCCAAGGAGCTCAGCATCACGTTTCGTATGATTAAGATCTCGTATTAAATCATTCAACTCACTCTGGCAAAAAAGTTGAGGTTTAGAACCGGAACATGTGTATGATAATTCATCTTCAACATCTTCTCCATCACTGTCAGTGTCGGTTGTGTCGAACTTTAAAGGAAGCAGAGGTAGAAAAGTACTTTCGCTTTCGTAAAAAAAAAAATTTTGAGACGGAACTCACACTAGGATACCGAATATATTTTATATTTATACCCTTGCACAGGGTATTTTAAAATTGTCCGGATGTTTGTAACGCATAAAAGGAAGCATCTCCGACCACATAAAGTATATAAATTCTTGATCAGCACGACGAGCTGAGTTGATTTAGCCCTATCTCCTCCGCCAGTTTTAAAGCCACAAATTTGCTGCACATTTGTCGGAACCGGCCGGATCGGAAGACTATAGCATATAGCTGCCATAGGAACGATCGGTTGAAAAACTAGTCTTAAAGAGAAAAACTTTTTTGTTTTTAATGGAAATGCCTCCAAAGTACGTTTTTCTTAGTTTACTATCCCTTCCCATTATTTCACTAAGTTTGGTCGAAATCGGATGACTATAGCATATAGCTTCCATAGGAACGATCGGTCGAAAATCTAGTTCTAGTGAGAAAAACTTTTTTGTTTTTAATGGAAACGTCCTTATCATTGGCATACACTTATTTTATATACTTTGGACACATTTCAACAAAGTTTTATCAAAATCGGATGACTATAGCATATAGCTGCAGTATGAATGATCGGTCGAAAAAGAAGTTTTAGTGAGAAATACTTTTTGTTTTAAATGGGATCACCTCCAAATGATTTCACCAAGTTTGGCCGAAATCAGACATCTGTATAGTATAGATCCCATAGAAAAGTAAGGTCAAAAAGTAGACTTAGAAAAACTTTTTTGTTTTCAATGGAAGCTGCAAGGGTATACAAAACTTCGGCCGAGCCGAAGTTAACTTTCCCCTATTTTTTTAAAATTAAATTTACCTTGCACAGGCAGAAGTAGCAATCTTTATGAGATTGTGGTTCTCGCCATATTACCGGTATGGAAATCGGCATTCTTTTAGAATTGTTCAGAGTAAAAGCGCAGCTAGTACAAACTGAATTGGGAACCTATGTTTTGTTTAGATTCTTAATTGCCATTCCAAAATAATTTAAATAGTTTACCTTTATCGACTCAGTAATATTTTTCTTTTGCTTCTTCGTAGCGAACTTGCCACATACGAAGCAAAATTTATTGGGATGATTGACACATACAACATGCGACATAATTTTTTTCTATAATAAAGGATCATAAAAAGGTAGAAGTTTTACTATTGTTGGAACCAGTGTTTAAAAACTTATGATATGTTTCACTGCTTTGACTCTGATTTTGCTTTTGAAAAAATCAGAAGCAGCAGGCGGTAGCAATTCTTATAAGTCGAAAGCGAAATGTTGATTTTGATTTTGAGAAAATCAAAAGCAGCAGGCGGAAGCAATTCTCATAAGTCGAAGCATTTACCGGTTTTGGTACCATGGATATCTACTAACTGTGAATTCCGCTTATGGGTTGATTCTGGCATGATTTTCTACTTGAAACAGATCACAGGCCGAATTACATTCAGAAACCCACCCACGCACCACAATTTCCGATCTAGTGGGTGAATTTTGTTACCGCTGCGAGCCTACACAACAAAAACAATAACAAAATCACTTCTGCTCTGCCATGAGCGATTAGCACTTGGCAGTCCCACCATGGTCTCCGCCAACTGCAGTTACAGTTACGAAATCGAATTTGTTGTTGCTGCTTTTGATTTTGCATTTGCTAAAAGTTTCAATTTCATTCCGAACAGAACTGCCGATGCGCAAATCAGTCGCTTTTGACAAATATAATTTTTTGATTTTGCTTCTACTGCTGCTTCTGACTTTTTCAAAATCAAAAGCAACATTACGCTTCCGACTTATGAGAATTGCCTCCGCCTGCTGCTTCTGATTTTTTCAAAATCAACAGCAAAATTTCGCTTTCGACTTATGAGAATTGCTAACGCCTGCTGCTCTGATTTTTTCAAAAGCAAAGACAAAAGCAAAATTTCGCTTTTGACATATGCGAATTGATACTGCTCAGTTTGACGAAACTTGTACGACTTATGCTATTTTGACTGCTGCTATTCAAACACTGGTTGGAACAACATCCACAAATGAACTGAAGCGTTTCAGCTCGGAAAACAAGTTACATAAGCTTTTTAAAAATGACCAGCCTACTCTACTGTTTTTAGGAAACGAAAACATATTAGAGTCTCAACCACCCATTGCATACTTTGGGGCACCAGCAATAGATAGGATATTTTTGGATTCTTACACAAAAGCGATTCTCCATTGAGAATCGCAGAACTGTTTGGGATTGTTCATTTTAAATCTAAGAAGTGGTACTTTCCGAATCAAAAGCAGCAGGCGGATGCAATTCAAAGAGAGTCCAAACAATAGAATAGATTCCCCGAAAAACGCTCCTAAAAGGGTCAAAATAGGCACTTTTAGCAACTTTATTATTTACTAAAATTCTTGACGAGATGGACAATTTCTAAAAACGCAGTCTTGCTTAGCACACGAAAATCATCTAGAATCACTACCAACCCTTCAAGATACTGGAAAAAGTGTTGCCTTGTGTTATCTTCGCATACTCCACTTTGCATACTACCACTGAAACAAAATAGTATTGCAAATCTGGCACAAGCAAAACTTTCCTTAAGGTAATTCTAAATCCACATGAACTACTCACATCCACTGTGCCGCGGCCACATGCCACCGTATGCTGTTTTCCGGCCAACTCAATTTGTTCATTGTATGATTCGAGCTCATCGAACATATCCCGTCGAGCACTCATGTGTGATGTTGCCCCGCTATCCGAGCACCAGACTTCGTTGTTGAAAGAACAGTTGACAGCAATTCCAGCAAACGAACGATCGCCGTTATGATTTTTCTCGTTCCTTCCAACGCAGCCGCTACTTTTACCGTTTTCGTTCTCGCTGTTGCCTTTGCTCCTACACTTCGCCGCAAAATGCCTTTGCCTCCCGCACTTAAAGCATTTCAAGTTTCGCCAGTGATTCGCCGAATTTCCATTACTGTTGTTTTGTCGATTCTCTGTTCCTCTCCCAGCTGGAGCTGAACGCGCCACAAATGCTTGCACGCTCTCTTCTTTTTGTAAAGACCCTTCATGGTTTGAGAAGGGTTACATCTTGGTTGTCGATGTCTTCTGCTCTATATGAGGAATAACTATAACTACTATATATATGAGGAATAAGCATAAGATGTTTCGCGTGTCCTATGTCACCATAGACCACCCCACTGCTCCTTTATAGTAAATTCAACCGACCTTTTCCGTCCCTATTAGTGGCTGGTGACTTTGGCACCAACTTGCGGAAAAGCCTCGTTGAATTAAAGGAGTGAAATGAATATGTGGGCTGTTATATTGTTGGCGGATTTATCAGTTGGGACTCTCTGGCAGCAGCTAGCAAACAGCCTGTGGGGGGTTCTTGACTCCTTCTATCCATCAAAACCCACAGATACATATTTAATAAGAATCCCTTAAAGCCCTTGTACACGAGCATAACATTCGCGAGCTTTACAAGCAGAAAAAAATTGCGAAAGAATAGAAATGAGAGAACAGCTTACCTTTGGGGTTTTGGAAGACTAACACCAAATAAACCAAGCTACTAAGATGTGGTTGTAACTAGTATACCTCTATACCCACCCTACCTATGATTTTCCGATGTTATGATTTTATTGGAAAATTCCATGTTTGTTTAGGGGCATGAAATAACGCCAGGTGCAATAAAGCCCCGGGCGTTATTTCACTCTTAAAAGTGGGCGTGATATAACACCCGCGGTCGTAATTTCGCTCCAGAAAGTGAAATAAAGCCCGCGGGCGATATTTCATTTTCAAAAGTGAAATAACGCCACTAATGAGTGTGAAATTACGCCCGCGGGCTTTATTTCACTTTCTGGAGTGAAATTACGACCGCGGGTGTTATATCACGCCCACGGGTGATATATGTATCACTTTTTTTTCTAAAAACTAATAGAATTTGACTGTCATAAAGAAGTAACTCATTAATTAAAGTACCGCTGGTTTGTTAAGATGCATCGTCCTCTCATTGATTTTCATATAACAGAGAGAAATATCCGTTCTTTCATTGATCTTCATATCACTGAGGGAAAAATCCGTTATAAGTGTAACGAAATCATGAATTCTTGTTAACGAAAGTCTACAAAGACCGTTTTTTTCTTAAATTGGTATTGTGTTGAATTGACAAAATTTTTTTTATCATTTTCTTTTTAATGTCAAAAGTGAAATAACGCCCGCTTGTCTTTATTTCACTTTTGAAAAGGAAATATCGCCCTGTCCGTCCGTTCTACGCTCTCGTTCATTAATATTTTCTTTTTAACCACAAAGGAGAAATAGCGCCACCGATGAATTAGAAATACCGACCGCGGGCGGTATTACGCCACTCCAAAAAGTGAAAGCAAGCTGAAATAACGCACGCGGGCGTTTTTTCACCTGGCTTTATTTCATGCCCCCACAAATACAGGGGTGAAGTAGGGATGTCTAATAAGTTTGTTACACTAGGCAACAAGGTCCAATAATTACATTGAAGGACTGGTGGTGATTCTAGATGATTATTGAGTGCTGAAGACGAATCTGTTTTCGGAAACGGTGCATCACGTCTTGATTTTTGTTAACTGGAGCTTAAAGTGGCTTAAAATGCATATTTTGACACTTCTTATGAACGTTTTGTGGCGTTCCTTTTCGTTTGATTTCTTTGAATCGAAGATATACCATTTTGAATATATGTGCTCCAACTGACCATATTTTGTACCGCCCATGGGTAGGCAATGGATGTGGTTTCAAATTTTCGTAAGAATTTAATAAATATGCCTAGCCCACTACAGTTATTTTACATGACAGAGTTTTGGGCAGTAGACAATTTAATAGTCTTAAGAACTTTTATTCGATTAAAAAATCGCAGAATTTTTATAGAGTAGTGCTGTACTATAATGGCAAAGAAAGTTTCCCATAAAACGTGTCTAAAAAGAGTCAAAAAGCACATTTTAGGCAGCTTCAAATTCAAATAACTAAAAATCGAGACATGATGGACCACTTCCGAAAAAGATTCGTGCTTAGCACCCAAAAGTTATATAGACTCACCGCCAACCCTTCAATAACTGACAATAACTGAATTGTTGCTTTTTCCTTTGCTTCTCAGAAGTCGCTGTCGAAGCAAGCACACAAACTGATTGCTGACAAAAAGCAAAAAGCGCCAGAATTTGTCGGTTAACTTTTTTTTTGCTTTGTGCTTTTCACTGCTTGCGATCAGCAGATCATGTCGGAGCTGCTGCTTCGGGTCAGCTACAGCAGCAGCACTCTGCTTTTGCAAGCGCACACAGCAGCCCCGTCGCTCGTCACAGTTTTTGATTGTTTTTCTGCACACACATACTATATATCAATGTGTTTGTGCGTACGCGCACACACTCTCGCTCTCTCGTTATAATTTTGTTGGTGCTGCTGTTGCTGACCAAAATTGAAGAGCAAATTTAGTCTCGCTTGTGATTTTGACGAATATCAGAAAAATAGTGAAGCCCAGACAGGATCAAAATCTTTTCTTCAACCTTTGCGGGCTATTTCAGCATTAATGCAATGGTGGTAAGTACGATATTTTCTTACAATTTTGTATCTCAACTATAATTTAGAGATTTTGGCCATCGACGCTACACACCCCAGATCATGCCCTGATTCATCCATGTGGAACACCAGCCCGCAAGACAATTTCATGCCAGAAACCAACGCCAAAATTCATGGATATTGGCCGACTTAGACTATGCGCTGGAGCCATTTGTCATGACCCCGTACAGAAATCCTGAAAATGGGAGTGCTTGGCACATTTTTTACAAAAGGCATGCTGCAGCACGCAATGTTGTTGAACGCACAATCGGTGTTTTAAAGAACCGATTCCGGTGTTTGCTGGGCACCTTGCACTAAGATCCAAAGATTGTTTGTCAGCTGATAAATGTTTGTTGTGCTTTAAACAACATCTGCCGAAAGCTCGCTTTCCTCGCTTTACCTCTGACTAAAGAGTTAACTGAAAGCATTGCTGTCGTAGATAATGAGCTAGAAAATCAAGAACCAGAAGAGCAGAACGGTATTCTTGCTCGTGACCAAATATCCAATAATTTAAGTTGATAATTTCGGCTTAATGTGCTTAATTTCTTTACTTCAAATAAACTTATACTTATACTATTCACGAACATATCAGAACAAACAGTATCAGAACTTTGCCTTCCATAGCACTTAATCAAAATAAAAATAAAACATAGAGGAAAGTTGACTTCGTCTCAGCCGAAGTTTTGTATACCCTTGCAGCCTATTTTTCGGACCTTACTTTTCTATGGGATCTATACTATATAGATGTCTGATTTTGACCAAACTTGGAGAAATCATGGAAAAGCATAATAAACTGTTAATTACGAAATTTGGAGGCGATCTCATTTAAAACCAAAAAGTTTTTCTCACTAAAACTTCTTTTTCGACCGATCATTCATACTGCAGCCATATGCTATAGTCATCCGATTTTCATAAAACTTTGTAGAAATGTGTTAAAGTATATAAAATAAGTGTATGCCAATGATAAGGACGTTTCCATTAAAAACAAAATAGTTTTTCTCACTAGAACTAGTTTTTCGACCGATCGTTCCTATGGGAGCTATATGCTATAGTCATCCGATCCGGCCGGTTCCGACAAATGTGCAGCGTATTTTTACCAAAAGACTTCGTGCAAAATTTGGTGAGGATAGCTTTAAAACTGACTGAGGAGATAGCATGAAAACAGACAGACGGACGGACAGAGGGACATGGCTAAATGACCTCAGCTCGTCATGCTGATCAAGAATATATATACTTTATGTGGTCGGAGATGCTTTCTTCAATGCGCTACAAACATCCGCACAATTTTTCAATGCGTTACAAACATCCCCACAATTTTATAATACACTCTGCAAGGGTATAATAATATTAATCAAATATTTCCTTAAGGCAGTCAGTCTTCTTGTATAGAATTTCCTGAAAGACTTAAAGCTTTTCTTTTCCATCTCCAGTCTTCCTTTCTCTAGCAACAAATAAAATAATAATTGTTAACTACAAACATGGTATTTGATTGCCAATGAATTTAACAGTTACCTTCTTGCAACCGGCAGTGTCCGCAATTGAGGGCCAACCGTATTTAACTGGGAGGTCAACGACTCCCATCTGGCTTCTGCATTGACTTCTCCCTTGGCAAAGCCTTTTGCCAGATCAATATGGTTGACCATAAAAGTGACCATTAAGGAATCTTATCCCAAGCTCCGATGCTTTCTCTGTGTATTTCAAATGTAAACAATCAATTGAAAAGTTCTTTAATTAAAACCAATTGTTACTTTCCGCAAACAGGTTATCGTTGACCAAATTGGATCTCCTGAGTTGCCACCTCTTTAAAACAATTGGTCACAGGGGAAGAATTGTCGACTTTGCTCCAAGAAATCATTTTTTCAGCGGTTTGGTAACCCTTAAGCCAACGATAGACGACTATCGAAATCATTTATGTTTATCGAACTAGGCGGAACTTTCAAGACCACGAATTTTTCACGTTTTACTTTTCCCTTTTTGCCAAGCCTCAAAGAAATCGAAGTGGTGTTAAAAAATTAATTATTTATAAATAATTTAACATTAAAGATGAAAGTTTCAAGATACCAAAACATCAAAAATTGTCCAAAGTATAACATGTTATTTTGTGGGTTACTTACTCGTATTTTTAAATCCCGAATTTGAAATTTTCTTTTCATTTCACCAGCCACAAAGGCAAAACGTTTGAAGCAGCAATGTTCGTTCGTTTTACTTTTACCAGAACTCGAATCAATTCCACCTTCGAAATATTTTTGTGAAAGTGGAATTGAGAACAAGGCTGATAAATGATCTGCACGCATATTTAGCAGGCGGAACTCAAATTGGCATCTTAGAATGCAAAGCACTTATGTATGCAGACGATATGGCGATTAAGGGGCAGAGCGCTAAGGAAATGCAACGAATGATTGAGCATACGGAGCTGAATTATCGGCAATGGGGCTTTGAAATAAATAAAGAACTGTCGAAAATCCGAAAATGAAAAATGGATGCTCGATGGCCATCAGGAACCCACATACTTGGAAGTAACAATAACACAAAACATTAACTTTAAAGAACATATGAACCAAAAACTTAAAGATACAACTATGGCGGTGAACAATACATAGAAAAGCTTCATTTGAACAAAAGGCATTGCAAATTCGGCAAAATATCAGCTATTCCATGCTACTGCAAGGGCGATAATGTTGTATGCGGCGGAAGTATGGGTCATCAAGGCTACGAGGATGTTGAAAACTTATTGAGAAACTTTATTAAAAAGTTATTCCGACCGCCATTGTTATGCACTTTCCCGGAGTAACGAGTATATCGAATTCGGAAAGGGCCGACTTTTACTTACGCTCTTGTTTTCAACAATTGTCGGTTACTTCGCATATTTGATTTCCTGAAAAGTTCTACTGAAAATTTCTTGAAATAACAAAATTGAATCGGGTCTGTTCCGGTTTTCGACTCGATTTTCGTGTAAGCGATAATGTTCGCGTGTAAGTTGTATTAATTTGTGTTTAAGTAACAAGACAATGTGTGGTTGCTACTCTCAGAAAAATTTTCTGATAAACAGAAAAGTTTTCCGAAACTTTGAGAAATATGAAATAAAAAGATTTTCTGAATTTGGGTTTAACGACCTATTTTGATTTTAGTCAAAGTGAATGTCTACACAGTCACAGCTACTGTTCATGTTCAAATGTATTCTCTGTTGAATTTTCTGGTTGATTATTGGACTATAATCAAACCTCGACCTTGAGCCTGCTAACATTCACTTTGACTAAAAAGATTTTCTTAGAAAAAAATATTTCTAAAAACCAGAAAGGCCAGATTTTTCTGATAATTAGGGCGCATTTTTCCAAAATCACTTTCTTAAAAATAGCCATAAATTAACAATGCAGCAATCCTCTGAAATTCTGCTGGAGGTTTGGTCCGGAGGTTTGGTCCGGGGGTTTGAACCAGTTGTGAAGTCTAAGGTCGGTTCGCGGACAGGTTCTCGGAGCCCCGGAACCCAAGGTTCTGGTTCGAGCCCGTGGTTCGCATGAACATAAAAAAGTTAGACTTTCGATTTATTAATTTGTAGAAATTTACATAACTTACATATATGCTTAAATCCATTAGATGACATTACGAACTTTTAGATAATGTTAGTATAATAGATTTAGCATTATATCTTCCAGGTGCTGTTCATCTTCTTCTTCTTCTTGGCCATTTGATGGTAATAAAATCATCACAACCGTTTTACGGTCTCGGCCGCTGCCACTAATGCCCGCCACTCGCCTCTGTCCCGACTCCACCAGGAGGCCACACCTAGCTCCCCAATATCTCCCTGCACCTGGTCGCGCCATCTCCGCTTCGTTCGACCCGGCCCGGGCTTGCCTCCTAACTCGTTCGCATGCCGACTGTACACCCGTTTTGCTGGAGCGTTATCATCCATAAGGGTAACATGTCCTATCCAGCGCAGCCGCTGTTGTTTTATGCGCTGGACAAGCTTAGTGCCCCCAAAGAGCTCGTACAGTTCGTGATTCCTTCGAAAGCGGAATTTGTCGCCATCTTTTAGAGGTCCATAAATCCTCCGAAGGACTTTTCTCTCGAACACGCCAATTGCCGCCTCATCCGTTGTTGTTGTTGTCCATGCTTCTGCGCCGTATTGCAGGACGGATAATAAGCGATTTTCGCAATTTTCGTATTTTCGTCGCAATTTTCGTTTTCCGAGAGAGAGCTCTGCTCTTGAAATCCTTACTGAGCCCGTAGTAACATCGGTTTGCAAGAGAAGTTCTTCTTCGGATTTCTAGACTGGTGTTGTTGTCGCTGGTTATCGTCGTTCCGAGGTAGACAAATTAATTAACAACCTTGAAGTTGGAGTTTAAGGCACATTCGCACATCTTGTAAGTTGAAATCCATCGCGTCTCACAGTCTAGCACTGGTTTGTTTAGTTTTTGCTAAATGCAATATATTTAATATCGTCTGAGTACGGAGTTTTGTACAAACTTTCTTAAAAAAAAACGTTAACCACTAAATTTAAAGTGTGTGCAACGAACTATAATAATAGAGTCCTCCAGGGAATCTATTGAGGCAACTTCGTCATCGTCCAAATCAATATCTCACTACACTGCCCAAGGATTGCAACCCCCGGCACACGGGGAGACAAGTATGTACTAACTTATCTATTATTTTCCCACACTATCCTTTATTTGTTCACTATCTGAGCAAGCAACACCGGCCTGCTTGCTCAGTCTTCTCCTTCTCCGCGCCGGTGACGTTGAGAGGAACCAAGGGCCCAGAGTGTACCCTTGTTCTGAGTGCACCAAGAGGATTACAAGAGGGGTATCCACAGTCCTGTTCTACGTGTGCAACGATTGGAGCCACCTAAGATGCTCAGGCTTTAACAGCCTGCGCGAGCACATCACACAGTTCAACTGCCCCAAATGCATCCGAACTCAAATTGTGCAGCAGAACACTGCATCACCAAACGCCGGCAACCTGCCCGACGCAGACACCTCAATACACACAACAACCTTAACCACAACAACACACATTACAATAGACCTAACCACACCCCCCCTCAACACAAATCCTACACAAGCCCCCCACATTAGGCCACAACCGACATCACCTGTGGCCCCTCTGCAGCGTACAACAAGATCAACAACAAAGAATTCATCATTATGCAGTGGAACTGCAATGGCCTCTCGGAAAAAGTAGTTGAGGTAACAGACTACATTGCACGCAAGGGGATCACTATTGCGGCACTGCAGGAGACCAAACTCACCAGCAGAAGCCCCTTAGTATCCACATCCAACTACACTATCCTGCGCGCAGACAGCGACCGGAATAAAGTTGGAGGTCCAGCCTTTATCATCCTTAATTCGGTGTGTATCGGCCAATGCATCTCAGCACTAATGATGATCACCCGGAAGTACAACACATTGCTGTTAGTTCGGGAGAAGACGACATAGACATCATAAACGTCTAAGTCCCACCCGTGTGAGCATGCAACCCTGGATACCGACCAAGCATCCGTCATATGCTTGAAGGAGAATACAGGATCGTTGTGGGCGACTTCAATGCCCACAGCAATGCCTGGTTCTCGGAACTCGGTTGCGATTCACGAGGTGAGCAATTTGAGGAGCAAATTGAAAGCTCGGATTTTTGCTCCATCCATGAGGATCATGCTACCCGCATTACAGCAACATGCCGCAGCTCACCTGACCTCACCATAGTCAGCCCAGCACTACTCACCAACACCACCTGGCACGCGGGCATTGCGTTAAACTCGGACCATATCCCCATCACAACCAAAGTCTCGAAAGAGAAATGGCTACAACAACTGGAAGAAATGGATAAGGGTTCGAAATGACTCTGGAGCACCATAAAACAGCTCACAAATCCTTGGAGGAGTGACAAGATCGTGGTGTCCTTCGGAGACAAAACCCCGTCCAATCCCACAATATGCGCGAATGAGCTCAATCGCCAATCGTGATGCACCCAGAAACCACTGACAAGAGGAAAAGGGCAGAGCAGAGAGCACTACGTAAACTGCCGCTTGATGAAGACCACATCACTTTTGCAGCCTCAGAGGTGGACAAAGCAATCAAAAATGCCAAAAATTTCAAGGCCATAGGACCTGATGGCTTGGCGACCATCATGCTCAAGCACATAGGCACCAAAGGGCTTGAGTACCTAACACAGACCCTTAAGTACACTGGAAATTCCTGATATATGGAAGACAGGCAAAATCATACCCATACTAAAACCAGGCAAACCAGCAGATCAGGGATCGTCATATAGACCCATAACACTGCTGTCCCCAGTGATAAAAATACTAGAAGCAATCCTACTACCAACCCTAAAGGAACACCTTACCCCAGCCAAGCACCAACATGGCTTCAAGGAATGCTACAGCACCACGACAGCTCTCTGTGAGCTTGCCACCACCATCACCACAGGCTTAAACAGCAAAAGACCACACGAAAGGTCAATTATAGTGGCGCTTGACCTATCAAAGGCCTTTGATATGGTCAGCCACACTATCCTTCTCCACGATCTTTATCAGAGCACGCTCCCAAACTACATCAATAGATGGATGCTGAGCTACCTTTCAGGCAGGCAGTCGCATGTTGAATTTCGAGGAGCCACGTCAACCAGCAAGAAACTGAAACAAGGAGTACCTCAAGGGGGTGTCCAATCACCATTATTGTTCAACCTCTACATTGCAAACCTGCCAACACCGCCTGCAGAATAATTACATCAGAAAGGGACACCAGAATCCTGGAAGAGAGGATGATAAGCTATTTGCCTATCTTAGAGAACTTCTTCACGGCCAGGAACCTAACTCTATCATCCAATAAATCATCCGCCACACTTCTGACCACGTGGACCAAGGAGGTCAAACAAATACTCGATATCCATATTAATGGCCAGAGTATTTCCACCCTCAACAACCCCAAAATCCTGGGGGTTACGTTTGACTCACTTTATGTCTTCGAAAAACACGCAGAAGGCGTGGCCAGAAACGCAAGGAGTAGGAACAAAGTCCTCAAAGCAATAGCAGGTAGCTGCTGGGGAAAGGACAAGGAAACCATTGTGACCTCATACAAGTCGACCGGCAGATCACTTATCAGCTACGCGGCTCCGATATGGTCGCCCTCTATAAGCGACACGCAATGGAGGAACCTGCAAACGGTGCATAATGCAGTCCTCCGAGTGGCCACCGGCAGCCACATGATGTCGGATCCCGACCATCTGCACCAAGAAACAGAGGTCTTGCCGGTCAGGCAGCACAATGACCTACTTACCCAACAGTTCATCAACTGCCAAAATCCATCCCACCCGAACCACGAGAGCACAAAGGTACCTATGTGCAGGAGAGACAGGTGACACAAAGCGACTGCATTGAAGTCAGAAATATCGCCCACACCAACATGGTTCAGAACACCATCAAGGCTCTGCACGACAATGTTATACTTGGAGGCAGACCACCGGCCATTGATAAAAGCGAGACAACACTCCAACGAACCACATGATCCACACTCGCACAACTCCGATCGAGAAGAGTAGGCAACTCAACAGTTACCTGACCAGGATTAGTCCTGAAGTAACGGACACATGCCCAAAATGTGGCCTTGGGCCACACGATACTCTTCACCTGTTCATCTGCCCTATGAACCCCACCACTTTCACACCCATTACACTATGGACCCATCCAATCGAGGCAGATACTTTCTTCGAACAGGACTTGGGTTCCTAACCTCAACATCCTCTTTATTTTAACTCTCTTTCTTCTTTTTCTTTTCATACAACGTACATACAAGTCGACCCAGCCGTTACAACAACAACAACAAATACTTTTGGGTCACATCTTAATAGATGCATTCCTTTTCTGCTATGCAGTTGTCATTTTAAAGTTCTCCTGAACCATGTTTGTTCCATTATCGACGGTAATAGTATAAATCTGACTTAGAGAAACGTCGAAGGATTGGAGAACTTCTTGAATGATAGCAGTCCGATTTGGGCTAGTATGCCTCTTTCATCGTTAGCGTGTAAGCGCGGATCTAGTCATTTTTCTGAATCTGACAGTTCATTCCAATTATGGCGCGATCCAAACGACTTGCGTACATTTGACATATTTGGATGTTAATATATGTTCAATGAACATTCATACCTACAAATGTACCTACATAAGTGATTTAGGCTATTCAATTTGTGGCAGCTATCAGGAATCATCTACCAAGAACTGTCATCTCGAGCAACAGTAGTACAATTGGGTCCAAATTCACATCGAATCGTTGAAAAAATTACTTAAATTGGTGAACCGAACCCCATTTTTTGAAAAAGAGGTCCTGTTCGGGTTCGGGTTCGATGAACCAAAAATTTCAGGCGACTGGTTCGAGGTCCGGTTCACGAACCCCAAAAAACCCGAACCGAACCGGCTCTCAGGCGTTCGGTTCTGGACCGGTTTGCAGCTTTGTAAAGTTACCATTAGTTTTAGAGAATAGTAGCCCATAAAGAGACTACTGTAATTTCTTAAAAACATGGAAAATTTTCTGGAACTAATTTTCTTAAAAATATGGCGATAGTAGCCGTTGCTTTTAGAAAAAAAGATGTTAGATTTCAGGAATTTTTTCTCCACTGCAAAAATATAAGTAGGAAATAGCCTAACCGTCTAAGACGGCCACCGTCGTTGCGCGCGATAAAGGTCTTGGGCTCTAATCCCAGTCTGTCCCGAATTATTTTTTTTATTTAATAACTATGAATCAAAACAGCTGGGGAGTTGTTCAAGCGATGCGGACCTGGATCTGGACGGCGGACCTGGACGTCGGACTTGGACCTGGACTTTTGGACCTGGACGGTGGTGAACATGGACCGGTGGTGGACTTGGACAGTGGTGGACCTGGACGGTGGATCAGGACGTTGGACTTGGACTTATACCTGAACCTGTGGTGGACCTGAAAGGCGGACCTGGACTTGGACGGTGTTGGACTTGGACGGTGTTGGACTTGGACGGTGGTGGACTTGGACGATGGTGGAACTGGACGGAGGACCTGGACCCTGGACTTGTACCAGGACGGAGGGGAACCTGAACCGGTGGTGGATTTGGACGGTCCCCCGTGTACTCTGTCGTCTTAAACAATTTTTTCTGCTTTTAAAAAAAACATTTCTCTTAGGAAAAATTTGTGTCTATATTAGAAACATATTTTCTATTTTATGAAAATAATTTTTCCATTATTGAGAAATATTTTTCTTTATATTAAAAATTGCATTTTTTTAAGAATTGATTTTCTGACCTTAAGAAAATAGTTTTCTATGATTCAGAAAAGATTCTAATTCTAAAAATGATTTTCTTATATACACGGTTTCTTGCCCTCTGGTTAAGAAAAGATTCCTAATATTTAGAAATTATTTTTCTGAGTTTTAGGGTGAATCGCCTTAGGACGGATTTCATAGGAGAATTTCTAATTTTGAGGGCTAATTTTGAACTTTTTTTTTATGAGTGCAGATCTTGTCGTAATTTTCTCTAGAATTGAATTCAATTGGCATTGAGCCATCGGTTTTAGTTGCTCGAATTCGAGTTTTTTTTACCAGATCTAGTAACCGTAGGCATAGTTTTCACCTTCTATACAAAGTTATTCAAATTGGATGCAAAATGTTAACGTTTGCTCGAAAATCGACTTGAAAACCGGAACAGGGACAAATATCGATTGAGCAGTTGTTTTGATTTATTTTGATAAAAATCAATACAATCTATGGTGGGGGATTGGTGTATGTAGAAGGTTGTGGAGGGCCAAGGTCATCATCGTCTGTGCCAACCTGCCGGCTTCGCATACTGGACTGAGAAGCAGAAGTTTCATCAGCGAAGTCCTCCTTATATCGTGTCCATTTAATTAAGGTTTCTGGAGATCGGTACAAAAATATTAGTTTTCCATATAAGTCCTCTTCAAGCCTATATTCCCGTGTTTCGCGAACCAAGTAGATATCATTACACAGCCTTAGAACTCTATCGACATAAGGTAAGTCTTCAAACATTATTCTTCTGTGGTTATTGGATATGAGAGCGCGTATTACGCGTGAGACAACGTACACAAAAGTTGTATAAAGTCCTATGATACTAGTATAGAATAGAAAAGTAATAACGGCATTATTAGATAATATTATTTAAGGCTTACCTGGTTTTTTCAAAAAAGCTCATGGTAGATGGAAACGATTTATCATTGAAGATGTAAATAACGACGCCACTTTCACAGTCACTTAGGGGCAAGCTGTGCAATATTTCCTTGTAGAATTTATCCTCACAATAGTCATGCATTTCCCACCATACCTTTCCGTCGTCTTCCTTTTTTTGTAATATGATCGGTCGAAAAAATTTGCCTGTCATAAGAATAAATGATCTAATGAATTTGATTTTTAAAATTGGATCTCCAAAAGGAATCCTGCCAACATATTAAAATTTTTATCATGAATAAGTTCGATTTTTTATATCTACTATTTTTTACCCGTGGCTTCGCTCCCATTTCTGTATGTAGACCAGGCGCGGAAAGTAGGGGGCACGGAACTTTTTTAATTTAAAAGCAATTAAAAGCGCATCCAACTTAAAGAAAAACCTGTCTAGTCGCCTACACACCACTTAAAATAACTTAAAATAATTAAAAATAGTATGTAATATTATAGTTTTTAAGATAAATTCTTATTGTTGGGAATAGTCCCCTGTGTTGTACAAATAAGTTGTTTTTAGCCGGCTCAAGGCCAGTGTCATTTATGTGCTATAAAAATATAAACACAATATAAACCCTTCGGGAGTCGTCTTCAGGGCTATAAAAACAAATATAAAGCAACAAAATACACAATTTTACAATACAATTATTAAATACAAAATGAACAATTATTTGTACGTACAAGTGACACAGCGTCCGCTTTGTCAGCTGTGGAGTTTGAAACTAATTTGTGGTTTGTAGTTGAGCAAATGACGATAAAGATGAGCAAGATTTTCTGTGTCTGTCATGAAATTCAGTCTTATATGTGTAGGTGTTTGTATAATGTGAAGCATCTCCATGGTAAACCGATTATTGTAATGTTGTTCTTGTTGCAAGACACTTACTGCTGTTAGATCTGGAGAGTGTCCGCACTCAGCACAGTGGGCGGCAAGTGCTGTTTTTTGGATTGTTGTCTCGTTCCTTCTTTTGATGTCCGATTTGTGACCAGATATTCTCCAACGACTTCTGAGTGAGCATGATGCAGCAGAATTTTTTGAGAGCGAACATAGTCTAACACAACGGAGAACCGAAAAGCTGAGAGAGAAACAGATGGCCAAACATGAGAAACTACATTTAGAACGGAACAAAGCTCTCATCAAAAACAAAAAAAATTATTTGTCAACAAAACCAAAACGGAGTTCCCGGAGAGCGCCAAACAGCTGTTGGAAAATTGAGCTAAGTTTGCTCTACCAATACCAGCAAAGAAATTCCCGCTTTTTAAATTTATTGCTGATAGAGAAGATATTATACAAACAACAACAAACAAGGAGGAACAAGAGACGGCGAGAACAAAACTCTCTATGCTCATCAAAGATTGCAGAACCAAAAAACGGGAGAGTGCATTGGACCGAGCACTAACAGAGACAGTGGAACAGACACACACATTTTTACGCAAAAATAAGGAAATTTTAATTTTTAATTCGGACAAAGGCAATGTGACTGAGGCAATGGAAAAGGAGGAGTGTAAATGTAAACCTGGCTTGACACAGCACCCAAGGGCTCGTGGAAAAGGAGGATTGTAAATGTAAACCTGGCTTGACTCAGCCCCAAAGGGCCAAAGCCGATCCTCTCTCAATCTCTTGGCTTGTACGCTTCTAGTTTTCGCACAAGAGAAAGGGACCTACAGTTTAACGCCGAGTCCGAACGGCAGTTTTGAGAAGCTTTTCATGGCTAATTACTACAAAGCTGGCGCCAACAGCAGAGAGGAATGACCGGATGTAAGGTTTATTCAAAGAAAAAACTTTTCATTAGATGTTCCGAGGCGGGATCGAACCCACGACCTCTTGTACAGCGGTCGCGCACACTAGCAGCTGAGCCACCCGGCCAACCAAAAAATGGAACAAATACTTGGTGAATTGAGTACATACAGAATTTTACGACAGGATCCACCACTGCGCTTACAGGCTAAAAACAATTTATTTGTTAAAAAACTTCTCACAGATGGAATAATCACAAGGAAAAAAAATATAGATTGTCGACTAGTACAACTTTACCTCCTAGGATTCATGGTCTGCCGAAGATCCATAAGGAAAACACGCCCTTAAGACGAATTTGCTCTATGTTAAATTCGCCATCATATCATTTATGAAAATATTCAGAAACATTCTAAAAAACTTGACTCTACATTCTGAATAAGGCTCGGATAAATGATTCCCATATATATGAGGACGAAAGATTAATCTCGTTTGACGTGGTATCATTGTTTCCGAGTATACCAACTGACTTGGCGCTTGAAATCATTCAACAAGATGGAGAGATATTGAGAACCACACTAACATACCAAAGAAATTATTCATGGACATGCTTACATTCTGTATCACGGAGAACAGATATTTTAAATATGACGAAAATATTTACGTTCAACTTAAAGGACTTCCAATTGATTATAACTGATTATAACTGACATAGTAATGGAGACAATTTTGGACACAATACCCAATGCGAGACTAGTCACCAAATATGATCTTTTTTCCGTAGTAAAGGAGGACCAAATTGATAATATATTGACAAAACTAAACTCACGCCATAAAGACATAAAATTCACTTTAGAATTAGAGAAGGACAACCAGTTACCATTTTTAGACGCAGTGGTTCACAGAAACCGATGGCGTCCGGGAGGATGATTAATTTTTATTCTAGTCATCCAAAGCATATGATACTGAACACCGCCAAGAACTTTGTTAGACGAGTCTTAGATACTAGTGACCCAATATTTCATCACAACAACAAGAAGAAAATTTTCGAAGTCCTTAAAAATAATGACTTCCCAGATCATACAATATACTCCATAATGAAAGCCTACACTTTTAACAATATGACAGAGAAAGAAAAAGACAAGCCCCCTAAAATTTATAAATCATTAGTGTACATACCCAATTTGTCAGACAGACTTGACAAATCTGATTGCTACGATAAAGAAAACGTCATAATAGTACACACCATGATGTAATAACTATAAGGTGGTCCCGTCATGAGATCTGCTCTCTCGATTACTCCCTTACTATCATAACTTGACAGGTAGGTTCGAATCGGACGAAATTTTGTGTTTGTTGCTTTAACCCTTATGTGAGGAGAAAAAAATGTCCTTTTGCAATTATTGTCGTGAGATTACTAAAACTGAAAGAGTGAACTTTATTCATGTTCCCAAAGATGGACACAAAAGAAAACTGTGGGAAGAATCCTTAGGATGTAGTTTTGGTCCAAATGGAAAAATCTGCCACACACATTTTAAAGCTACCGATTGGAAGCCTTTAACCAACAAAGGCCAGGTGTCGAAGAGAAGACGCCTAATGCCAGATGCAATACCAGAGCCGGAGCGTGAACCGGAAATCATTCGACCTGGCTACACAAATTCAAGCGTGCAAAGAGTAAGCTTACAGTTAAAAAATTCGTTGTTATATGTACTCTGTACCAAAGGAACTCTGGGCATATTAAGTTTGTGCAAAAGTATGTAACAGCCAGAAGAAAACATCTCCGACCCTATAAAGTATATTAATTCTTGATCAGCATTAACAGCCGAGTCGATATAGCCATGTCCATCTATCCGTCCGTCTGTCCGTAAGAAAAACAGATTTCAGATTAAGTAGACTTTTAATTTTGGCACAGGTACACTGGATGTAGTCATCGATTTAATGAAACATGAAGAAATGGATTTGGTGGACAGGCTTGGTGTTTTGGCTTTTGACGGCTGCTTCGTATGAATACGACAGTTCTGCAGAGACTGTGTACACACCCACTAACTATGTCCAACTGGCTATTGTTCGGGGCATTAAAAAATCGTGTAAAAAACCGGTATTTTTTGACTACAACTCGAGAATGGACGTGGATACGCTTTATAATATTATAACAAAGCTATTCGAAGCTCGATATCCTGTGGTAGCGATCGTTTCTGATTTGGGTCCAGGAAACCAAAGACTGTGGAGAGAGCTTGGAATAACAGAAAGTAAATATATAACAAGAGTACAGAAAAGTAGAAATTAGCTATAAAACATCAAAAACAACGCTTAATTGCCAACTCAAAATTGTTAAAAATTAAACTATAAGAAAATTATACTCTTGTCTAATTTTTCAATCATTGAGCATAAGTTGCTACAGTAGTCTGTAAATGTACCCCACTGCCATTCTCAGGGTTAAACACAGAAAATCTTACTCACTTGAAATTAGTAGGCTTGGACTCATTTCTCAACATACAATAAGGGAGTGATTTTCCGGACGGGACCACCTTATAGTTATTACATCATGGTACACACACCAATATATACAACAGAAATGTTTTTTAGCAACACAAAAAGCAAAATAGGATTACTGGACAAAAAATAATGTTATTTACAAAATACCCTGTGCTACAGACGGGACCAATTTATGCGTGAAGGTATACATTGGTAGGACCAAAACAAAATTAAAAACCAGAATATCTGGTCACAAATCGGACAGGAACAAGACAACAATCCAAAAAACAGCACTTGCCGCCCACTGTGCTGAGTGCGGACACTCTCCAGATCTAACAGCAGTAAGTGTCTTGCAACAAGAACAACATTACAATAATCGGTTTACCATGGAGATGCTTCACATTATACAAACACCTACACATATAAGACTGAATTTCATGACAGACACAGAAAATCTTGCTCATCTTTATCGTCATTTGCTCAACTACAAACCACAAATTAGTTTCAAACTCCACAGCTGACAAAGCGGACGCTGTGTCACTTGTACGTACAAATAATTGTTCATTTTTTATATAATAATTGTATTGTAAAATTGTGTATTTTGATGCTTTATATTTGTTTTTATAGCCCTGAAGACGACTCCCGAAGGGTGTCGAAATATATCGGAAAAGGAGAAAAAAATTGTGTTTATATTTTTATAGCACAATAATGACACTGACCTTGAGCCGGCTAAAAACCACTTATGATAAATTCTTAATTAAACTGTTTCTTTTGATTTTCTGTTATCTTTTATTTTTAACATTGACTTTTAAATGAATTAACTTAATTTAATTTAAAATGTGATCTCTTTTCTCTTAAGCGCAGTTTCCACTTGGCGCGAAATGGCCGTGAAATAAAAAACCCCATATAAAACAACCTGCTGCGTAAATTTTCCGTGTCGCGATTCCGTAACCCGTTTCCACTCCACACGAAAAATAACTACGTATTGCCACTACGTTCTGTTACCAATTACAAAGCGAGTTAAGTGCTGTTAACGCCTCATTTCGCTCGAAATTGTGTGATAACGAATCGAATCGATATTTCGCACGGAATTGTGAGAAAGAAGCACAAATATATCCGCACCAAAAAAAGAATTTGCCAGAAATCACAGGCACAGGCGATCACAGGCATTTTCTAATGTTGATAAACTTTATTTAATAAACGCAGTGAAAGATAAGAGCGAGTGGGAAGCTTGACAAAAGTGGTAAGTCATGCCGCTACATGTTGAAACATTATTTATAATTAAATTTATATATTTCAAGTGATGGAATGCAAGGCTGTCTGGGTGGCGCTGAAGGACAGCAACCGGTGCCACACCAAATGCCATCTGCAAAGCGTTTCCTGACAAGTAGCTTAGGTGGCGTTCCATTGGATTAACCTTCTTTGACGGAGTCCAGAGCCATTGATTAAAAGTTCGCGGGCGCAACCGACCGCCGAAAAACACTAGTAGCCGAGATGATTTTGTATGCCATTAAGAGCTTGGTGTTCCAAATATGCATTATTGCTATGGGTCAATCTAAGCAGCAGGGACTGAAGTATTAAATAATGTTGACCTTTAGGCACCCCATTTTAAACAACGTTCAATTGGGGGTCATTGCGAGTTCTGCATTATTCTGCATCATTAATTAATCAACTTCACTTTAATTAAAAATCATAACATCCAATTTGTTTTGTTTACCAACAGCATATTTAAATTTTAACAGCCTTATTACAGTGCAAGGTTACTTTGTAAAGACTATCGACATAAAAATTTCGGCTATCATGTTGATAACAGCAGTTTTGCAGACTCTGTTAAGAATCTACGAAACATCGCCAATTGCTAGCAGCCTTCAAGTATCGATTACAAGCCTGTGTACTTTTACATAAGCTTGGCCGTTTTCGTTGTCTTACTGACTTCAAAACAGAGTTCGATGTAATCGGAAAAGTGGGCGTATAACAGAAAACACTTGGGCTTAAGATTACAAGTCTGTAGACTATTCGAGAAAATGTTGGCGAGGAAGTATGCGTCCAGTTCACAAGACGCTACACAATTTGGAAATTTGTGTGTAGACTTGTGGACTACTATTCAACTCCACACACTTGGTGTAAGGTCTTGTACAGCAGATAATTTAAATCCTGACACACTTTTTAGTTCCAGGTGTATCGGATTGTAATGAGGGTTTCAAATACATGTGCTGTACAACTCCACACACTTGGTGCAGGAAGTTGTAATGTAACTGAAATACTACTTTGTCAACAGTGAATATATGGAGCTGTAATGCATGTCAGTTTAAGACAGCGATGGGCAATTCCTTGCAACAGAAAAGTTTTTTTTGTTTTTAATGGAAATGTTCTCAAAATTGGCATTTAATAATTTGGTATGCTTTCACACAATTCTACAAAGTTTTGTCAAAATCGTATGACTATAGCATAGAAAAAAATTTTTTGCTTTTAAAGGAAACGTTATTATCATTAGCATATAATTATTTAATACCCTATATCACAATTCTACAAAGTCTTGTCAAAATCGGATGACTATAGCATATAGCTGCAGTACGCATGATCGGTTGAAAAAGAAGTTCTAGTGATAAAAACTTTTTTGTTTTTAATAGGATCGTCTCCAAATTTCGTAATTGTTAGTTTGTTGTGGTTTTCCATGATTCCAATACATCTACATCTATATCTCCGACCCTACAACAGCCGAGTCCATCTAGCCATGTCCGTCTATCTGTCCGTATGAAAAAACAGATCTCAGAGATGGTAAAAGATAGAGGTTTGACATGTTTGGGTCATATGCTTCTTATACTTGCAGGCAGATCTAGTTTATTTTCAATTTTTGCAACGCACCCTCCCACCCCCCGAAACTTAGAAAAGAGTCATATCTTCGGCTGTTTTATAGATAGGAGGTTCGTACTTTTTGGACAAATTTAGTATTTGGGATTCTTTATGCCGCCAAAAGGTTGGTAAAGATCGGATGAACGATAGTCTAGTTATAAGGAAAACAAACAATTATGGGCAGCACCGGTCGCAAAGGTTATGGGCTGCACTTCACAGATACAGAGTATTCTGTAGTCGGGCTTGAAGGACTTTCTTACTTGTTATTCACTTGAATAGTGTTTTATAATTTTGCCCAAAAGTTAGGAACGCATTGAAGGAATAATCTCCGATCACATAAAGTATATATATTCTTGATCGGCATGACGAGCTTAGTCAATTGTGCTTTACCCGTCCGTGTGTCTATTTCTACGCGAAATAGTCTCTCAGTTTTTAGGCTATCAAGTTAAAGTTATGCAAAGAGGCATCTTTTAGCTACACACTGATAATATGTGGGAACCGCGCGGATCGGATGACTACTTCTTGTAGATGCCACAGGAATTGTCTTCTTCAAGTGTATTAAAACTGCGGCACAGACGAAGTCAGCTTTGCTTTCTCGTTTTGGAATGGTTTTTGTTGAACTGTCAATAAGTTAAGATGGTCACCGCAATGGAGCTCTATTTGAACAGTAGCCGACATTTATAGTCATTTATAATAAATTTTTTTAGTCTGGTGTGAGAACCGAAATGCCGCGCATATTAATAAGGCAAACTATTAGGAAACCGTTACTTTTCTATGGCAGCATTAAGCGAATATGGCAAATGTCACGAGTTAAAAGAAAAAATGACTCTTGAGTTTTTACCCACTAAATAACACTACTTTTCAGACTATCCGATTTCGACCAAACTTAGTACAATCATGGAAAAGCATAACAAACTGTTAAATACGAAATTTGAAGGCGATCCCAATTAAAACAAAAAAGTTTTTCTCACTAGATCTTCTTTTTCGACCGATCGTTCCTATTGCAGCTATATGCAATAGTCATCCGATTTTGACAAAACTTTGTAGAATTGTGTTAAAGTATTTAAATCAAATATTTGCCTACGTGTGGGGCGTTTCCGTTAAAAAAAAAAGTTTTTCTCACAAGAACTAATTTTTCGACCGATCGTTCCTATGGCAGCTATATGCTATAGTCATCCGATTTTGACCAAAATTTTGTAGAATTGTGAGGGAGCAAATAAAACAAATGCATGCCATATTTGAGGACATTTCCATGGAAAACCAAATTTGGTGGAATCCTGGAGAAGCATAGTAAACTAAGAAATACGAAGTTTGGAGGCGATTCAATTGAAAACAAAAAATAGGGGAAAGTTAACTTCGGCTCGGCCGAAGTTTTGTATACCCTTGCAGCTTCCATTGAAAAAAAAAAGTTTTTCTAACTAAGACTACTTTTTGGACCTTACTTTTCTATGGGATCTATACTATATAGATGTCTAAGATCGACCAAGCTTGGTGAAATCATGGAAAAGCATTATACATTGTTAATTAGGAAATCTTAAAACAAAAAAGTTTTTCTTACTAGAACTTCTTTTACGACCGATCATTCATGATTTTGATAAAACTTTGCAGAAATGTGTTAAAGTATAAAAAATAATAATATGCCAATAAAAAGGACGTTTTCATTAAAAACAAAAAAGTTTTTCTCACTAGAACTAGTTTTTCGACCGATCGTTCCTATGGGAACTATATGTTATAGTCATCCGATTTCGACCAAACTTTATAGAATTATGTAAAAGTATATAAAATGAGTGTATGCCAATGATAAGGACGTTTTGATTAAAAACAAAAAAGTTTTTCTCACAAAAACTAGTTTTTCGACCGATCGTTCCTATGGGAGCTATATGCTATAGTCATCTGATTTCGACCACACTTAGTGAAATCATGGAAAAGGATAGTAAACTAAGAAATACGTACTTTGGAGGCGTTTACATTAAAAACAAAAAAGTTTTTCTCACTAAGACTAGTTTTCTGACCGATCGTTCCTATGGCAGCTATATGCTATAGTCAACCGATCCGGCCGGTTCCGACAAATGTGCAGCGTGTATGTACCAGAAGACTTCGTGCAAAGTTTGGTGAGGATAGTTTTAAAACTGACGGAAGAGATAGCATAAAAGCAGACGGACAGACTGACAGGGCTAAATCAACTCAGCTCGTCATGCTGATCAAGAATATATAGTATATACTTTATGTGGTGGGAGATAGCATAGCAACAGACGGACAGGGCTAAATCAACTTAGCTCGTCATGCTGATCAAGAATATATATACTTTATGTGGTCGGAGATGCTTCCTTCTTTGCGTTACAAATATCCGGACAATTTTATAATACCCTCTGCAAGGGTATAAAAACTCAACAAGCAAGTCACCGTTCAGCTCGCAAGCGGGCACCGTAAGTTTTTCGCACCACTGCACTGTGGGCCAGAAATCTCATTTTTTGGCCAAAACTCTGGCATTTCTACACCAGACTAGCTAGGAAGCTAAAGTTTTTTACGAAATGTTCCTAAAAGATTGAACTTAACGCACATAATTTTTTAAAAAATAAAGTAATTTTAAAACATATTGATAATCCAAGTCAAAGTTGGAAAATTTTTCAACTTTTTGGATTTTTAATTTGAAAAATAAAAACTTTTGGTTAGACTTAACCCAAATTTTGCAGAGAGGATATACAAGTGTAGATTGTTTCTAAGAAAAATAATTGTCATGATCGGATAAGTCGTTTATGAGTTATTAACTCAAAATAGTACTGACTTTGAATGCCCACCCTGTCAAGGATTTTCAGCCAATCTGACTACTTTCACCCTTATTTTTATTTATTTAACCTGTTCTTTACATTCATTTCTTAAAACAAAAAATAAAATATAAAAAATTAATTAGTTAAAAAATAATTTTTGTATGTATTTTAAACCGTAATTCCGTGCTTCTAAAAGTATGCTACACATTTTAATCCATGGGAATAAAAATGCCTTAGCTCTCACAGTTGGGCTTCATGGTCCAAATTCCGAAGTTTTAAAAAAGAAAAGCATACTTTTCGGCTGACTTGAAAATTGAAACTGGCTCGATGCCAAATGGGGATACATTTTTAAAAGCGATTTAATAAAGTCCAAAGCAAAACCGCGCAAAAGCGCATACCTCCAGTTATAGTACAATATTCAAAGAAAATTATTTGACATGTTACGAGTGATTAGCCAGTGGCACCCGTGGGCACTCTCAAATCAAAGTTGCCAAATGTAAAAAACCCAAAAAATTACTGATTTTTTCCATTCTTTATGAAAACGAATACAATTGGAAACTTCTTTATAATTTTTTATTTAAATCTAGTCCGTAGTCGAAAATATATAATTAATCTCTAGAAGCTGTTTCTTTCCTAGTTTTGACTATCAATTTTCCATTTTTTGGAGCAATTTCATGAAAAATCAACTTTGAATTGCTGCCATTCAAAAACCAAAAATGTTCCAAATTTTGGCATAAAATAGCTATAAGTATTCTTAATCGTTTCCGATAATCGTTTTCTCAAGTTTCCCAAACAAAAAAGTGGGACTTTTGGCCAAAATTTCGGCTTGCTGGCCCAGTGTGCACTGCAGACCTTAAGCAACGAAGTCATTTACTACGTTTATGCTTAAATAAGAAATCATGATTTTTGCCCATCGAAGTATGCTGTATTTATATATATTAATCATTATGGAAATAATTTTTTTATATTTGCCTTAAATCTAATTTATTGGTACACGTTTAACTAGTCAGACAACTTGAGTGAATGTTAATTAGGTTAAAAAATGCCATAAATGATAATCAATTATTTCTTTCAAATAAATAATTGGCAATGGATATAAAGTTGGCATACTTTTAAGAGCAAAAAATCATGGTTTTTTGCAAGCATAAACGTAGTAACTGATACGAGGGCGGTCCCAGAAACAGCCGACCTAACTACTAAAACACAAAAATTTATCATATTTTTTTATACCCTTGCAAAGGGTATTATAAAATTGTCCGGATGTTTGTAACGCATAGAAGGAAGCACCTCCGACCACATAAAGTATATATATTCTTGATCAGCACGACGAGCTGAGTTGATTTAGCCCTGTCAGTCTGTCCGTCTGTTTCTATGCTATCTCCTCCGTCAGTTTTAAAGCTATCCTCACCAAACTTTGCACGAAGTCTTTTGGTACAAGTACGCTGCACATTTGTCGGAACCGGCCGGATCGGATGACTATAGCATATAGCTCCCATAGGAACGATCGGTCGAAAAACTAGTTCTAGTGAGAAAAACTATTTTGTTTTTAATGGAAACGTCCTTATCATTGGCATACACTTATTTTATATACTTAAACACATTTCTACAAAGTTTTATGAAAATCGGATGACTATAGCATATGGCTGCAGTACGAGGTGTGTTCAAAAAGTATCGCGAATTTTGAGTTTTCGCGGGTTACGTATATTCGAATTTCGATTTTTTTTGTGGCGCTATGTTGGTACTCATGTCTCTCACTTATGCCGACAAGCTCGGCCATTTTGAATGTTCACTTAATTGTTGACAGCTGCTTTGCTTGCACGTGTTTTGGATCGTCTTCGATTTTTACCTATTCAAAAAAATGGATCAAAGAACCTGTATCAAATTTGGTGTGAAAAACGAAATTAAGTGCGCGGATGCATTCTGAATGTTGACTGTGGCATACGGAGAAGCTACCTTGGACCGAAGCAACGTTTATCGGTGGTACAAAATGTTCTCAGAAGGCCGAGAAGACGTGAACGACGAAGAGCGTGCCGGACGCACGAGCACTTCAACAACAGACGAAAAAATTAATGAAGTGGAGAAAATGGTATTGGCCAATCGTCGAATCACCGTTAGAGAAGTTGCTGAGGACCTAAACATATCGATTGGCTCGTGCCATTCGATTTTTATCAATGATTTGGGCATGAGACGGGTCGCCGCGAAATTCGTACCAAAATTGCTCAATTGCGACCAAAAACAGCATCGCATGAACATTTGCTCCAGAGGGTCATAACTGGTGACGAATCGTGGGTTTATAGTTAGGACGTGGAAACCAAAGCTCAATCATCTCAATGGAAGCTGCCGCATGTGAAAGTTTTGCTGACAATTTTCTTCGATTGCAGGGGCGTGGTGCATCATGAGTTCTTGCCACAGGGAAGAACGGTCAATAAGGAATATTACCTGCAAGTTATGCGCAATTTGCGCGAAGCAATCCGCCAGAAACGCCCGGATTTGTGGAAGAACAAAAATTGGCTTTTGCACCACGATAACGCCCCTGCTCACACTCGTTGCTTGGCGCGACTTTTTGGCCAAAAACAACACACTAATGATGCCGCAGCCACCGTATTCCCCAGATCTAGCCCCCTGTGACTTTTTTTGTTCCCTAAACTGAAGAGGCCCATGAAAGGACGACGTTACGCTACGCTTGACGAGATAAAGACGGCATCGAAGGAGGAGCTGAACAAGATAAAAAAAAATTATTTTTTGAAGTGCTTCGAAGATTGGAAAACCCGTTGGCACAAGTGTATAATATCTCATGGGGATTACTTTGAAGGGGACAAAATAGATATTCATGAATAAATAAATAACAGAAAAATCAAAACAAAACTGGGATGGGATAGGTAGGTTGTAGATAGGTTCAGTAGATTTTGTGGCATACTAGAATTTTTTAGTGCACATCGAAATTTTGAATAACGGTAAAAAGTCTTTTTCGCACAAGCATCACATACGCCCATAACTTGTCATATCAAATGATTTTTATTTCTTACCGGTTTTGGAAAGAAGAAATTTAGGTCTTTAAAGATACCATATATGACTGTGGTTTATTATGGAGTATTTGCTACGTAAACCATTTTTGATTTGTTTTTTCCCCATTTTTGACTTGGTGACGTTTGAACACTGTTGGTTGAAACCCCAATATTTGTTTTATTGTTAAGAACTACACTTCACGGTTAGGTATATTTTCTAAAAGGTAATAAGTAAAGTTTCGGATAACGAAATTTTCGAATAGGTGGGTCCAAAGCTGGAAATAGTAGAGAAAAAGAAATTTTTTTAGAAAAGTATTGTTAGCCACAGTAATAGTCTATAAGTCTGTTGGCGGGTTGCGGGTGTAGAGGGTTTTGGATAGCTAAAGACACCAATGCAGCCCCTCCGCCGAAATTTAGAAAAACGTTACCGCAGTTTATGGGGTCGTACTGACATATAGTAGCGGGATTCTTCGGTAAAGGATTGGTGACGGGCGAACCAGATAGCGGAACTGCGGGTAGGCTTCGCAGCTACCCATATTTACCGAGCATACACTTTTGTGGGTAGAGTGTATTTAGGGGGCTTCCAACTTCTACTGTTTATTAGGCTTTTAAGGTTTTTCGAAAAAGTTAAATAACTCAATTTTTAATAAACTAATTTGCAGAAGATGCAAAATTAAATGTTTTTTGAAACGCATACCAAAATAGTAGTTTTATATAAATGATACATTTTTATTAAAGTACGGTGAAGTCGCAAAAAACTGAAAAATCGATTTGTTCTGTAGCTCCCCCAATTTTTATGAGATTGCAATGTAATCCCGTTGAAGAGTTACATCTCTTCCAAAGACGCATAAACTATTATGGATGCTAGTTTAAGAATAGATTTTTAACTATATCAACCTGAAAAGACGTACTTTAACCGTTATTCAAATTTTGATGTGCACGAAAAATGGGTAAATGCTTTTTTATTCAAATACACTGTGAAAAAACACAAAATTCGACATACTTTTTGAACACACCTCGTAGATAGGATTTAGGTATTAGAATTAGTAATATTAATGATTAAACCGAGAACAACAGTTTTAAAAATTAAATAATAATTAATATAAATAATTTGTTTTCAATTTTGTTAAAGTAATTAGGTGTTCGACCAGTTGAGTTGTGGAGTTGTTTAATTGAGGAAATGTACTTTTTTTTGCAAACATGCCAGTAAAATTGTTATTTTTTATTCTTCTTGTTTTTGACTTGTAAAATATTAAAAATTTCCTCAACTAGTGCGTTAATTTATAGGCCATTTGCAAACCAACCGAAGCCAAAATCTCTGGAGATTTCCAGGATACCCCCGAATATCTGACTATTACACGTACCATCATAATCCTTAATAAACTTTACATTGACATCCAATTTTTTAACCGTTATGAACTTTGGCAATATGTCTGGCACCATAATATTTTCGTTACTTTTGTTGTTGGACAAAACTGAAATCAGGGTTTCTCTGGTCATCTCTTGGTTACTAGTAAGAGTATAAGTTTTCTCATATTGTACTGTTTCCGTCGCAGCGCCACACTTGAATGAAAGACTTATCCGAATATCCATCTCCATACCTATATTATGGGTTAAGAATAAGTAAAACACTTAGAATAAACCAAGAAATACCTTTTTGTAAGTCATCCAACAAACGTTTCTTATCAGGAGGTGACATATTCCACACGGTAACTGAGTTAGCATCAAATTTTAGTGCTGTTATGTCTACGGCATCATAAATCATAATATGATCAGAGGCATAATTATCCAAACTAAAACTGTTAGTAAGCTCCACGTAGTCCGCATCGGTAAATTGATGAATACCCGAGTAGCTTTGAGACACATACATAGGTTCATAGTGACCAATTTGAACGGATATGTCGGCTTTCCGTGGGACATTGGGCTTGCCCACAGTGCCGACAAGCGCGAATACAAACAATGGACTCCAAATAAGGGCAATTAATATTAATATTATTGTCCCGCCTATTAAAAGCTTTGCGTACAAAGCCTTTGGTTCGCCGCGCAATACAGGAAAGTCTGTATCCATCTGCCTGTAACAGCGCACAATGAAAACCGATTGGAAAACATCTTCCATTTTTATCCATTCCATCACTGTTAGAGTTGTATCAATGCACACCCAGTCTAACATGGTTCGGAGTATATAAAGAAATGGTATCTCTATATATCTATGGTAAAGTTACTTCATTAAAAATAGAAAACATTGTTCTCCCAGGCGAATAGCTTACATTTTAAAAGCAATAAAGTTAGCCATTGAATACCCCTTTGTAAAAACATTCCCCAAAATTCGTCTCGGATATCCACAACGAATTTGATATGCAGACAACACCATATGGAGGCATTTTATTAGATAGAAAACGACTGGTGCGGTAGCTCCAAAACTATGCGCTGTCACATACGGCACCAAGAAAAACATCCATATATGTATGACAATTACGGTAACGAAATGGAAAACTATTTTATATATGAGGGCTTTTCGTAAATATATGGCTCGCTCGGTTACTATAGTCAGAAATTGCACTATTAACATAAGCAGAAAACTGAACGGCACTTTATTTCCTTGAATATAGGTCTCCAAGACACTAGTACTATATCTGTAACGGTACTGGAGAGAGATGTTTGGAAGTAATAACAGTTGTAGTTTATAAAAATAAAAAAAAACCCTACTACATTAAATGTATCTATCTCTGCCCGCTCTATTCGTTATATACAGTCAGGAGGCTTAAAAAGCCATTTTTTATTATTAAATTTTTCTGAGAGACTTTCAAATTTATTAATTTAGATTACATATTTTATTATTTAAGATAATGACACTAGGCAACGAGGTCCAGTATATCGAAGAGTTGGTGATGATTCTAAATGATTTTCGTGTACTGAACACGAATCTGTTTTCGGAACTGGTCCATCACGTCTGGTCCATCACGTCTAAATTTTTATAAATTTTAGCTTAAAGTTGCTTAAAATCCATATTTTGACACTTTTTATGAACGTTTTTGTTGCTAATAGCTGCTTAGTGCATCTTTCTCGGATCAAGAAATAGAAACAAACATTAATTGAAGGGCAGAAATTAAACTAAACACAAAAAACATAAAAAGAAGTCATAAATTTCCATTAAAAATCGAAACTTATGGTAGGATACAATACGGAAAAGGTACCTTATTTTTTATAAAATTTCAGTCAGGTTCATCTACCAGCAGGTTGAGCTTGAATCAAGCTGATTCAGTATCGGTTCCTGATCCTGCTTGATGAGTGAGAGCTCCAGATGGTTCTTGTTGGTGAAGCTTGTGCAGCTTATTGAATGCACAAGGCCTACGCAGAGCTCGGGGTAAGACGGAAGAGAGTCCTGTGGGCGCAAACTCCTGATACGTATCCTCAGGATACGTATTCTCATTGGTTATTGGTCAAGTTATTGGACTGTCCGCTTTTGGCGGTGGAATGGCGGTACTTGCCGCCCGTACTAAGTGCGGTGGTCAGTTGAGGCTGGTGTCTTTCTTGAAGACATTTTTCGTTTGATTTTTCTCACTTTGATCTTTTCTTAAAGAAATATTTGTTGTGGCCGTTTGATTAAGCGGCAGATAATGTCGATAACAGCGATTCAACCATTGGCCGGAGATAAATAGGTGTTGAAAAGTGACGAGTGTCAGGGATGCGGAATAAGTGAAAATCCATCATCAAAAACCATCATAAAATCAAGGCCATTAAGGACAGGAGAGTTTGTTCCGCAATAGGCGCCATTGCCATTGCACCCTTTGCAATACCAGAGAGAGAGAGGACACTGAACACTTTCTTGCCCGATGCCCCATTCTGAAAGAACTCAGGGTGCTACACTTGGGAAAACCAATTATGTCGAGCCAGGAATCACACGCTGTGCTGAACGGAAGCAACTGTAGCTCCCTTACCTCCTACTTTAGAGACAGCCTACAATATCGCCGAAGCTTCTTAATGGACTACGGTGATACGTGATATGGCAACCAGGAAAGCATCAAGTCAGAATTACTAGTCTAACGGCTTACTGCAACAGCCTGTATTTATTCTCCATTCAAAAATTTTTAAAGTCATGCCCAGAAGAATACCAATATTTGTTTATTAAAATAATCTTTATAAAGTCACTACGTGCATTTTTTCATCAAAAGTTAATATAAATAAATTCTACTATTACTATTATTCTTCTACTACTACTTTAAAAAAGTGAAAGTATTTTTGTTTAGTTGTCCCTTAAGGGCTTCTAAACCGCTGAACCGAATTTTTTTACGGTATGTTCATGTCGATCAGGAAAGTGTCATAGGCTATATCTTATGTCTGTGAAATGGTCGAAAAATCGCGAAACTGTACCATTTATTCGGGTTGAACATATTGCGCAATGGTTGGACGCGTTGTTGAAGGTTTCTAAGATTGGGAAGATTTCTTAGCATAATACAATGCAGGCGTTGGTAAATGAAAGCTGAAGAAAACTCGGTTGAACATATTGCGAAATTTAACAGCGAGTTTTTTGATTTGAGCCTGAATTATTTGGCTTTCGGGTGGTCGTGGGAGAGCTGCTGGCTGAAAGACTGCACGATACTCTGATCGTAGACAGTGATTTAAACAGAAGGTATAATAAATGTTGATAGTAGATATTAGATTTATTGAACTTATTTCCTAGTGCTACAAGATAAACTTATAAATTAATGCATTAGTCATAAACATTTTCAGAACGGAGATTGTCAAATAGATAAACAAATGACTTAATACCTGTTGCAAATATCTGAAATGTTGCTTTCTCAACCTTAAATCAAAATCTACAATGACCAGAGAGCACAAGAATGAGAGAGAGAGAGCAAGAAGTAACGGGATCTTGTATTTGTGGCTTAGCCCTATCACATTCTTGTAAAATAAAATTAGCTTGTCGAGATGACAGTCCCAAAGGGTCAAAGCCGAGCCTCACTCAAACTCTTGGCTTGTGCGCTTCTAATTATTAGCACAAGAGAAATGGACCTACAGTTTAACGCCGAATCCGTGCGGCAGTTTGAGAAGCTTTTCAGCGCTAATTACTGCAATGCTGGCGCCAACAGAAAGGAGGTGTGGCCGGGTGTAAAGTTTATTCAAAGAAAAAAACTTTTCATTAGATGTTCCGAGTCGGGATCGAACCCACGACCTCATGCACAGCAGTCACGCACACTAGCCGCTGAGCCACCCGTCTACTAACATTCTTGTAGTACACATTCTTGTAGTTTGAGTAAAGTCGGTGATGTGAATTAGAAGACAAGTTGACGCGGAATAATCTGAAGAAAACTAAAACTAAACTAAAGACTATTTATTTCATGGTTATCTGGTATAATAAACAATAGGTTATGGTCCCTGCATATCGCGTAAACAATAAAACTTAAGTTTTATTTCATTGCATAAAATTTACCAGGAAAATAGTGTGTGTGTGTTCGCCGAAACTTTAATAAAAAAGAAGGAAAGGAGGCTGAACAGCTCATTTAATATTTTCAAAGAACAGCGGGATTATTTTGCAAACAAAATAAGTATATTCAATACTGTGCTTAAAGAAATTTATAAAGTTGTGGAACAGTTGCCAGCGTGTGTGTGTGTAAACGAAACCGCGTGTTTTTGATCTTTTTCCTTTGAACTGTTATACACACACAAATACCAATAAACACTTTCAAGTGTGCGTGTACATAAAACCGTGTGTGTATCCGTTTGCTTTTACACAGTGTATAACAGTTATACACACCGAAACATAAGAAAGACAAAAACAATGCAGAAGAAGAGCAAATTAAAAAATACGTAAGTTCAAGTGGCCCTTACGACACCGAGCCGAAGCCTGTTACGCGCGAACCCCAGGCAAAATAGCAGCCCACCTCCCGCCCAACCGACCGAGAGGCGCAGCAGGAAGAGAAAGTTCCGAATTGATTAAGCGGTAGAGTTTGTTGTAATCAGCACAGAGGACACGAAACCGATCATGCAAGGCATAGTTAGTGGTACAATGTTTCAGAGATAAGGGGACAAAGTTACGGGACAGTCTATAAGGAACATTAAGATTATTTTGGCTAACCAACTCCGATGAGTCGATTTCACCATTAATTAGTCTATGTATGAAGATTACACCAAGCATAACTCTACGGTTAAGAAATGAAGGAAGATTAATTAAAAGCAGTCTACTAGAGAAAGATGGTAAACGGACCTCAGGATTCCAGTTCAAGCCCCGAAGGGCAAACAATAAGAATTGCTTTTGCACAGATTCTATTCCATCTTGATGGGTCGAATATTGCGGAGACCACACACATGAACCATACTCAAGTGTAGGACGGACATCGTTATCGTTATCGTAATCGAAACATCAAGCATTCTGTTCGGCTCCCGCAAATTTATTAAAATATAAATTTAAAGAGTTCCAAAAACGCGCTTTTTAAAGTGACAGTGAGTGCCAAATATCGTCTCAGTGACATCCGAGCTAAGAAGCACCTGTTTGCCCCTAAATCGTGAGCTGTTCTCTGGCCTGCAGTTTTCAACCCCCATTGGTGGCCGCAAGCAGACACAGGAGCTCCCGCGCCCGTTTGGAGATTTGGGAGTTGTTGGGGTCTGACGGCTCAAACGGCTAAAGTACAAACTTTAGTCCCACTTTCTACATATTATTTATTATTAAAAAATAAATATAAATAAAATTTCTATACAGGAAATGAGTACCAGCAACTCAACATCAATGGGTTCGGCTCCACCACCAGCCGCAACCAACAAAACTGTGCCTCCTAACACGGGAGGGAACAGCACGGCACCTGTTGCCAAAAACGTGCAGCCCTCTGCTGCCGCGGGGAAGAAAACCCTCAGCAAGCAACCAGCAGCTGGGACTTCTTCCAATGCGGCAGCAAAGGACAATAGGATAGTTTGTAACAGGGCCGTGGTGTACACCAGACCCGATCCAGCAACCGCTACACAAGAGGACAGATGCAAGGCATATCGTATCCTAAAGCGTCTGGCTACCAACCCAATCGGGAAGGACCAGAAGTCCAAGGAGGACTTTGCCAAAGTTCAGGATGACATTTCCTGGGCTAAGGAAGTTATACCTAACTTCTCCTTGGAGATGGCTAAACCCACAGAGCCTTCCGTCGCCAATAAGGATCGGCCCATAAGGAATACCCAGACTGAAGAATCATCTTCATCCAAAAGGGATCGGTCTATGGATGATCAGCAACCGCTATCATCCAAACGACCGAAAACTTTTGGAGCCCCCCTCGGGGCCTCCTTCGCTGAGATGGCGAAAGATAAGAAGGTCGTGGGTGTTCTGGACGAGAGCCATCCTTCCGGCAGGATCACAAGACACCACTGGAAGTGGATTGAGGCGGCAACAAGCCGCGCCACCGTTGATCTACTGCTGGAGAACCCAGAAGCAACTCCATGCTGCTATAGCCTAGGCTGGTTCCAAGGGAACATCCGACTTGTGGCCTGTGAGGACGAAAAGTCGGCTGATCTCTACAAAGCCGCCATCGACAAGGTTGGCAAAGTGTATCCAGGTGCGAGGTTGAAGGTTGTCGATGCCAAGGACATACCTTTCTGCCCAAGAGCCCGAGTGTGGTTACCCGTTTACCCAGCGGAACCTGAAAAAATTTTAATGCTGATGAGAAAGCTTAACCCAAGCGCTCCCACCAGCAATTGGAGGGTGATCAAAGTCGAGCGCTCAACCCGAGCAACCACTCAGGTCACCTTCCAAATAGATAAAGAATCCGCAGAGTACTTAACCAAGTGCAATGGAACCTTAAGCTAGGGGTTTCAGCGGGTGTACATGAAGGTCTACAAGACCGATAACAGCGCTTGCTGACCTCATAGCAAGCGTTGAAGAAGAAGAACAAAGCGATGAAGAGATGGATACAGAGCGTACCCCTCCACGAGTGGAGCGCTGTGGCTACATCTCTTCGGGTTCCGACTATGGACCATCTTTCGGCCGTCCGTACACAGAACAGGAACTTCTCCAGCCGGAGGATCCTGACGACACACTGACGGAGGAGAAACTCACACAAAATGATGCGGATTATCCAGATAAACCTGCATCACTCTAAAGCAGCAACCGCTGCACTTCTACTTCACCTATCCTCAGGTGAAGTAGATATATTACTTGTCCAAGAGCCGTGGATTTCTGGTGACAGAATAAACGGCTTGAGGACACCCAAATACAACCTTTTCTTCACCAAAGGTAAGGGAAAAATCCGAAAATGTATTTTAACCAAAATACATTTAAACACACTTTTACTTCCTCAGTTTAGTGATGGAGACATCACAACGGTCAGCCTGGTACTGAGGGGTTCGACTATCAGGCTGGCCTCATATTATCTGGCTCATGACAGCGAGAGCCCACCACCACCAAAGATTTTCCAAGACCTTGTTGGAAGCAGCAACAACAACAACAGCCTCATACTAGGAGGCGATGCCAATGCACACCACACACTATGGGGTAGCACAGACATAAACGAGCGAGGTGAGTCACTCTACAATTACCTTCTGCAAACCAACCTGCAAATTGCCAATAGGTGTGTTGACCCAACATTTATAACCAAAAACAGGAGAGAGGTCTTAGACGTCACCCTCATCTCTGACAACCTCTATGATCAGATGGTATCATGGAAGGTGCTAGCAGAGCACTCGTTCTCTGACCATCGATACATAGAGTTTGTACTTACAAATAAAAGTCCTTCACCTAAGAGGATTCAGAACCCAAAAAAAAAAAACCAACTGGGAAGTACACAATAAACTTCTGGTTCGTAAGCTTGAAATATCCCCACCATTTACACCAAGTTCGGGGAAACAGATAGACGAGCTCGTAGAAACGCTTACCACGGCGTTCAAAGACTCGTTCGATAGGGCCTGTCCCCCTAGAAAAATAAAATCCACCTTCAAACCCCCGTGGTGGTCTGCTGAGCTGGAAAAACTCAGAAAAGAAAGTAGGCTTACTTTTAACATTGCCAAACATAACGACCAAACAACCGCTTGGGAGTTATATAAACAAAAACTTAGCAGTTACAAAAAAGCTATTAGGCGGGCTAAGCGAACCTCTTGGGCCCATTTCTGTAGTAATATAGAAGCAACCTCTGATGCTTCTCGTCTTAGGAAGATTCTGGCTAGCTCACCAAGCTCGCCAGGGTTAATACAAAAAGCAGATGGGATCTAGACCTTCTTTTGAGCACTCACTTTCCTGATTGCTCTGTAAACTCTTCATCAAGGGCTAGGTCAACCGACTTGCCTTTACAATACAATACTAATATTGTTACAGCGACCAGAATTAAATGGGCAATCGACTCGTTTGAACCATTTAAGTCGCCAGGTCCTGATAGCGTATTTCCTGCCCAATTACAACATACCATTAGGCATACAATGAACTGGCTTCACATAATCTTTGTAAGCTGTCTAAAGTTCAATTACATTCCCACTAGATGGAGAGTCTTCATACCGAAGGCTGGCAAACCCTCACATGTTAAACCAAACGACTATAGGCCAATCAGTCTATCTTCGTTTCTCCTTAAAACCCTTGAGAGACTTATAGACGCTCAACTTAGGCAAACTATAAACCACTCTCACTTAGTACACTCGCAACATGCGTACAGCAAGGGACGGTCTACTGAAACCGCCCTGCATTCTCTGGTCTCAAAGATTGAAAAATCTCTTGAAGTAGGGGAATTCTCTCTAGTAGCATTTCTCGACATAGAGGGTGCCTTCAATAACGTCCAACCAAATGCCATCACCTCTGTCTTTGGCAAATGTGGGAGCGGATATGCCTCTAATTGGATTCATTGACCAACTGCTAACCAGCAGGTCGGTGTACTCACAACTTGGAGGCGTTACGGCTCACAGATTTGTAAGCAGGGGCACTCCGCAAGGAGGTGTTCTCTCTCCGCTTCTATGGATCGTGACAGTTAACCAACTGCTACGGCTCATGGAGGCGGAGGGACACGTGGTGGTGGCCTACGCGGATGATATTGCAATTTTTAAATGTGGTTTATTCCCACAGACTCTGTGCGATCTTATGCAGACAGCACTGGCAACACTAGCTCAGTGGACGACATCTTGCGGATTGGGCGTGAACCCAGCCAAAACTGAACTTGTACTCTTCACCAGGAAGTAAAAAATTCCAAACCTTGTCCCTCCCAGGATCAATGGAGTCAGCCTTGCGTTTGGTGACAATGCCAAATACTTGGGAGTCATTCTGGACAGGAAACTACTCTGGAATGACAACATAAATGACCGCATAAGAAAGGCAACCTAGGTGGGAGAGCGACTTGTCGCTCTCAGCCATCGCAACCTAACCTAACCTAGGACGGACAAGAGAAGTGTAAAGAATCTTGGTAGTGTAGGGATCGTCAAATACTTTCGACCACCGCTTAATAAAACCAAGAACACATTTGGCCTTATTAACAGTCGCAGTTACATGAGAGTTAAATTTAAGTTGATGGTCAAAAATAACCCCAAGATCATTTACTTCATTTAGGCGCTGCAATGCCACATTATCAAGCATGTAAGTGACTAATTGTGGTAAGATTCTGTAAAATGTCATAACCTTACACTTCAAACTGTTAAGGTTTAGAAGATTATCTTCACACCAAGAGTGAAATGCATCCAAGTCTGCTTGCAAATTATAGCGGGAAACCAAATCATTATATGTTAAACAAATTTTCACATCATCGGCGTACATAAGCACCCGAGAGTGAACCAAGACTGAAGGAAGATCATTGATAAAGATAGTAAAAAGCAATGGGCCCAAGTGACTTCCCTGGGGAACTCCAGAAGTAACCTGGTTGCACTTAGAATATGAATATAACTTTTTGGGTTCTACTACTTAGGTAATCAAAAATCCAACTGAGGAGGTTAGTTGGAAAGCCGATTAAACTCAGATTGTAAAGCAGCAAGGAGTGATTAACAGAATCAAAAGCCTTACTAAAATCAGTATAAATGACGTCAGTCTGCATTTTACCTATGAACCCTTTGATCACTGAAGATGTGAATTCTAAAAGGTCAGTGGTAGTAGATCTACGCTTCACAAATCCATGTTGGATGGGTGAGATAATGGAACGACATAAATGGTGCAGTTGAGATGTTATAATTCTCTCAAAAGCCTTAGGAATTGGAGACAACTTGGAAATCCCCCTATAATTTTGACCTATTACCTTTTTTATGAAGTGGAATAATAAAAGATTCCTTTCATAACAAAGGGAAAACGGATGACTCCAAAGACAATTTAAACAATTTATGAATAGGCTTACAAAGTGCATCCGCACAGAACCTACGTACACAGCCAGGCACTCCATCAGGGCCAGGTGCATACACGGGTTTCACAGAGTTAAGATCGCAAAGAACGAGCTTTCAGTGATAACGGGGCAAAAAATGCAATTAGACATATTCAACCCATAAGGGTATGGTTGATTCGCACAGTACCTAGAAGACGAGTAGGTTGACTCAAAAAACTCCGCTAACAGATCAGCTATTGCTTGATCAGTGTTTGCTTAAGCATTACCATATATAACCGAGGAGGGCAGGGTGGATGACTTGCGTTTAGAGTTAACAAAAGAATAAAATTGTCTAGGATTTCGCGAAATTGAAGTCTGCAACGGTCAAGATAATCTTTATAGCATTGAGCATTAAGCACATTAAAGCTAGAAAGGGCAAGCACATAACGGGAGAAGTCCGATGACTTACCGGATTTCTTATACTTTTTAAAATATCTCGACTTCCTGTTCTTTAAGTTTGTTAGTTCCCTTGAGAACCAAGGCTGACTATCAGGACAGCGAGGGCGCACAAGTGGAACGCAAACATTAAAAAGAGAGTTCAAGGTATCGTAGAAAAGTTGTATGGCAACGTCAATATCTATACAAGTGTACAACTGAGACCAATCAGTGAGAAATATTAAGTCGTTAAGCTTTAAAAAATCAGCTTTTTGGAAACAACGGGTCTTAGCCGTCAAATCTCTAGAAGCAGAACACACAAGAGAAGGCAAATCAATGGTAAGGTCCAATGTAGGATGAATAGGGTCCTCCGGAAGAACCAATGGGTCAATCCTAGATGCAACATTGCTGGGGGATCCAACAGGAAAATCAAGTCAAGCGATCTGTTTATCGAGTTGCGAATAGGGTTAACCTGTGCCATTGACAAATCAAGAAGTCCATCAATGGGATTTCGAGGGGAAAAGCGCTTTGATTCTTCAGTTGAGGACCAATTAATCTCCGGCAAATTAAAGTCACCAAGTACAATCAAAACGTCACTGTTTGATAGCAACGAAGAAAGCAGAAAGCAGAAAGGTGCGAGGTGTAAATTATAATATCGGATTGTGGAGGAATATATGAAACTGTAATAAAAACGGAATAGTTAGAAAAAGTAATTTTAACACTTATAAATTCGATGTCATGGGGTGCTGAAAAATGTGTTAGTTCAGCCAAAAAGCCCGAATCCACAGCGATCAAAACCCCACCCCCAGCACGGAAAATGGGATCGCATCTATAATTGATTTATTTGGTGGGAAAAACTGAAGAATCAGAGATGTCTGGTTTTAACCACATCTCGGTAAAAGCAAGAACATGATACTCAAAAGATAAGCTTTCTACAAAAAGGGTGGACATTAGTTTTTTGACGCAACATTAGAAGTAGAGGCACCAGATAAATTAGAGGGTAAAGAAGGCAAATAGATAGGAGATCGAGTTTTCTTTTTCTCTATATACTCTTTTATAAGACGAGCCGGCCAGAAATCTTTTGAACAAATTGTTGAAAACATTTCACCGGGAACACTTATTTTGAAGGAGGAAATATCCCTTTCATATGAAAAAGTGAACTTTTCCGCCAAAATGTCTGTGGCTTGGATCTTAGCCTGAATAAAGCGTTTCATTTCACTCATATGCTGACAATGACAGTTCTGCCAAGCAAATATTTAAAAAGCTAGGTTCAATTTATGTGCGGAAAAGTTTGGCTTCGCAGCTTTCCATACGGAAGCAATTATTAACATTCAAGCGGACACTCCACTTGTAGTTCATTTTAATATTTTCGATGAGTTAATAAATGAGCTAGTAGCATCAGGAGCTAAAATTAAGTAGGAGGATTAAGTGTCACACTTGTTTTTAACGTTACTTTCTTCTTTCGATGGCGTTGTTACTGCCATTGCAACTTTATCAATTGATAATTTGACCCTGGCCTTCGTCAAAAACCGTTTGCTTGATCATAAGATCAAACTTAACAATTCCAGAAAGGATACAAGCATTAAAGTCTTGCAAGCTGTATCTTCAAATGAGCAAAGAGAAAATAGAGCTAAAGTGTTTCATGGAAAAATTTAAAGCAAGCCTAAGCTTTTCAAGACCAACTTTAAAGCCAATTTAAAATGCCACCATTGTGGCAAAAGGTTTGTCTTAGCTTCAAAAAGAGTATCCTAGCAATGAGAAAGCTAGGTAGGCTCAAGTAGCAACCACACAGCCAGGTTAAAGTTTTGCATATATGCTAAAGCAAGGAGAGCATCCTAAAGATAAGGATGCCGTATCATTTATATTGGATCACATGTTAAATCATGTTAACCTGTTTGCTGACTACATAACATTGGATCCACCGATTAAAATTGCAATCGCTAAATGTGGTGAATACATTCATGCTACAGCAAAGGGTATAGTAAGGCTCTGCAGCGATCTCAATGACAACATTACTCTGGAGAATGCGAGGATATTCCGCACAATTTGCTATCGGTAACCAAGATGCAAGATGTCGGAATAACCCATTCAGATTCAGATGGTGTGAAGGTCTCGAAGAATGGACAAGAAATATTTCAAGGTGTGGGTAAGTCTAATGTACCTTTTGTTTGTTTTAAAACTGGCCTTAGGCATTTGCAACCGAATCTAAAATTAATAAAAACTATCAATTGTGGCATGAGAGATTGGGATACATTAGTAAAGGGAAGTTTTTAGACATTTGACATTGAACACATTGAACTTTTAAAAAATGTGCAACTAGACAATGAACTATGTGAAGCTTGTATAAACTGCAAACAAGCTAGACTTCCAATTAAGAAATTCAAAAATATTTATAATTCATTCCGATGTTTGTGGCCCAATAACACCTTCTAGTATTGATGGGAAGAACTATTATGTAGTTTTAATCGATTAATATACACTGATAAAAAAATGCGTGGTATAATTAAATATAAACAAATTCAATTTGCAAATGTAAGTTTTCATACTTGATTATAATATAAATGACTTTATTTTAACTAAAAGCATATTCACATTACCTAGTTAATCTGAAAATGATTAAATTTAAAGTGTGATTTAATAAATTTTAAAGTTTGTCATATTTAATTCTATGTTGGTCATATTTGTTTATAATATGTACACACTTAAAAAATAATTTAAATATTTTTTCAACTTAAAATCAAAGTTATTCATAGTAGATTTATAAGTACTATGCAAATATTTAAATTAAATATTTTTCATATTTGATTTTAATTTTCTTTATACATGAAGTATAAAGTAAACATATTGAAAACAAACTTCAAACCATATTTAGAAACAAGAAAGAAAGTCGGTCTAGCCCGACTATAACATACTCTGTACCTGTGAAGTGCTGCCCATCACCGTTGTGACCGGTGCTGCCCATAATTCTTTGTTTTCATTATAACTCGACAGCCGTTCATCCGATCTTTATCATTCCTTTGGCGGATCGATAAATAATCTTGATTACTTAATATGTCCAGAAGGAACGAACCTTCTATCTTCTAAAACTTTGGGAGATATGACGTTTTTTCCAATTTGCGGGGGCGGGAGGAGGCGTGGCAAAAATTAAAAATAAACTTACCATCTCTGAGATCTGTGGGTTCATACGGACAGACAGACGGACATGGCTATATCGACTCGGCTGTTGATGCAGATCAAGAATATATATACTTTATGGGGTCGGAGATGCTTCCCTCTGGCTGTTACATTCCTTTGCTTAAACTTATTATACTCTATGTACCTTTGGTACAGAGTATAAAAAGTAAATAGGATCTGAAGTTGACTATGGTTAACAATTGGCTGTGTTCTGCGATTTGCTGCAACACAACAGAGATTCCGACGTTGTGTTGAGTGCCGTCCTGAGTTCAAGTCCCAGTCAAGGTAAGGTAAGAAAAAAATAAATATGATTTTAAATTTTCAGAAGGAAGAAAGACTTTGCCCTAAAGACTCTACCCTATCCCTCCACCTCTCCTCTCCCCTCCCCACCCTCTTCCCATCTCCCCCCTCCCACATCCAACCCCCCCCCACCCAAGTCCCCACCCCCCCTCCCCCTTACCCCACTCAACCCTCAACCCTCCCTTCACCCCCCACAACATATAAGATTTTTTTGGTTTTTGAATATGAATCATATTTGAACTTAATAATTTTACTCGTTAATTTTGAACACTTCGCTAATAAGTGAACACACTTCATATTTAATAGAAGACACTGTGGTGCACTTTTAATGGCAAAAAGAGTTGGATTTAAGTTGCTTTTTTCGGTGTACACATTATTGTGTGACCTATTTGATAGGATACAAGTCTGACGTATTTTCTACTTTCAAAGATTTTATCTCAAAAAGTGAAGCTTATTTCAACCTAAAAGTTGTGAATTTGTATATTGACAATGGCAGAGAATATTTGTCAAATGAGACGCGCGATTATCGTGTTAAAAGAGGCATAAGCTACCATCTGACAGTACGTCATTCTCCACAATCCAAGCAGAGCGTTACGAGACAAGAAAACTCCATTTGAATTTAAAATATTTAAAGGTATTTGGTTCAACAGGAACTTCGGAAGACAGGAACTTCACTGTGGTTATGGGGGCGTATGTAGCTTACTGCGCATCAAGTCGACTCACACCTCCACGTGGTAACCCCTGGTAACAGAGCGATGCATCCGCAAAGATGCTGGCTAACGTGAGCTGCGATCCTACCCTAGGACAAATAGGGGGCGTTACTTCGGTCTTGGCACCCGTTTGGCGTCTATTTCCATCCGCCAATGAAAACTAATACAATGTCTCGGATACGGACCCCCCCCCGACGACGACCCACGCAAACGTTTTAAGGACCATGATTAGAGGATATGCACCTGGAATGTTCGTACCCTCAATAGAGAGCGCGCGGATTCCAAGCTGGTGGATGTCCTCGAGGAACATTCATCGGGCGTTCCCGCACTTCAGGAAATAAGGTGGACTGGATAGGGGTATAGGAAGATAACATCCGAAACCAACGCCCCATGGGAGATCTACTACAGTGGACATGATTCGAAGAACGAGTTTGGTTGCGGCTTTGCAGTCAACAAAAGACTGTGCCGCTCTGTCATCAGCTTTACACCAGTTGACAAGCGACTTGCCGCACTCAGACTTAAGTCAAAATATTTTAATATTAGTCTTATCTGTGCGCACGCCCCGACAGAAGGAAAGAACGATTCGGAAAAAGACTAATTCTATGAGCGCCTAGAAGACCTATATGAGCGCTGCCCCGATCACGACATCAAGATCGTGCTAGGCGACTTTAACGCAAAAATCGGGAGAGAAGAAAATTATCGCCCGACTATCGGCCGATTAAGCCAGCTCGAAAAAACCTCCGATAATGGAGAGAGGCTAATTGGCTTCGCTTCGGGCCGGAACATGGTTATTAGTAGCACCAAATTTGAACACCGCGACGAACACAAGGCGACCTGGAAGTCCCCTGATCGTCAATCAACACGGAACCAGATTGATCACATTTGTGATAGACGGACGGCACTCTTCGAGTGTTTTAGACGTACGTGCGCACCGAGGAGCCAATATTGACTCGGATCACTACCTTGTTGCAGTGAAAGTACGCACACGGCTCAGTGTGGCACATGCCGCACAGTCTAGCACACGCCGAAAGCTGAACGTTGAGAAGCTGCAATCACAACGGACATCTGAAACCTACTCAGCAAAACTCACCCAGCTGCTCAGGGAAACCCCACCTGGCCCTTCTGGTGTAGACGAACAGTGCAAGCATATTTCACACTCTATGAGCACAGCTGCCAAGGAGATTCTCGGATTTGCCGAAAACTCCCGAAAACAGTCATGGTACGATGATGAGTGCCGCCGCGCTACTGCAGAGAAAGACGCTGCCTACAGGAGAACTCTGCAGTCGGGAGCAACGCGGGCTGTTAAGGAGCGATACCGGGAGAAAAGGAGAGAGGAGAAGCGCCTTTTCAGAAGGAAAAAAAAATAAGCAGGAAAAGCGCATGAGGGAGGAAGTCGAAGTGCTGTTCGGAAGGAGTGAGACCCGAAAATTCTACCAAAAGATTAGGCAACTATCCGAAGGTTTTTAGCCCAAAGTCTCACTATTGAAGGACGAGCACGGAAATCTGGTCAGACACTAGACAAATGGAGAAACTATTTTTCTAACCTGCTGGGAGGTGATGACGAACACAATGCCGCCTCTGGGGAAGTAGCGACACCACCAATCGATAACATAGAGATAGATCCGCCGGACCATAATGAAGTCTTGTAGCCATAAAAAGGCTAAAAAATAACAAATCTGCTGGCGCTGATGAGCTGTCTGGCGTTGAGGAGCTGGTAAGGTGCATGCACCAACTCCTATGCAGAGTATGGTCCGAAGAAAGCTTGCCCGAAGATTGGAATCTAAGTGTACGCTGTCCAATATTTAAAAAAGGTGACCCTGCATATAAGGTTCTATCATGCATCCTATGTGAACGTCTAAAGCCGAGAATAAGTGAACTGATTGAACCTTATCAGTGTGGCTTTAGACCTGGCAAATCCACCACGGACCAGATATTCACATTGCGACAAATCCTGGAAAAGACCCAAGAGAGAAATATCGACACCCACCACCTTTTTGTTGAGTACAAAGCCGCCTTTGACACGCCTATTAGGTCAAAGTTCTTTGAAGCCCTGTCTACCTTTGGTATTCCAGCAAAGTACGTTCGACTTTGCATGATGACGTTGAGAAGTACACAAAGCTACGTCAAAATAGGAAAAGACCGCTACGAACCTTTCGATACCAAAAGAGGTTTTAGGCAGGGTGATACCTTATCGTGCTACTTCATTAATCTGCTGATGGAGTACATACTGCGCCAGTGCCCAAATGCTAACAGAACGGGCACCCCTGAGCTACGCCCAGCTGCAAAGGTTCGTTACAAAGGTAGGAATAAACAGCACTTGGAAGTCTTTGTTATGAAGAGAAGATGTAAACCACAGTAAAAACTTTTTTCAGGCCACAACGAAAGCAGTAATGTGTTATGCAGGACAGCTTTGAGGGGAAGTGGAATACGAGGAGGTTGAAAAGCTCTTACGTGTTTTTATCAACAAAATATTCCGCCTCCCACAATATTTTCCTATTCGCTTCATGATGCAGGAAACTGGACTGTCACTGCTAAGTACATACACTCTGGATATAAATGTCAACTATATTATGAAAGTTACCGCTTCCCAAATATAGTCGCTAGGCGGCTATTATTCTATTTTGTTTTTATTTATTTATTACTTTATTTTATTATCGGGGGTGTCCCAGAAATCTCTTCTCACCAAATTCCAACCCAAAGCCACTTCTTGGTGTCCTAGAAATCTCTTTCGGTTGGTTTCAATCTCTCGTATTTTGTTAGGAGATTTTGGCAAACCAACCAAACCGACTTCGCAAACCTACGCGAATTAGCAAAGACACAAGCAAATGTTTCCTGGGCTGGTAATTCTAACTGAATGTAGAAAACATCAATAAACGTGGGGACTAACAAAAGTTCGGTGAGTTGATTAGAAAAAAATCAAATAATATGTTTGCGCATTTATTCTTAATCTTCGACATTTTTAATCTTCTCTACTTATTCGCCATTGATTTCAATGCATTTCTTAAGCCTATAGATACGCTTGTCAAAACAGTCTTCAAAATCTCGCTTTTCTAGCTTTTTAAGTTTAGCACTTACCGCATCTCCGCGTTGGTGTTAAAGACATTTTTCCTCAAATTTTTTTAAATTTTTTGAAATAACCAGAAATCACGCGACGCGATAGATCCGGAGAATATTGGGCTGGACGTAATTCTTCGATGCCAGAGAGCGAAATGAAGTTACTTGTTGTTTCGGCGGTGTGAGCTGGCGCTTTATCGTAATGTAAGAAATAGCGCCGCAGTTCCTCTTCCTTTCGGTTTACCAACAAATTTTTAAAAACTTTTGGAAAGCAGTCTTCAGTATACCATTTAGAAGGTTGGGTCTGACCCTTTTACAGAGGAATATCAGCTGCAATTTATGATCTGGTGAAGTAAACTGATATCATCACTTTTGTTGCTGGCTTTTGTTGCGTTGCTTTTATGGGTGGGTTTTCTCCAGTTGGGCTTCATACCATCTATTGCTGTTTGGTTTCCGGATCGTACTTATAGAACCAAGCTTCGTCACCAGTAACGACATTATTAAAGTTGCTAGACCTCTTTTTGGGCGGTATTGAAAAAGCGTGGAACCCATCTGGCAGATCATTATGCAATATTCGAGATACGGCCATGGCATTAAATCCAGTTCATTAGCAACTATTTCCTATGTTGGTCGAGCGTCTTCGTCTAGTTTAGCTTTAATTCTAGTTACGTTTAGCTCGACGCTCGAAGATTTTGGTGGACCTTCTTGCAGCTCGTCCGTTACAGAAAAATGTACCGTCTGGAATCTTTTGAACCACTTCGAAAAAGTTTTTAGAGATAGTCCATTCATCGAATATATGTACTGTCTTTAATTTAGCCCGAAAACCGTAGAGAATCACATGACGAATATCTATTTGCGTTGGTGGTGGAATTTTATCTGAGTAACCCTTAGCTATTTTGCGATTTTTGTCTCCGTTTTAACCGATCTTTCGGATATTTTAAAAAAGTCTCGTAAAACAATTACTTAGGATCTGCTATTTTTGGATTTTTAAAAAACGACTTGAAAGTCACCAACTTACCGAACCTTTGTTAGTCCCCACGTAACTATGAATAAAAACTGTTATAAATTATTTGCGAGAGACGCTGCCCTGTTTTTTTAGTTGGACCATAATACACATATTAGCGAGATCAATATATGAAAAAAAAACTCTAAACAAAATATGTATTTAATTGGTAACGAGTTAGCTGGCTCGAGGTCAAAAAGTTTCGTTTGCTCACAACTGTAAACAACTTATGCATTGACACACCAAAAAGAGCGTAGAAGACTTTAACAGCTGTTTCATAGATGTCCAATCCAATCATCAGAAGGAGTTTCGGTAATTGGCAAAATTGGACTCAAAAAGAAACCCAATCTTTATGGGTGTCGTTGCAAAGCTTAGAGCTAAAGCTTCTAAGTGAGAAAGCTTGAAACACATGCTATTTGAATGTTTGGCATTCATATTAAACGGGAAGTTCTAAGCTCGCTAAAAAGCTTCAAGCTTTCTCACTTAGAAACTTTATCTCGAAGGTATGCAACGACAGCCATTAAGATCGGCTTTCTGTATGTGAGTCCAATTTTGCAGTTCCCAACTGTTTAAAGTTCTGATTGCATGGAATTGGCTCAACGATGAAGAGTCATTTAGCGTAACGCCTTCTGATGTTTGGATTGGATATCCATGAAACAGCTGTAAAGGTTTGTCCACGCTCTTTTTGGTTTGTCAATGCATTAGTTGTTTATAGTTGTTAACAAACGCAACTTCTTCACCTCGAGCCAGCGAACTCGTTACTAATTAGTTTATAAAAAACGCTGCATACTTTTTGGCGATGCATGCACTTTTTGCTCACATAATGTTGAAATGGTCACATTAATGTTAGGTTACGTTAGATTGCAATGGCTGAGGGCGACAAGTCGCCCACCCACTTAGGCCACGTGGGCCCGTTGCGATGCCATATATTCCCAGCTAAACCCTAGGATGGTCTTCACTACTAAACCATTGTGTGGACAGAATATAATTGAGTAGATCTGGAAGCTCTAAGTCGGATACCTCCGATAGGTTGAGTAGGAGTGGTTGACCAAGGAATCTAAGTCTCCTCCTACTTAAAGCGGGACAATGACACAGAAGGTGCTGTATCATTTCCTCCTCCTCCTAAGATCTGCAACTTTTGCAGAAATCAGAGTGTTGTACGCCTAGGCCTGCTGCGTGCCTGCCTATGAGACAGTGACCCGCTAGGGCCCCAACCAGAAGTGATAAGTGTTTCCTTCTGTAATGTAAAAGTCTGTTAGTACGTTTAATGTCGAATGCTGTCCACGTAAGTCTCGCTACCGCAAGGTAGCTCGGTGGTTGTGCCTAGTATGGCCAGAGCGTCCGCAGACTCGATTCCGTATATGTTGCGGTGTCCAGGCACCCATAGTATTATTATTATTATTTATTTTATTTGAATTGCAACACCGTCTCCAAGACACAGGTACAATTTAAAGAAACAAAGATTAAATTAAACGCCTTCTGATCCGTTCGGGGTACTTTATTAGTCACAATGACCAGCTACGCCCCTGCTTGCAGCGTTGGGGATCAAAAGGGAGTTCAAAAAAGTACTTAAAGTTTAGTAAGGGTCCCAAAAGCAAAAGTGCTCTTCCCACGGGTATTTGTATTTATTAACCTTCTTCCTAACGCTGAAGTAATCGGAGTTACTTAAATTACTAGCATTAGTCACAATAGCACAATATTGGGTATTAGAACAGATGTTGTTGGACCTAACTTAACAATTAACATTTTGACACAAGAATTCTTATTACAAATTATTTGATTGAAAATAGTATTAAACAATAATTAGATTTTTGATATTTTTTATTAGATTATAATTAATTAGTTTTAAGATGAGTTATTATGTTTCGTTTAAATAGCGGTACACTCCTAATTGTTTTAATATTATTGGGCATCATATTCCAAAGTCGAACAGCACATGCAAAGAAATGATTATCACTACTAGATAGCCTATTTCGAACTGCTTTAAGATTGTTTGTTCTTCTGGAGTCAGCAAAGCTTAACAATTCGTAGAGATAGACTGGTTCCCTGGTTGTAATTATTTGTGAATTGGCATTAATGTTCGCAAATCTATCCAGGAATTCAGGTCCATGTCAAAGATTTGTGCTACGTATGTCGAAATATGGTCAGTAGGCTTCTTATTTAAAACAAATCTGGCAATATTATTAAAAGCTACGTTAAGTTTTTGCTTGCTTACAGCATCACTTTTTCCAAAAACTTCAATCCCATAAAACAATGCTGGAATAAGGTAAGTTTTTACAATTGTGAGCTTAGTCTTTATTGGCATGAAGTCTCGGATGAGTCTAAGCTGGCGAAGGTGACTGTAAGTTTTACCAATTGCACAATTAATATGATCGTTCCATGTAAGTTTATAATTAAAAGTACTACCTAGGTTCCTAGCACGGTCTACATAGTCAATAAAAGAATTATTTATTTTAAGTTTCGGCAAGTTGCTTGTGTTGATCTTTTTTTTATAAATGACCATGCACTTGGACTTCGACGGGTTGATGTCCATTTTTCCTAGCCCATTCGCCAACTAATTCTAGTTCGCTATTAAAATCATTTATACATTCAGATATTTTACTAACCGGACGACTAATATAGACTTGTAGATCGTCAGCATACATTTGAACATCGCATTTTGACAGTACATTCGGTAGGTCATTTACATAAATTGAAAATAATAATGGCCCAAGAACTGAGCCTTGAGGAACTCCACGATTTGTTATTAAAAATGAAGAGGTCTGTGAAGAGGTTACGACTGCTTGACTTCGACCAGTTAGGTATGATAGCATCAATTTATAAGCCTTGGCGGAAAAAATTATAGAGTCTTACTAGTTTTGTGCATAGAATTCGGTGATCTACTTTGTCAAATGCCTTGCTGCAGTCCAGTAGAGGTAGGAAAGCAGCATGGCTTTTGTCGACTTCTCTTCTACTATCTTCAGTTACCTTAAGTATCGCAGTGATACAGCTACGCGAAAAACATGTTACGAAAACCATGTTGTTTATCGTTCAGTAGAGTGTTTTCTATAAAAAAAAAATGGCTTATTTGTGTGTAAATCAATTGCTCGAAAATTTTTGAATTGATATTATCAAGACCAGTAGCGTTTGATTTTATTTTTAGAATAGCATCTAAGACGTCTCACGGGCTAATACAGGAGAAATTAAGACATTTATTACAATTATTATACGGTCCAGAATTCAGGTACGATTTTGATAGCACTTCAGGTTCTACAGAATGAAATTGCACGAAGGTCCGACTAAGTTCATTAAGTTCATTAACTTCTATATCATCAACCTTTTCAGGTCACTGTTTCCCCCCCATAATTTTTTAAGTCTTTCAAGAACTGTTTCGATTATGTTGGGTTGTTGAATTTCTCAAAATAAAATGCCCTTTTAGCTGACTTGCATAGCTTATTGACATCGGCTCTGTATTTAATGAATGACTGGTGGAATTCTGGGGTCATGTACCTTTTCCACCTTTTATAAGCCTCATCACGTAACCGAATGTGCCGTTTTATATTTTCATTCATCCAAGGTTTAAGTTGGGGCTTAAGCTTTTTGCATTTAAGTGGCACATTTTTGTCGTAAAGATAATTGGTTTTGGAATTGGTCCAGTTGATCCTCTACATGAGGGAACGAGTAAATAATGTCCCAGTTACATAAATTAAAGTCGTATTCAAGAGAAAAGTAGTCAATATGTTTACAGTCACGGTATTCAAAGGAATAGTCGTCCGTTTCGAGAACTGATTTGTAGGTAAGGAAAATAAGGTCGTGCTTGGAGAACGCTGGGACAGACAACTGGTTCAGTAGAATTTGGTTTGGATCATCAATGAAGTAAACATCTAATAACGTGTCAGAAGTGTTAGAGAAGTGAGTGGGTTTTGTGGTATTAGCCAGTTTCAGACCAAGGGATGCAAAATCTGTCGAAAGATGGCTTTCGGTCAATATATTACTGTTAAAGTCGCCTGTTACAATAGTACCAAAAGAGCAGGCGCTGAAGCTGTTGCGGTGGAAAAATCCAGACGTGCCAACTGCTGACTGGAAGGTACTGCATGTTGCCAAGTCCGATAAGAGCGGGCAGCACATGGTCCTCCAGATCAGCAAGGAGGCCGAGGATTTTCTCTACCAGAGATTCGGGACTTTGGCATGGGGAGTAGGCAGCGTGCACCTACGCCTGAAGAAACACCACCCCGAAGACGCTAGTGAGCACACTTTAGAAGCTGGAGAAGTAGAGAAAGACCTTGTCATCGACGCTATGGTCGAAAAAGCCAGCAGCCTCGACATAACGGAAGCAGTGCAGTCTGCAGATGACGATAAGGATGGCGACACGCTTATGCAAGTTGACCCATCTGGGCTGGAGGACGCTGACAACAGTCACGCAGTTGAAGGTCCTCCAAGTAAACTTGCATAAAAGCAAAGTCGGAGGAAGGGCCTGCCGATTTGGCTTTAGTCCAGGAACCTTGGATAGCGGCGGGAAACATGGTCGCCGGGCTTAAGTCTCAAAATTACAACATCTTCTAACCCACCGCAATAAGTAGAGCAAGGACTGCCATTCTGGTAAGAAAAGGCATCTATGCCTACATTATAATCAATTACAGGACGGACGACTTCACTGTTGTGGCGATGGAGGGGGGAAGGACGAGCCAATCCTGATGGCATCCTGCAACATTTCGCACGACCGAGAGGCACCACCGGCTGATCTGCAAAGACTGGCGACGGAAGCAAGCAAGAAGAAACAACCCCTCGTCATCGGGACAGACCCCAAGGCACATCATACCGTGTGGGGCAGCCCGGACATAAACGACAGAGGTGAGTCTCTCGTAAACTTTAATATTCAAGCTAACCTAAGTGCAGAAAACGTTGGAGACTTACCTACTTATGTAGGACCAACATCGGCCATCGTCCTAGACCTAACTATGACCCTAGGGAACGGTACTAAGGCTTCAGAATGGAGTGTCCTCGAAAAACCCTCCTATTCTGATCACAAGTACATCCAATTTAGGGTCAAATTTAATCACAGCCCAACTATAACCGTCTATAGGAGCCCCCGGAACACCGACTAGGCGAAGTACCTTAAGACGGTGGAAACAAAACTGCCTACGTCAACGCTCATATGCTGGGTGGGAGACATTGAGAAATCTGTAAATACGCTCACTGTTTACCTCACCGAAGCATATAGAACCTCGTGCAAGTCCACAAATACAAAGAGGAAAACCAGACCTCCATGGTGGACAGCAGAATTGAAAATGCAGAGGAAGGACAAGAATGCTTAAAGCTCGCCAAACAAGCGGATGAAGCGATCATCTGGGAGGAGTATAAAATAAGACTTCGCTTCTTCAAAAACAAGTAAGGAAGGCAAAGCAGCAATCGTGGAGAACCTTCTGCTCCAGCATAGAGAAGGTCTCTCTAAGCAGTCACCAATGCAGAGTCAACTCTAAAAAGATGAAGGTCACTGGACAGAAAGCAGCAAGGAAGCAGCACGCGCTCTTCTCGATGCGCACTTCCCGGGCTGCACTAAAGTCACCGATCCAAATACGCTCAACAAAACGGCATCCCAAACAACTTTTTTACTCCACGAAAAATCCGATGGTCGATTGACTCGTTCGCGAGCTACAAATCCCCTGGACTGGATGGTATTATTCCCGCGGTAGGGAATGTACCTGTGGTCTAGAGGACAGCACGTTTTGTATTCCTGCTTAAAGCGGGAAAGTGCAGTCACGTGCAGCCAAGAGACTACAGGCCCATAAGCCTCACTTTATTCCTGCTTGAGGGCATGAACATGACCTTGGAGAAAAACCAACGTGCATATACGAAGGGGAAATCGGTGGACACATCGCTACACTCCGTAGTAGCCACCATCGAGAAAGCACTGTACCAGCAAGAGTTTGCCTTAGGAGCATTCCTTGAAGTATCTGGTGCATTTAACAATGTCTCCACAGAGGCGATAATTCGAAGCCTAAAAGCAATATCCCTACACAAGGTACTGGACTCGTAGATATACAACCTGGTGAGCTGCAGAAGAGTACAAGCCGAGCGCCCCCTGTTTTACCACAACTATGACAAAAGAGGCACTCGGTGGCACCTTAGGGCGGAGTACTGTCACCCCTTCTATGGAACATTGTGGTCAACGAACTATTACAAAAACTCCGCAGGAAAGCACCCAAGATAACCGCATATGCCGACGACATAAGCATAATTATCGTGGGAAAGTGTCCATCGACTCTCAGCTCAATCATGGACGTTACACTTAAAGAGATACTAAAATGAGCCAACTAAGTCGGACTTAGTATCAATGCGGAGAAGACGGACCTCATTCTCTTCATCAAGAGATACAAGGTACCGCGATGGACGCCGCCAAAGATAAATGAAACACCATGGCGCTACAAAGCTATAGACACAGTTTAATTGGCAAAGAGATTAATAGGAGCACGGATTACATTATCCCAAAAACCAACTTTACATACACACCAGTGCTCTTGGGACCATAGGACTGACGTACAGGACTGGCCCAAGAAGCAACACACTTCTTTACAGACGGCTCGAAGATGTACCTGGGAGTCGGAGCCGCCTTATACTGCGAAGAGCTAGAAATGAAGCTCTCATACAAACTGCCAAACCACTGCACCATATTCCAGGCGGAACTCTTTGTAGATTGCTCACTCTGTAGACTGCTCATAGGCATACTTACGGGACACTGCAAAGAGCTGCGCACGCGATAAATCTAGGCATTAAAACAGGGGGCACCTGCAGGAAATGCAAGGAATCTGGAGTTGCAGAAACTCTTGAACACCTCATTTTCAGCTACCCAGCAATCGCAACGATAAGATAAAAACTTCTGCACATCATTGCTCGCTTCTCTCGAAGAAACGGCCAAGAGGCCCCCCATTCAATTACTGGCGTTCGCCATAACTACAAAGATCCTACAGGATTTCTAAAGACAATGGTACGTGCAACGGTATGTGTGACCCCAATCTGGGGTCAGCCGATATTACCTACCTACCTAAGAAAGGGCCAAAGGAAGCCTCAAGGGTATAAAGTTTCGTGTTCGTTTTAAAGCTCACACACCCAAGTAGGTACTCTGCGTCAATGTTACCCTGTATAAGCTTGTGCAGAAACATTATACACAACATGGTACGTCGATGTTCAAGAGTCGGTAAGTCTAAAAGCTTTAGTCTGGATAAATAAGGGGGAATCCTCAATTGTGGGTCCCAACTCAAGTTGCATACAGAGGGTTACTGATCGGGGGTTACACGACCCAAATTCTAAGCCTCACTAGGGATGTAAATAACAGCTTAGTCGTGTAGGGATCATTAAACTCTTAGGACCAGAGCTTAATAAAACCTACCAAGCCCATGGCTTTATTCACAGAGAGTTCAATGTGAGTGCCAAAATGTAATTTATGATCAAGAGTTTTACCCAGATCATGAAAAGATTCGACCTGTTCAAGAATTCAATAATTATTTAATCAAAAGGGGGGTCCCGGTTTAAGTGAAACAAATAGAATAGAAATAGAAGAGAATGAAATCGAGGGACAACGTATGAAATCATATGAAGAAACAGGGTATGAATACCCATTGCAAGCATCTGACGACGAATAAGTTGATTGAAAAAATTTTGCAAAGATCAATGCAATATCAATGTCAGTCGAGGCAATTTCATGTTTGTAAAAAAGAGAAGGTAAAGCGTTGGACCGTCGTTTGGTATTAACGAATTGATAAAAACTCTAAGGATCGTTACAGAAGTTACTTTGTGCTCGAGAAAGGTAGCTTTTATAGTTTGCTATAATTTATTTATATTTTATAGTTTGCTGAATACCCGGCGTCGCCCGGGCTCTAATTATTCTAAAGAGTGCGAATATATTCAATCTAATGCAGGCTGCATGTCGGTATAAACATTTTGGACCGTTTGATCTATTTCTCTATATACAAGACTTCATGATAATCTAAAATCATGAATATTTTGCAAGTTTCGTGACTTTTTGACCGTTTGGTTAGTACTTCCTATTTACCCGTCTACAATTGCTGTCTATCAAATCTTCACAATAATACAGTCTCAAGTCAAAAATTGGCCAATTTCGCAATATCTTGGACCGTGTAATCTACAGCATCCATTTACCAACGCCGGCATTGTAATATAAGCACTAAGCACTTTCATAAATACTCATAAGGTTATTTTGCAAAATTCGCGATTTTTTGACCTAAGAAATCTTCGCGGTCATCCGTTGCTTAAAGTCTTATGGCAATCAGATAAACGGTAAAGTTTTTGAAATTTCGCGGTCTTATGACCATCTCCGGCCCATTTCTTCAATTTACAACCACCACAAACATTCCTCAAAGCTTCATCAAAATCGATCATTTTGAAAATTTCGCGGTTCTTGGACCATTTTCCGCCCATATCTTCTACTTGGAAACCTTTCCGGGCAAGCGTCGAACCACTATCCAAAGATTTACCGAAACCGCAAATTTTTTAATTTTCGCGGTTTTTTGACAATTTTCTGCAAATTTCTTCAATTTAGAAACCCTCCTGAGCAAGCTTTCAATTTATTCCCCAAAGTTTGACTGCAATCGGATGAACGGTATAATTTTGCGAATTTCGCGATTTTTGGACCTTAGAAACCTTTGCGGCCAAGCGTCTAACCATTGACCAAAATTTCATCGCAATCCGATGAACGGTATAGTTTTTGAATTATCGCGGTTTTTCGACTATTTCCCGCCCATTTCTTGAAATCAGAATCCTCCAAAGTTTTATAACAAACGAACATTTTTCAAATTTCGCGGTTTCTTCTACTTGGAAATCTTCCTGGGCAAGCGTCGATCAATTTCCCAAAGTTTTAGCGAAAACTTAAATTGTGCAATTTTCGCGGTTTTTGGTTTCCGCAAATTCCGTTTTCCGCAAATTTTTTCAACTTAGAAACCTTCCCGGGCAAGCGTTCAAACATTCCCAAATTTTCATCTCAATCGGATGAACGGTATAATTTTGCAAATTTCGCGGTTTTTGGACCATTTTACAGACATGAGACATAGCCTATGACACTTTCCTGATCGACATGAACTTACTGTGAAAAATTCGTTCAGCGGTTTAGACGCCCATAAGCGACAAACATACATTGACTTTAATATTGATGTTTAGATACGATTTTGTCTGTTGCTTTTTTTATTCAAGAGTATGTAGTCTGATTTCTTATAGCATCGCCTGAGCACTGCCTTAGTCGCCTCAACCACATCAGCTCTGCTGGGAAGATCCAAATTAATTTCTAAGGTGGGATGATAATTGTCTTCTGGACAAGAAATCGGAGATGCACGAGAAACAGAAGCACACGGACCATCAGTAAATAATAGATCCAGTATACGATCAAGCGAATTTTATACGAAATTAGCTTGAAGTAAAGATAAACCAAGCATGATGCCCAAAAAGCACTACTGACAAGAAGGAAGAAAAAATTCGGAATCAGTAAAAGGGACCCAAGAGACTAAGGGAAGATTGAAGTCACCCACGACGACTTAAAAATCACAGCTGCGAAAGGATTTAGAAATATACTCTATTGCTGAAGCGTGCTTATAATAAGTGGACTCCTCAGAAGACGGGGGAACATTGGAACAGCTCAGGTAAATAATGGATCTCCAATGCGCACAGAAACACACAAGTTTAATGTCGTCAGTATTAGGAATCTGAAGAATAGATGCGTTAAGATCATGCTTGACAGCAATTAAAACACCTCATCCATTACGGTTGTAACGGTGAACTCTATAAATGCAATAAGAATCACACAAAATCTCACTATTCAGTATATTAGGTTCAAGCCAAGTCTCAGTCATCATTAAAATGTCGGCCTCGAAAGCAAAACTATTTAAGTTGAGGGATTGAAGTTTACTCCGATTCCCCTTATGTTCTGGTATTTGATGACGAGGGTTGATTTAAGTTTTTGAAGGCCTAGGAAGAGTGCCCGTATTACTCTTGGGCTTAGGCTCGAATTCACGAACAATAGAAAATTTGGGCCAAAGATCAAGATGCTGAACTTGGTCCAGTATTGAATGTGGTACAAAAATTTTAACCATTTTAACCATTACGTCAGTGCATCCAGTAGCATTGATTAAGAAGTTCTTATGGTCAGTTTCAGCGATATCAGGGCAGAGGCGGGAAACAAAAATTTGTTACGGTGGAGCAACTGCTAAAATAATACGGAAATATAGCTGAGCATTGGCAGACGTAGAAGGGACATTAGGTCCAGCAGGAGCAGTAGCGTTTAACTCAGCAACATTAGTAAGAGTAACTGCCACAGAACCTCCAGCAGAAGCTTCAAGCTGATGCAGGAGTAGCAATTGGAGCAGGTGCAGGAACCGCGGTAAAAAAGGCGTCGCTAGCAGCAGAAGAAGGATTAGGTTGTGATAGACTGCATCCTCAGATACTTCTCGTTGATCTTGCGAACATCATCGTAAATATCCATTAACTCTTCTTTAAGCTGAGTCATAAATTTATGGACTTCAAATGCCCGATCACGGCAATATACTTAACACCACACTTTTGTTAAGATGTCGCTCTGGCGGCCTGCACACCTGACATGTGCAACATTTTTACACAGCCAACATTCAACAAGCAAACCCCTCTTCTTCTTATTTGGACCGATATTTCTATCACATCCGTTTGACGGTCTCGGCCGCTGCTATTAATGCCCGCCACTCGCCTCTGTCTTGTGCGAGCTGGCACCAGTTGTTCAGTTCAAGCGCCTTTATGACTTTCAGCACCTGTATTTCCCAACTAAGTTTCGGTCGTCCTACAGCTCCTGCTTTCCCTAATTCGTTCGTCTTCCGTCTGTACACTTTTTATACTGGAGCTTCTTCATCCATACGAGTAACATGTCCAAGCCAGCGCAGCCGCTGTTGTTTTATGCGCTTGAATAGGTCAGTGTCCCCATAGAGCTCATACAGTTCGTGATTCATTCGGATGAGAAATTCGCCGCCAACGTTGAAAGGTCCATAAATCCTCCGAAGGACTTTTCTCTCGAACACGCCAATTGCCGCCTTATCCGTTGATGACATTGTCCATGCTTTTGCGCCTTATAGCAGGACTGGGATGATAAGCGACTTGTATAGCGCAATTTTCGTTTTCCGAGAAAGGGCTCTGCTCTTGAACTCCTTATTGAGCCCGTAGTAACATCGGTTTGCAAGAGTTATTCTTCTTCGGATCTCAAGACTGATGTTGTCACTGGTAATCATCGTTCCGAGGTACACAAAGTCCTTTACAACGTTAAAGTTGTACTCTCCCATTGCACTATGGGCGATTTGTCGATTTTGGCGGCATAAAGTCTAAAAATAAAGCTAGAGACATAATTTTTTTTTTTAAATGTTCGTTATATTTAACTCTAATTTCGGATTTTTTTTTTCGACAATTGGGTCACTCCTTTTTTTCCGCATATGTGTAGGCCGCCACTAATAAGTGCATTTATTTAAGAAAAATTATAAATGTTCAACTAAAATTGAAACAAAATAAAAAGCTTTATTTTATTATGCTTAGACATAATATTAAATAAAAAAGATAACAAATTTTTATTCATATTTATAGTTATATTATTAAAAACTTTACAAATAAGCAGTTAAAAATCTTCCTCATCTAAAACGAACGAATATTCATTGATGTTATCATAATCTTCTTCGTCATCTGTTTCACTATCCATGTTATTATTATTATTAAAATTAAAATTTTCATTATTATTTTCTTCAGATATATAGCATGAACTTATTTAAGGTTGGAGTTTCCAAAAACGCAATAACTTCTGCAGGAAGTGATTTTTTTTTAAGCAGTTTTGGAGTATTATGTATATTCAACTTGAAATTAGAGGGTCGGATGAGTCAATAGATCTATAAAAAACGTCAGCTATATTATTTAGCCTGCAATTTTTTCTAGCATGGGAACGTCGGTCCATTTTATAGAGTTTGTTGCGTGCCTCTGATGCATTTTCGCCCAGGCACCCAACAGGAACTACAAACTGATCCTTAATATCTGATCCGTGAACTTTAATCTTGTGAACTGTTGGGGACATTGGGTACCATGGATACGCCTGCATATACAATAAAAATGTATCGTTGCAAAAACTTCGAAATTTGTCTGTGTTTATGGCAAATTCACACGAAAATGCTATTAATAAATGGTGGAATTTATTTAATAGGACCTCGTCAAACAATGTGATTTCTGCAAAAAGTTTGGTATTTGCAAAGATTCGCCTCGCCGTATTCCCATCGTTGCTGTTACCAGATCCATTCTGTTTTGGTATGCTAATATGTAATCCCATTTCCTTCCATATTCTTTGTTGGATTTCCTTCTTCCGCGATATCATTTTGTTTTTATTCTCTCCTTTTACGTGCCAAGTTTTAATATCGATTCGATATTCCATAAACCTGATCCAGGCGTGTAACGGACTAAAGCCGTATTTCAAAGAGTCAGGTTTAGGTTTTAAAATTTTAGAACTGAAATCATTAATGTGCATAAGCGCTTTTGGATTTATAGCACATATAGGACAACATTGCGTAGATTTCGTATTTGTTAAAACATTAAGTACCTTGCCGTCAATCAATGTCATTTATGTTTTAAAATTAACAGAAATGTTTGCGCTATGTGTTTAAAATTTTGCAAGTTTGCTACTTGCATATCTAAATTTGCTTTTTTCTTGGATTTTTGCAATGCTTTCTTTAGCGTATTCAATTTTAATCGGCCTGCAGAAGCGTACAGACTGGGGGCTTTTGTTACCCAAATTAAACGATTTAAAGAATCCACTAATCTTTTGGAATCATAGTTGCCACGAATAGAGAACTGTCGGAAGAATCGGGTTCATCAAAATCGATTTCTGTTTATAGGAACTTTGACCGGTCGACCCATCAAATCCATAGCATGCAATAAGTGTGCACTCTGTAACATTTTCCATTTGTTCCAAAACTTCCTTTTGTAAAATTAAAATTCGTTCGCCGTATGGCTTAGCAAATCCCAAAGAAACCTTTGCAACAGATTCTGTAATTTGTACTCCTGTTGGTCTGCACTGCATCTTCGTTTGTTTTATTGCATCATAACCAGGATATATGTCGTTCCCGTACGCCTTATTTAGTTTCTTAGTTTATATTTGTTGTTTTGTTAGCCCATTTTCCAATATATAGGCTAAGGCTACCTTATTTGACATTTTTAAAGGCTCTTTGTTTGACACATTCTTAATTTTTTTTCTATATTGACTTCCTGCTGCACGCCGACTGCTTCATTATTTTTTCTTTTTCGCGCAGATGTTGAGGCTGCATGCAGAAGTAAAGGAGTTGACAAGTCATTTGCTATGGCAACTTCTAGACCATTTTCCTTCTAAGCCTTGACCCGGTCTCTGTATACCCTAATTTTGGGCGTCCTATTTTGGAAGGTGATGAATTTTTGGTATCCTCCATATCGATTCGTATTTCAAAACTTTTTGAAAACCATTCTGAGAAAATCGACTTAATTTTATCCAGATCTGCGTGATGTTTGCGTAAATACCGTTTAATATGTTTTACAAAAATTGATACTTTGGCTTCTATTGTATTCATGTGCGATATGCTCAAATCATCTTTATTTATTTTTGTTGAAATAAACGACGTTACAGCGCTTGCGTTACGATTGTTGCCGTTCCAAATATCGGCAAGCTCGCTGTTGGTAATCGCAACAACAACTACAAGTGCATTTTTGTATAAACGGGGGAAAACGGGGAAATGAGATTTTTACCAAATGAAAATAGACATTTAAGTTAGTAACTTGCCATTATTAGTTGCCTGCTCTGGCTTGCTCTTGATATAGAAATACTTCACGGAACACGATTACAATTGTTAAAATTTTAGTTCAAATACAACCAACAACAACACTGGACAAAAACAACAACACAAATATTTATGTACTTTTGCCATAACATACAGATTATATATAATTTGATCTTTGTTTTCCATACTAAATATATATATTAAACTGCATAAAAACATACGCACACTGATCAATTGCAAAAGTAAAATTTTCGCGGTAACTTTTACAATCGAAAGCTGCTTGCCATCAGCTGACTTTAAGAGGCTGCCACATAAAAGTCCCCCCCCCCAAAAAAAAAAAAAATTTTTAAGCTTCCTGAAGTGTTTACTATTAATAAATAACAAAGGTTTTTTTAATATTCTACCATACATTTTTTGACTTTATGCCACTTTTTGGGAAAATCGCCCAATGTGCATTGCAACAGATTGTCCAAGACGCGTAGGCTCACTGCGCGCTGAGACAAGAAACTTCGTCTTTTCCGCATTTACCGCTAAGCCCATGCGCTTTGACTGCTTCTCAATCTCTGAAAACGCCTTGCTTACCGCCCGTTCGGATTTGCCGATAATGTCAATGTCATCGGCATATGCAAGTAGCATTACATCTTTATAAAAGATGGTGCCCGATCTGTTAGTATTTGGGCACTGGTGCAGTATATACTCCATCAGCAGATTAAAGCAGTTACACGATAAGGTGTCACCCTGCCTAAAACCTCATCAGGTATCGAAAGGCTCGGAGAGGTTCTTTCCTATTTTGACGGAGCTTTGTGTGCTTCTCAACGTCATCATGCAAAGACAGGACTTCAAAGACACCTTATCTGTGTGTCAAAAGCGGCTTTATAATCAACAAAAAGATGGTAAGTGTTTCGTCGCATGGGCTTTCTCCATTATTTGTCTCAATGTGAATATTTGGTCTATCGTGGATTTACCAGGTCTAAAGCCACACTGATAAGGTTCGATCAGTTCGCTCATTCTCGGCTTTGGACCTTCACATAAGATATATTATATGTAATGGGTAGGAGACTGATCCCGCGGTAATTGTCGCAGATTGAAGGGTCTCGATTTTTAAAGAATTGGACAGAGAACACTTAGACTCCAATCTTCGGGCATAAACTCTTCAGACCAAATTCTGCATAGGAGTTGGTGCATGCACCTTACCAACTCCTCGCCGCCAGCCTTGAACAATTCAGCGGGCAGCTCTTCGGCTCCAGCTGATTTGTTATTTTTTAGCCTTTTTATGGCTAACCAAACTTCGTTATGGTCCGGTGGGTCCATTTCTATATCATCGATTGGTGGTTCCACTACTTCTCCAGGGGCGTGATTGTGTTCGTCATCGCCTCCCAGCAGGTTGAAGAAATAGTTTCTCCATTTGTCTAGCACCTCTTCTGGATCTGTGACAAGATTTCCGGCTTCGTCTGAGGCTCCGGGCTTAAAACCTTCGTCTAGTCGCAGAACTTTTTGGTAGAATTTTCGAGTCTCACTCAAGCCGAAGAGGCTTTCGACTTCCTCACGCATACGCCTTTCCTGCTCATTCTTTTTCCTTCTGAAAAGGCGCTTCTCCTCTCCTTTTCTTTCGATATCGCTCCTCGACAGCTCGCGTTGCTCCTGAAATATATTTCCACTGTTCACTTATACCTGAAGCGAAATGTGAAGTTTTGCAGTGTAGGCTTCGCAGGTCCGTTGTGATTGCAGCTTCACGACGTTCAGCTTTCGACGTGTACTAGAGCGTGAGGCACGTGCCACACTGAGCCGCGTGCGTACTTTGGCTGCAACAAGGTAGTGACCCGAGTCTATATTGGCAAGCAAGTCCATTGAACCAATTTTGCGATTAAACACTCAGTCTATTCAGGAATAGGCGACATTCAGTGAGCGTTTTAGCGTTATTTGTGTAGTAGTCAAGTGCTTTAAGGGCTGAGTATATAAATAAGTTCCCTTCTTTTACCCTGAGTGTGCTAAGGTACGTGGCAGCTTCTTGGATGGCTACCACCTCCGCTTGGTACACACTACAGTGATCAGGGAGACGGAACTATAGATTTAGGTCTAGGTTGGGTGAGAAAACACCCCCACCTACTTTTTCATCGAGCTTAGAACCATCGGTGTAGATATTGATGACATTGGCTCTGCTGTGGGGAAGTTTGTCCCAGTCATTTCGGCTTGGGATATAGGCGTCGTATAATTTGTCGAACGTCGTTTGAGGTACACAGTAGTCAGTATTTAACGGTATTCCCGCTTGGTTATTGACTATAGTGGAGTTCCCCGAATTACCCCCGTTCCAGGTATCGGATTCTCGTAGTTCTAAGGCTGTTATGGCAGCTATCTGTCTCGCTACTAGGTCTAATGGTACGATATGAAATATGGTATTGAGCGTGCGTGGGTGTTGTTCGGAGCGCTCCGCTCATGCATATTTCCGCTTCTCTTCACTTTGTTCATGTTATTCAGAACGAATTGGTTCCCGAGTGCTGGCCACCAAACTAGTGATCCATAAAGTAGTATAAGGCGTAACTACAACTGTGTAGAGCCAATGTACTATAGACGGAGAGAACCCCCATTTTCGGCCTATAGCCTTTTTGCATGAGAAAAGAGCAATGGTTGCCTTCCTAATACGGTCGCTTGTGTTGTCATTTCAGAGTAGTCTCCTGTCCAAAATGACTCCCATGTATTTGGCATTGTCACCAAACGCAAGGCTTACTCCATTGATCCTGGGAGGGGTCAGGTTTGGAATTTTGTACCTTCTGGTGAAGAGAACAAGTTCTGTTTTGGCCGGGTTCACGCCTAGTCCGCAAGATGTCGTCCACTGAGCTAGTGTTGCCAGTGCTGTCTGCATGAGGTCACACAGAGTTTGTGGGAATAAACCACATTTGAAAATAGCGATATCGTCCGTGTATGCCTCCACCACGTGTTCCTCCGCTTCCATGAGCCGTAGCAGTTGGTTAACTGTGACGATCCATAAGAGCGGAGAGAAAACACCTTGCGGAGTTCCTCTGCTTACAAATCTGTGAGCCGTAACACCTCCGAGTTCTGAGTACACCGACCTGCTGGTTAGCAATTGGTCGATGAAACCAATCAGAGGCATATCCACTCCCACATTTGCATTAATTTAATGTTAATACTCTGTTAATTAAAATAGGGAAAGGCTATTAAACACTAATTGCCCTGAGTAACGGGTATATCGAAGTCGGGCAGAACCGACCTTAACTTACGCTCTCGTTCAAAATGAATTTAGGCCGCGATTACAAAATGAAACTAGGCCGCGCGGTCTAAGTTCAGTTTATGCAATGAATTTTAATTAGACCGCGCGGCCTTAATTCATTTCACAAATGAAATAACACCGCCCACGGTCGTTTGCGATTGCAGCCTAAAATCATTTACAAAATCAATAGCCCAGTCAAATTAGCGTTTCACCTCGAAATGAGAAATAACCAGCTGAAAAATCGTATACACCTTCATTTTGGTGTTCTAAAGGTTGTCTCAAAGGTCAAAGGTCGCCGAAATCTTAATTTCGCGATTATCTCGGCGTCTATAGATCCAATGATGTTAACATCTATTTTAAAAATTGTAGAGCATAATATTTGCAACAAATAGATAGAGGGCGGAGACCCCAGCGCTCAGCCATGCTCACTGTAATGCAAGGCCAACCGTGAGTCTCAGTGAGTAATACCTTATTTAAAAAAGTAGCTTGTCAAGATGTAAAGTAAGTAAAATCGGCTTGTCAAGATGACAACAGCCACGAGGGGCCAAAGCCGAGCCTCTCTCAATCTCTTGGCTTGTGCGCTTCTAATTTTAGCATAAGAGAAAGGGACCTACAGTTTAACGCCGAATCCGAACGGCAGTTTTTGAGAGGCTTTTCATGGCTAATTACTGCAATGCTGGCGCCAACAGCAAGAGGTGTGGCCGGGTGTAAGGTTTTATTCAAAGAAAAAAACTTCATTAAATGTTCCGAGGCGGAATCGAACCCACGACCTCATGCACAGCGTTCGCGCTGTGCACCGCGGTCTCACCAGCAAACTGTAAATTATACAAAACAAAACTGGAACGCAATTCAAAGTGCTGGAAGAATGTTATGACGCCAAGCGTTTTCGCAAGGCCATGTGCCCCATTGTGGATCGGCTAACCTGCACGCTGATGTTAAAGGGACGCAACATTGGCAAGAAGCTGAGTTCCTGTCGTACTGTCAAGCGCTCTATCGATATTGACTGCATGCCAGAAGCACATCTCGTATACAACTTTTGCCACTGAGAAGTAGTTGCAAAATCCTGCAGACTTCCTTTGCATGGGTGTTTGTTGTTGGTTCAACTTTGTAAAAACGTTCGGCTTCCGAAAAAGCCGACTGGGTAACTTTAACAATTCTGTAGCTTAACTGGGAGTCGTGAACACCCAAGACTTAAAAACATAAAAAAATACAATCAATAAAACTCTGTCTGTAACAAGACCTAAGAGCCGCCATCACCTACTCCAAATATTGTTTTAATTTCCCTTATTGATACAGCTATTTTGTATAATATTTCTTAAAGCGCCCAAGACAATTTTTCGCTTATTCAAAGCTTGTTGGTCCCTTTGTCTTGGACTTTTTATTTTGTTCATTATTCACAAGTCAAGTTTTGGCACTCTCATAATAGCTCGTCTAAACATCTGGTCTATAGTCAATTTACACTAGGGCATTTACTGAAAATTGCCTTAAGGCAACCGGTGAAGTGTGCCTTCGCCATTCAAAAATGTGACAGTTTTGTTAAAAACTAGTTCGGCCGAAATTACGGCAGGTTTTTACAAACAAAGTTGGCCCTGAAAATTACTACAGTGAATCAAAAGGGGTCGCTCAGAAGCTCGGGTGAGGTAAATTTACGCTTGACCATTTTACGAGAGCTATTGAATATCCTAATTATTGGTTAGTAAATTTTTGGAAAAAAATAGATTTTTTCTTACCTTTGAGACTATAGCATTAAAAATACTCAACCTTTCACAATTTAGTCTTAAAACGAAACTTTCGGCCAAGTTAATTATTTTTAAATTTCTTTAGAACTTTTCAATCAGTGCAAAATCAAAAAAATAATGTTTGTCAATATTTGTCAACAACATACGAGCCAAGGGTTGTCAAGTGTTGCTTAATGATTGGCGCGAAAATATTTTTTAAACACGACTTTAATTTAAATTATAATATTAGCATGAATCATAAAACTTATGCCACAATTAACAGATTTCAACTGAACATCAAATTAATTCAAAACTAAAATAAGGGAAATTTTTTGACGCATGATGCAGCCCAGTTTTGTGAGATGGACAATCATTTTGAACCCAATTGAACCAATTCTCTTTCCCACTAAGAAAATGAAATTTCTCGAAGTTCTGGGACACCGACGGATTTTTCGAGCGATTTGCAAACCAACCGAAGACAAAATCTCTAGAGTTTTCCAGGACACCCCCCTATATAAGAGGAATATATTAAATATATGCTACCACTTGCAATATAATATATAATGTATAAACTAATAATTTTGATGCTTGCCCTGGTACTCCTGATGCATCAACTGACACTCCAGCTGGCTCTGGGGTTTCAATTGATAACTTTCGTTAATAGCTTTGTTGTTCTTGAAATTGCTCTCTCAGTCAATGTATCTCTTGTAGTTTTTAAGAGTAGGTTTAGTTTTAAGTGTGCCTCTTTATTTATCCAGCGTGCGTTCCTAGTTGCAACTTCTCTTAATAACAATGCGTTTCAATACAAATAGCTTTATAGCAAGCAGTCTGATAAGAATGTTAGGTAAACAAAAGGAAGGTTTAAAATTATTTCACTTAAATGCTCAAAGTTTATGTAAAAAGATGGATGAGTTTAGGCAAATATTTGTAAATTCAAATGTAGATATTATATGTGTGTCCGAAACATGGTTTGTGTGTAACACTAGTGATGTCTTATTTTAGTGTGATGGTTATTCGATGTACAGATCAGATCGGGTGGGCCATGCCGGCGGTGTGGCTATTTATGTCAATACAAAACTCAGCTGTAAACTCATTCGCAGTAATCCGGTAGAAAGTCCAGTCGAGTACTTGTTTGTTGAGGTAACAAACAGAAGCTTGAGCATTCAAACTTTAATTGGATGTATTTACAGACCTCATCAAACGACTGAATTTCAAGAATTAATACATGTTGTGTCCGAGATTTCTATGTCGTATCCCAATGTTATTTTGTCTGGTGATCTAAACAGCAACATGCTCAGCGAAAAACTTATTCTGTCCGAAATGGAATCATTAGGCTTATCCTTGGCAAATAGTTCTGAGCCCACTCATTTTACTAGAAACAGCAACACCTTATTAGATATATTACTTGTTAGTGACCTAAGTAAAATCAATCTTAATGACCAGGTGCCAGCCCCAGCTTTCTCCAAACATGACATGATTTTCCTGACTTATGAAATTCCTGTGGAATACGTAAACCAAACAATTAATTATAGGGACTTTAAATCTATTAACTACGATATATTACTGACGGAATTTGACAACTGTGACTGGGCTTCCATTTATGACTCGACGACTGCGCAGAATCAACTTATGATATTAAATTCAAACATCTCTTATCCATTTGACACATGTGTTCCATTAAAATCAAAAATACTTAGACCAAAGCAGCAGTCATGGTTTAGTGCGCAAATTAAAAATCAAATTCGTATGCGGGACACTGCATTTAAACGATGGAAACGGTATAGAACTGATGAAATGCACAATAATTTTAAACAGCTCAGAGCGAAAGTAACGAGCAGTTGCAACAGCTAAAAGGGATACTTAGTGCAAAATCGGATGCAACTTGGCCAAGGAAAGAATTAAAGAGTCTTGGTGTAGGTAAAGTCATCTCAAAACCCAAATCTGCCGTGTGGAAGACTTAAAAAGAGATTTGTCAGCGACGTAACTGAACCAGCGCAAACTTGTACCTAAGCTCCGTACCCATCTGTGATAATAGCCTAAGTTTTGTCTGTGTTAGTCAATGTGATGTACTTGAGTGTATATTAAAAGTTAAGCTAATGCGGAAGGGCTAGATGGAGTGAACCCAAAATTTCTAAAAATACTTTTACCACGGCTGCTTAATTACGTTACGCATATTATGAACACCGTGTTTACAACCTCAGATTTTCCTGTTGCAAAAGTTGCAAAAATTCTTCCCATACCGAAATCTAAAAAGGAGTTCAGGCCAATCTCTATCTTGCCATTCCTCTCCAAAGTGTTTGAGAAATTAATGGTATCCCAGATGCAAAGATTTCTAAACGAAAATTCGATGCTCAGCGACAAACAATCTGGTTTTAAGAAGGGAAAAAGTTGCACAACAGCAATTTTAAAAATAGTTGAAGACATTCGTAGACAGGTAGATGATAGTAATGTTACTTGCTTAACATTATTAGATTACAGCAAAGCGTTTGACACTTTAAATCATAGAATATTGTGTACTAAACTAAGTAAAATTTATCATTTTTCGCCAAGCGCAACATGTTTAATAGACACTTATCTTAGTAATAGGAAACAGGCAGTGGTTACGGACACACGTGTTTCTGGGTTTTTACCGCTTTCACGAGGAGTTCCCCAAGGCTCAGTCCTTGGACCGTTATTGTTTTCCTTATATATTAATGATCTTCCTCAATGTTTGTCTGATTGTAATGTCCATCTTTATGCTGATGACGTACAACTATATGTTAGTCGACCTTTACTTGAGCTTAATGAGTGTATCGAAATTATGAACGATGAAATTTTGAAAGTTAGCAACTGGGCGAAGTCAAATGGCTTGTGTCTAAACCCCAATAAATCAACTTGTTTGCTTATTTACAAAAAGCCTTTGAACGTCAGTAATCTTCCAAGAGTCGTTGTCAACAACACTGAAATGTCATATGCTGAGCAAGCCACAAACCTTGGAATTCAATTTAACTCCACTCTTACATGGAGTAATCATGTTGCAAAAGCTACTGGGAAAATATTCGGAACTATAAGACAGTTGTCTCTCACGCAAAAACTCATCCCTCTTAATCTTAGACTTTTAGTTGCAAGATCATGTCTAATTCCAACGCTTTTCTATGGAATTGAAATGTTTGGTTCCTGCGATGCTGGTAGCATGCAGAAACTAAAAGTGGCGTTCAATTCCATTGCAAGATATGATTTTAGTCGCGATCGAAGAGATCATATTACTAGCTATGCAAATAAAATTTTCGACTTAAGCCTGAAATATTGGATTAGACTTAGAATATTAATAATGCTACATAAGATTTTGACAACAAGAGAGCCAAACTATTTATTTGAAAATTTGCAGCTTGTGTCATCAAGAAGGACCAACAATTTAGTTTGCAAGCGTGTCAAACTCGCGAGTCAAGACAAACAATTCTTTATACAGGCAGTTCGCTATTGGTTCATTTTAGTTCTAACTCAATTTAATTTAATTTATACCACAACATTATACGAGGTGTGTTCATAAAATATCGCGAATTTGAATTTTCGCGGGTTACGTATATTCGAATTTCGATTTTTTTGTGGCGTTATGTTGCTACTCATGTCTCTGACTTATGCCGACAAGCTCGGCCATTTTGAATGTTCACTTAATTAATGACAGATGCTTCGCTTGCACGTGTTTTGGATCGTCTTCGATTTTTACCTCAATTGCGACCAAAAACTGCATCGCATGAACATTGCTAATGAGATGTTAAACTCTGTCCGCGACGACCCAAATTTGCTCCAGAGGGTCATAACTGGTGACGAATCGTGGGTTTATGGTTATGACGTGGAAACCAAAGCTCAATCATCTCAATGGAAGCTGCCGCACGAACCAAGACCGAAAAAAGCGCGCCAAGTTCGGTCGAATGTGAAAGTTTTGCTGACAGTTTTCTTCGATTGCAGGGGCGTGGTGCATCATGAGTTCTTGCCACAGGGAAGAACGGTCAATAAGGAATATTACCTGCAAGTTATGCGCAATTTGCGCGAACCAATCCGCCAGAAACGCCCGGATTTGTGGAAGAAAAAAATTGGCTTTTGCACTACGATAACGCCCCTGCTTACACATCGTTGCTTGTGCGCGACTTTTTGGCCAAAAACAACACACTAATGATGCCGCAGCCACCGTATTCCCCAGATCTGGCCCCCTGTGACTTTTTCTTCTTCCCTAAACTGAAGAGGCCCATGAAAGGACGACGTTACGCTACGCTTGACGAGATAAAGACGGCATCGAAGGAGGAGCTGAACAAGATAAAAAAAAATGATTTTTTTAAGTGCTTCGAAGATTGGAAAAACCGTAGGCACAAGTGTATAATATCTCATGGGGATTACTTTGAAGGGGACAAAATAGATATTCATGAATAAATAAATAATTTTTGAAAAAACACGAAATTCGCGATACTTTTTGAACACACCTCGTATATAAAAATAACCAAATTTAGTCTTAAGTCTTACTACATTGTAATTAGTTAATTAATTGAAAGTTATATCGTAATACTTTTGTGACCAATGACTTCATTTATAAGCTATATGTCTTGTGTCATTGGGATATTAAATAAAAATAAACTAAACTAACTAATAAATAATACAAAGTATTAGTTGTTAATGATTGAATAACTTTTTACAACGTATTACTCACTGAAACTCACGGTTGACCATTCATTACAGTGAGTATGGCTGAGCGCTGCGGGGTCTCTGTCCTCTATCTCAGAAACGGTTGGGCGTACGAAACATTTTTTAAAACGAAATTTGTCTCAAATTTTATGTTCTTCAATTTTTATAATTGATGTTAACATCATTGGAGCTATAAAAACCAAGATAATCGCAAAAAACAGATTTCGGTTAACTAACGAAGTGGCAACGAGATTTTATGAAACATTTGAGACAGCTTTTAGAACACCAAAATGAGGGTATATACTAAGTTTCAGCTGGTTATCTCTCATGCCGAGGATGACCACTTTTTTTTTTGCTTAGTTGACTGGGCTACAAATTTAATTTTGAGATACGCCATCAAAAATACATTCGAAACTAGAAAATTTAATCAAAATTAATTTTGCAGAATGAATTTAGACCGCGCTTTCTAAGCTCATTCTGCAAAATAAATTTTGATTTTATTTTGAGATCCCGTCCTAAATTCAATATGTAGAATGAATTTAGACCGTGCGGCCTAGTTTAATTTTTTAATCGCTGTCTAATTTCATTTTGTGGTTGCGGTCTAGATTAATTTTGCAGATTGAAATTAGGCCGTCAAAAAAATACACCTTCTCTTGCTTCGAGCTACGATAATTAGATAAGTCGCAATGGAATTAAAGGATGAAGATGTCAGACACTGAGTTTCAATACTTTAAGGCAGGGATAACTGAATATATTTAATTTATTTTTTCCTTCTTTCCTTACGATAAAATTAAAGTAGTTTCATTTTAGTTTTGTGCCGGTCGATTTTCAAATGGAATACAACTAAAGCAGTCCTATTTAAAAGACAGTTTGGGCCTAATGAATACAATTACCCAAATTCAAAAAGACTTACAGCGAATTTCGGAAATCCAAAGAGCAGTACAAAAAAATTTATAAAGTCACATAAAAATAATAATGTATAAACATCGGTTGATAGACGAGCCTTATGACGCAAAGCCAAAAAAAATTTGTAAAAGCCGGACAAAAAGCCACCTTTGTGTCTGCAAAAAAAAACATAGTTATATATTAATAAGCATGAAATCTTTTACTTACGCTAAACGCCTCATAGCTTGACGATAATATTCCGATTCAATATTATGATAAACATATTTGTTTTCCATTCCAGGTCGCAGTACGTCATCCATATCCCGATCGAACCCAGTTTCACCTTTACGAGCTGCATCGTTCTGTTCTCCGCCGGCCTCTTGCCTAGAATAAACATTAATGGTGATCACTAAATGTACTTGTGCAAAAGTTTAAAGGTTATTTAACATATATATTATTATTGGCGGAATCTCTTTCGGTTGGTTTCAATCCTCTCGTATTTTGTTGGGAGATTTTGGCAAGCCAACCAATACACAAACCAACCAATACACTAACCAATCATTAGCGACTTCACGAACTTTCGTACTGTTTTTGTAGTAGGACCATACACACACCTTTTAACTAGACTTTTAAACTAGACTTTCGAAAAACTTTCTGGGACATCGACGGATTTCTCGAGCGATTTGCAAACCAACCAAAGCCAAAATCTCTAGAGATTCCCAGGACACCCCCGATAAAGACAAATGGTCATGCGTAACTTGATCCTATTTGCATGCTCAGCTAAAAGTGCTTCAACAGCATATTGCAATTTACTTCAAGTCACTCATAGCGGCCGATACCAAAACATATATAAACTCACACTCTCACATACTTAGATATAAAATTTAAGCATAAGAACCAATGTCACAACTGAAGCAACAGACAGAACCGATTTACTCAATCATAGCAAGCGGACGCCCTGGCTTAGGCCAGCGTCCCGCTAGCTACCAATTATATATCCCATAAAAGCACAAAGGGAAACCACAACATAACTTGTGTTCTTACTGGAGTGGAGATAATCATCTCTTATATTAATAGTTTAATAGAAAATGTTATAGTAATCTATAGACCACGTTTTTTGCATATTTTTAATATATTTGAATTGAAATACCCCTAAGGCTTTGTAATGTAAATGCGCGCTAATGTTGCAGGGCTGGCGATGTTTGAATTTTGGAAATGACATCACTTACTCACTTACTTAATTTTTCTTAGAAGACGCAAAAAAAGCGCACGCTAATTTTTTTAGGACATAAAGTTTAATATTGAAACTTTTTTTCTAAATAATTTCAAACACCGATGTTGCCTGATTAATTACTTTATGTCCAACAATAACCAAAAAAAGTAGTTTTTTTTGATATTTTTTAATAAAAAAAAATGTTAAAAATGTTTTTATGAGAACTTTATTTATGCTAATAAACTAAGAAAAGTCAAAACTTATACTTTCAATTGCCAGATATCCGCATAAGTGTTTCATATTCATGTAAAACAGTTGCAAACAGACATAAAAATGCCCCATTCTAAAATTGAGTTCGAAAGGCGAACTTTAAATGCGTGTTATGGAAGAACCAAACATCCTACACAATTTTTCTTTCGGATTACTATGCAAAATTTTATCATTTTTTAAGTTGCACTTTAACATTCTTCAATAACTTGCAATAAATTGCAAAAAAAAAAAAAAAAAAAAAAAACATTCTTCAATATCTAAAAAAAATCTATTTTGGAGCGACATTTGCTCTAGGAGTCCGAGGATTTGTTGTACCCAAGATTCGGGACGGTGGCATGGGGAGTAGGCAGCGTGCACCTACGTTTGAAGAAAAGCCACCCCAAAGACGCCAATGAGGCTGGAGACCTTGGACGCCAATGAGGCGGAGAAAGACCTTGGCATCGACGCGAAGGTCGAATAAGCCAGCAGCCACTATTTCTAATCGCTCTAACTTATCGATAACAACAATGTATTGGGAAAACTATTAAACATACAACGTGTGCTTATAATACTTACTCCCTGTTACAGCGAAAATATACTTTTGAAATGACCCACCGTACGCTGTTGAGAAGGTCGAGTATAGCATTGCCTCGTACTTGGATTCTTCCTAACACCCCCAAAATCTGAAGTTATGGCCCAAAAACAGCTTGTTGAATTTTTTACTCATTTATATTTAAACAACTCGCGCATGGACTGTCTGATTGTTTATAGCCATGGAAGTTCCGATAGCGACGAGAGGAATCTATAGTTTTATAATCAATGGTTTGACAGATTTAGCTTGATGGCTAAGAAATGCGGGTTACAGATCTGGCATTTTCTCCTTTTTTTCGAAATGTCTACTTTGACCCACTCTGTTTTCACTATTTTATTCTATGCGATTTTGGCCCAATGAATTTGGTTACCGTTGGACGAAGCTATTCCCTTTTTTCTAAGTACAAGAGGCTCCTATCGTAACCATCACTGAATCACCTATTTTGTAACATTTCACCTTTTTATACCCTTGCAGAGGGTCCGGATGTTTGTAACGCATTGAAGGAAGCATCTCCGACCACATAAAGTATATAAATTCTTGATCAGCACGACGAGCAGTGGTCATTTAGCCTTGTCCGTCTGTCTGTTTCTATGCTATCTTCTCCGTCAGTTTTAAAGCTATCCTCACCAAACTTTGCACAAAGTTTTCTGGAATATATACGCTGCACATTTGTCGGAACCGGCCGGATCGGATGACTATAGCATATAGCTGTCATAGGAACGATCGGTCGAAAAACTAGTCTTAGTGAGAAAAACTTTTTTGTTTTTAATGGAAACGTCTCCAAACTTAGTATTTCTAAGTTGTCTATCCTATCCCATGATTTCACTAAGTTGGGTCGAAATCGGGTGACTATAGCATATAGCTGCCATAGGAACGATCGGTCGAAAAACTAGTTCTAGTGAGAAAAACTTTTTTGTTTTTAATGAAAACGTCCATACACTTATTTTAGATATTTTTACACAATTCTTCAAAGTTTGGTTGAAATCGGATGGCTTTAGCATATAGCTGCCATATATGGCATATAGCTCCTATAGGAACGATCGTTCGAAAAACAAGTTCTAGTGAGTAAAACTTTTTTGATTTCAATGAGAAAATCTTTATCATTGGCAAATAATTATTTTATATATTTTAACACAATTCTACAAGGTTTTGTCCAAATCGGATGACTATAGCATATAGCTGCAGTACGAATGATCGGTCGAAAATTAGATTCTAGTGAGAAAAACTTTTTTGTTTAAAATGGGATCGCCTCCAAATTTTGTAACTGTTAGTTTGTTATGCTTTTGCATGAATCCACTAAGTTTGGTCAATATCAGACTTCTATATAGTATAGCTCTCATAGAAAAGTAATGTCCGAAAAGTAGTCTTATTTAGAAAAACAAACTGCAAGGGTATACAAAACTTCGGCCGAGCCGAAGTAAACTTCCCTCTATTTTTCTTACTTTTATTATACAAGTCTTCATTGTACTTCTGAGCTTGTTTCTGGTTTTCTTCTGCCTTTTTATACCCTTGAAGAGGGTATATAAAAATTGTACGAATGTTTGTAACGCATGGGAGATATCATTTCCGACCACAAAAAGTATATATATTCTTGATCAGCATGACGAACTGAGTTGATTTAGCCACGTCCGTCTGTCCGTCTGTTTCTATGTGATTTCCTCCGTCAGTTTGAATGAAGTGTTGTTGTTCAAATACGCTGCACAAGTTTCAAAACCGACCAGATCGCACGACTATAGCATATAGCTGACGTAGAAACGATCGCTCAAAAAACTAGTTTTAGTGAGAAAAACTATTGTTTTGAATGAAATCGGCTTTCAGACTTCGTATTTATACGTTTTCTATGTGTTTTCCATGATATCACTAAGTTTGGCCGAAACCGGAAGACTGTATAGTACAGCTGCCATAGAAAAGATAGATTTGAAAAACTGTCTTAGTAGAAGTCCTGAAAATTTACATGAGCTTCAAGGGTATCTAAACTTCGGCCGAGCCGAAGTTAGCTTCCCTCCATTTTTCCTTTATGTCTTTCAAGTTCTTAGCACTCATCTGTTCATTTACATCCTCTAGTTTCTCTTTTATTTCGTCACACACTTCACCTTTTTGCACTATCCCAAGCAACATTTTACTAGGAGTCTGTTTGATACTACGATAAATTGTATTGTTCATTGTGTGCTCCACTTGCTGCTACATCCCAGTGTAAGCCCTTTTCTGGCTCTATTAGCATCGCGATCATTGGTCTTAGTCTCCTGTTTATGCGCTCGGCTTTGCATGTGGAGAGCCCGTTGCTATTTGTAAATGTTTTATGCCACACTACTGTATGACCTAAAATAATCCATTTACGCTTTGATGACCTCTCGTGTATTCGTCGTCTTTGTTGTGTATAACCTCACAGACTTCGTAAACGCGTCCACTACAACAAGTATGTGTTTGACCTCCTGCCGCTATCGGTCCATAGTGATCTATGTGTATTATTTCAAACGGTTTATCTCCATTAGGGATACTATGCAAATATTCCTCAACCTTCCCAGTTTTCGGAGAGAATGCTACTCACTTGAAACAATTTTTATGTGATTGGTACATTCTCTTTTGCATTTTCAAAACAATAACTCTTCGAAATAGTGTCCAACATCTTGTCCCTTCCTATATGCCCAAGCTCTTTATGATACTTGTACATAACATGACTGTTGAGACAAGGAGCGTTTTTCTCATCAGCATTTCACTTCAGGATCTGGGGGTGTGCAGCTAGTGAGATCTGTTTAAGTAACTTCACTTGTGACCAAATAAAAAGACCGTTTCTATGCGCAATTATGTTGATGTCGCTTTCAATGTCAAGGCAGAACTAATTTTATTGAAAAATTGGTAGGAATGCATGAGCTTAAGAGTGAGAACAATGTGGTGAGTTTTTACAAGAATGAGTATGCGAATGAAAGTAGAATGATAGTGAGTGACTTTAAAACGTAAGCATGAATATTAAAACCAATTGAATAAGTAAATGAATTTAAGCTAAATACAATAGTTCGACCGAAAATCCCGGCCCCTTAGAAAGGTCACTTTCAAGATACAGGAAGAATCGCAAGCTTGTGTATGGTCCTTTCCAAGGACTATTGTTTGAACTCAACCAAGTTTCCAGCGGAGAGGAGGAAGATTGTCTTCGTGAATGATGACCAAGGTGCCTTCCACTAGTTTTGGTGATGGTGATGTCCACTTGGTACGAGTTCGCAACTCGTTAATGTAGTCGGAGGACCATTGTTTCCAAAAACATTGTTTGACGGCAGTGATCATTTCAAATCGGTTTGAAAAGTTCTTGGACTCAAGTGACCTCTCAGGCAATGAACGAAGCGAGTCACCAACCAAAATATGTCCAGCAGTAAGAGCGCCGTAATCGTTTGGGTCTGATGACAGTGCACTATGGGGAATTTGCCCGATTTTTTGGAATAAATGTATTTTTTAAAAGTATGCCGATTTTCGATTTTCTTACTTTAATGTATTAAGAAAACATCAAGCTGTTTTGTAACATACCGCAAATGTTAACTTAACAGTCTAGTATTTAAATACAAAGTGTTAAAGTTAGCTGTTGCAACCGCGCATGGTTTGTTTACATTTTGCTTAACTTTGAAGCTCACTGTCAAATCAGTAACTCTGAAACAAAATTACGTAAGACAGTCAAATTTGAAATGATTACTAATTCTTCAGGTAAGTACTTTGTGTAAATACTAATATGTTTTTTTTGTTTTTTTTTTTTGTATAGGGGGGAAAGCATTGAAAGCCGGATAGTGTGGGACTTGGGACTGCCTCACCCACTAAAACCACCCCTACTCTCCGTTTCCCTCTCGCGGTACCACTGGAAAGTATTACTTCACGAGGGGGAGCTGGCACGAAAGCCTCCACTAGATTCCTATCTAGGATTTGAAGTCATTCTGCGCTGTCTTTCAGCGCGACGCAAGGATATGATTATTTGTGCTGCATAGTTGCTAAAAGCAGACCAGTTGTTTTGCGAGCTAAGTAGAATACCCATCAAGTCATTGACTATGAATGGTCTCCCAATCTCTAACCTTAGCTCTTCCAGTTCAGCAGCAAATCTAGGACAGACAAAAAGGACATGTTCAGCGTCTTCTGGGATCCCTGCACAGTGTGTGCAAAAAAGGATCCGTCTCATGCTTAAACCTAAACAAGTAGGACTTGAAGCATCCATGTCCCGTCAGTGCTTGCGTCATGTAAAAGTCGATTTGCCCGTGCGTCCTGCAAACCCACGGTCGTAAGTCCGGTATTATCCGTCTTGTCCATTGACCGTTTGTAGCAGTTCTCCATCTTCTCTCCCAGTGTGCGAGAGTCTCTTCCCGGCGATCAGGGGGCGCATCTTTTCTGCAGGCTTCTGTTGTGAGTAAATCCAACGGGGCCATGCCTGCTAGGACAAGCGCAGCGTCCTCAAAGACGGTGCGGAAAGCACACGACACTCTGAGTGCGCTCCTGCGGTATGCAGACTTGCACTCCCGGCTGTACGAAGGTATCTCCATTGCAGCTGCCCATAGCGGTGCTCCGTAGAGTATGACTGACCTCACCACGTTTGCGAACAGCATTCTGCTTCGCTGACGAGGTCCTCCAATATTGGACATCATTCCCGCTAAAGCAATTAAGATCCGGGCTGCTCTCTCTCCGACATACTCAAGATGTTGCTTGAAGGTCAACCTGTGGTCCAATATTAGGCCCAGGTACTTGAAGGCAGGTTTCGATCTTATCAAGCAGCTTCCAACTTCAATGGTGGCGGACTCCACTTTTTTCCTGCTACTGACCAGCACCGTTTCCGTCTTGTGGGCTGCCAAACTTAACCCGTTTTCCCCGAGTCATGAGATAACCTGGCGGATGGCAGCGTTTGTATTGGCTTCAACTTCTCCCACATGTTTAGCGACTGAGATGACAGCAATGTCATCAGCGAATCCCACTATTGTACAGCCATCAGGTAGCGGCAGGCGCAACACTGCGACGTACATGACGTTCCATAGTGTTGGACCTAGCACCGATTCTTGCGATACGCCTCTAGAAATCCTGCGTTGCCGTTCTCCAGCTAAAGTATCATACAAGAGTACTCTGTTCCTGAAGTAGTCGCATATGATCCTGATGAGGTACTCGGATACTCGAAGCCGCTGCAACGCTTCAAGAATACTGTGCCAGCTAGCCTTATTAAAGGCATTCTTGACATCCAACGTGGTAATAAGGCAGTACTTCTTGCGTCCGCCGCGCCACCTGGTGCCTTCAATAGCTTCTCGCGCTATGCCTACGACTGTCGAAATTGCATCAGTAGTGCTCAGCTTCTTTCTGCATCCAAATTGGCGATCAGAAAGGCCTTCCCGTTCAACAAGCTCCGTATATAGCAGCTATAAAAGTAGGTTCCATTACACTTTGCCCTCGTGAATCCGTCTTTGGACAGCCTATCCGTCAGTTGGTGAGTGGGGTTTCCACAGGCCGTCATTCTTTGCTCGATATGGTTCGCTTAGTATGGCTATGTCGATGTCCAGAATACGTACAGTTTGTTCGAGCATGTCCTGGGCTGCCCGGCAATGGTTTAAGTTGAGCTGGAGAAACTTAATTTTTAGGCTTGGCAAGCCCTGCTAAATGTATTATAGGCCGTGTTTTTGAGTCCTGCTCTAGAGCAGAGGATGCAAAAACTGGTTTTTTTTTTTGGTGCTTTTGGGAAAAGTTCCGGTTCCCCCACAGTTGAAGCAGCACTAATATGTTTGCTTGATATGTGCGTCCAAAAAATTTGAATTAAATGTAGCAGGTGATGTTTTCGTTTGGGTTTTGAAAAAAAATAAAACTTTAAAAAGTGTTCGGTTCAGCGGCAGAAGCAACATCCAATCCTAAATCTAGTTTAAATCTCTAACGTAAATTCTTATTGTTTGATTTGCATAAATACACACCCTGTACGAGCTATACTGTGTTAGCTTGCCCTTTGCGGCTGCGCCGGCGCCTGCATTTTTAGTCTTTGCTAATCTGTCTAAGCAAACGGTTGCATCGCGCTCAATTGATCTAGTTGTTGATATTGGTTTGGTCGGGCAACGGAACAAGCATTGGGCTTCAGTTCATCGCTACCAACACCTACATACGCATTTACATTGAAATAAACATTATAACGTTGTCGTTGAAAGCTAATTGTTTTATTTGGAAACAACTTAGCTATAGTAATTCTTACAGCTGCCAAAAAAGCTTGGTAGCTCAACATTATGGTGACCCGCGACGTGATTAGTGGCTGCTACTAAAGTTAATACAAGCTACTAATTCACAAAAGAAAAGACAAAATTTGAAAAGTGAAAAAATTGTGACATTTGCTGCAAGAAAGGTGCATTAATCTGGCCCAAAACTCGCATACATGTGTGGCCGAATTGTGCAAACAATCAAACAAATTATAATTATTTAAACAATTGCAACCACCGATCGCGGTAAAGGCATTCGCATAGCCTAGTCGCTACCGTTTCCAATCCAAATTTACCGTTTGTTCGTTGCTCGAGTTGTCGCGTCCCTCATTCTCGCTACGTTCGCTGTGCAGTTCTCGCCGCCGTTATCGTCGCCGCGCGCACGCACACACACATACAGACAAAAAGTTCTTGTACATAAGCGGCTGCTTAGCTCGGCAAAAAACGGTTCTCGTTCTTGGTGCGTCTGTCATTTTCGTTGCATTCGATCTCGCTTGATCTAACGGTGCGTGCACAGCCAATAACTTTGTCATTTTCTAAGGGCAAATTAAAAGTGAAATCATGTCAAGCAACGATACAGTCGTGTCCGAAAATATTGGTACGGTCGAACAAAAGGTGCGGTTTTATAAGCGCAAGTCGCAGGCAATATTTGAAAATGCACAAAGACTTGACAATCAACTCGCTGAAAATAAAATTGATAAATTTAGTGCCGCAGAGCTGACTGTTCGTTTGGAGCTGCTTGACCAAGTTCGAAGCTCATTCAATTTAGCTCATGATAGTTTGGAGAGCCTGGATTTCGATGAAATTGGAAGTGAACTGCGGGATAATTTTGATGTGTTGCTGGTTTCCTTGAAGAGTCGGCTAAGGGTGCAGCTTGAGCTGTGCAACATGCGGTCGCCTCTATCATCCACTCTCTGGCAAAATGAATCCAACACTCAGCAGACTGTTATTATGGCCAACAGACCACGCCTGCCTGAGCTCAAGCTGCCCACATTTGCTGGCGGATACACGGAGTATGCTGATTTTATCGCTATGTTTACCTCTATTATCGACAAAGATGCAGATCTCCATGCCTACACGGGTCAGCGTTGGATTCCATACGATCGCTTGAAATATCTAGTGCCAATTATCGTGAGGCACTAAATAATCTTCAAAAACGTTTTAATAACAAGCGTCTTGTTTTCCAGGCACACATCAAAGTGATTCTTGGGCTCAAGAGGGTAGATTCGACTTCAGCTACAAAGTTGCGTGAGTTCTCAGATGCAGTCAACTCGCACATGCGCGCAATGATGACTTTGGGCACCTCGGAGGAGATTTCTAGCTGCATGATCATCAACATTCTGCTTCAAAAACTGGACGCTGCTACTGAGAGCAGTTGGGAAGAGAGTCTTTCGCTGGACAGGATACCAACAGCTAAGGATTTCTACGACTTTTTAGAAAGGCGGTGTCTGAAGTTGGAGAACGTGCAACACGCTATGGCAACCCATTCGCATAGCTCTCAGGTGGGAAAATCAAACCAGAATACTAATCCCAGTAGAAAGACCCTTGTTGTCGCACAAAACTAACCAAAATGGCTGCTCATTTTGCGATGGAGCTGGCCATGGAATCTATACATGCAGTAGGTTTGGAAATCTTTCGCCCTCTCTGCGCCACAAGGAGGTGAAGAGGGATGGCACTCTGCTATAACTGCCTCAGAAAGGGACATCAAACCCGAACTTGTAATGGCACTCATTGTCGTGTCTGTGGTGGGAAGCACCACACCCTATTGCATCTTGATGGATCTCATCCCAATTTACAAAACTCTTCAACTGCTTCTCCATCATCATCTTCTGTTCACCCTTCTGTTGCTGCTGTGCCAACCCCATCATCTACCTCTCTTGCTGCCCAAATTCTCAAGTCTGATGTTGTGTTCTTAGCCACTGCCATAGTTCTTGTTAAAAGTCGATGTGGTTCTTTAGTTCCTTGCAGAGCTGTCCTAGATTCGGGATCGCAGCTGCATCTCGTCACTTCTCGATTCGCTCATCAGCTGCAACTGAAGAAAACTAGAACTTCTGCTATTGTTTCTGGTCTTGGGGATACTAGCGTGCCTACTGAAGGATCTACTGTCAACATTTGCATGCGGTCTCAAACTTCTGACTTTTCGACCAGTATTACAGCTCTCGTTACTCAAACCATCACGGATAGCCAACCTAATTTTGCGGTCGATACGGCAGATTGGAATATTCCATCTAATATTCAGCTAGCCGATCCTGCATTCCACAACCCTCAGCGCGTTGATCTTCTCAACGGTGCGAGCTTGTTCTTTGATCTTCTGTGTGTTGGGCAGATCCGATTGGAGGAAGGACTACCACTTCTACAGAAGACTCGTCCTGGTTGGGTGGTATCTGGTGGTGGTAAAAAATTGCGTAATTCCTCATTTTTATCAACTCGTGTAGCATCGGAGAGTGATGCTCAGATGGATGTTCGTCTGGACGAAATAGTTTGTCGATTTTGGGAAGTTGAAAGTTGTGGTGATCCCATTGTTTAAAACACCAAAGAAGAACTGGATTGTGAGGAACACTTTCGGGAAAACGTTTCGCGCCTATCCTCAGGCGAATATTCTGTACGACTGCCCTTAAAACTTAACTCTGATGTTTTGGGAGACTCGTATAAACAGGCATATCGTCGATTTCTTAATCTTGAGCGCAAGTTGGAGCGCCGTCCACTACTCAAGGAGCAATATGCTGCCTTCATTAAGGAATATCAAGATCTGAAACACATGTCTTTGGTTAGTCCTGAGGAGTTGGGCCTCTGCAAGTATTTTTTGCCTCATCACTGCGTCATAAAGGAGGAAAGCACATCGACAAGGCTTCGAGTTGTTTTTGATGGCTCGGCTGAAACCACTACTGGGCATTCACTAAATGATGTGATGATGGCTGGACCTGTCATTCAGCCGCCTTTGTTTAGCATTCTCATCCGATTTCGAACATTTACAGTAGCGCTTACTGGAGACATTTGCAAAATGTATCGCTGTGTCCGTGTATCTTCTCCTGACAACTTTCTTCAGTGCATTCTGTGGCGAGACGCACCTGATCTGGAAATGCAAGTCTACAAGTTGGATACTGTCACTTATGGCACTAAGGCCGCGTCTTTCCTTGCCGTTCGCGCAATGCACCAGCTGGCTATCGATGAAAGCGACGCGTTCCCAATTGGCTCAGCCGCTCTGCAACAGGAATTCTATGTGGATGACTTTATATCTGGTGCCAAGTCGGTTGAAGAGGCCACAGACAAGATGCATCAAACTTCAGAAGTTCTTTCTCGTGGCAACTTTAAGCTTCGGAAGTGGTGCTCTAGCCATTCTGCTGTCCTGGAAGGAATTCCCGAGGAAGATAAGGAGAAATTTCTGAAATTTAGCGATGGAAGCGACATCACCAAAACACTTGGTCTTGCATGGGATCCTGCCTCTGATCAGTTGCTATTTTCTTTGTCGCCCTTGCAGGCAACTGCAACCCCTTCAAAACGCTCTATTCTATCCACCATAGCTCGTTTTTACGATCCTCTTGGTCTTATAAGCCCTGTTATAACCAAGTGCAAAATCTTTCTTCAACAGCTATGGAAGGAAAAACTTGACTGGGACGAAAGCCTACCTGCTGCTCTAAATTCTGCTTGGATTGAGATGTGCAGCAATTTTGTCAACGTTCGGCAATTATCTTTTCCTCGTCTTGTGCTCGAGCCAGACGCTGACATAGAGGTCCATGGATTTTGCGATGCCAGCACTTGTGCGTATGGAGCCTGCGTCTACATTGTGTCTAAAGGTCGGCAGGCCACAAGTCTGCTTCTGTGCTCGAAGTCTAGAGTGGCGCCTTTAAAGACGCAGTCTGTTCCGAAGCTGGAGCTAAATGGGGCCAAGCTGCTGGCTGAGCTTATGCATAGTATTCTCCAAATGGACAATTTCGGAGAACAATTTCACTGCTGGTCGGATTCATCTGTGTGCCTATCCTGGATCCGTGATGAGCCTTCTAAGTTTCAAGCCTTCGTGGCAAACCGAGCTGCGGCTATACAGGAGCTGACTGCAAAAATGGAGTGGCATCATGTTCCCACAGCTGTTAATCCAGCCGACATTCTCTCTAGGGGTGCACTTCCCAGCAGCCTTAGTGAATCGGACCTCTGGCTTCATGGTCCTTCGTTCTTGGTCGGCAGTAAAGATGACTGGCCTGTCTCTCCTGTGCCGGAAAAGTCTAATTGCGGAAAAATGTTCTACTTCTCAGCTCTCCGTATGTGGACATTACTCTTGGATGTAAATTTGCAAACTCGTTTCCTGCCATGCAGCGCACATTTGCTTATGTGCACAAATTTATGAGTCGAATCAGGAGTTCTGGTCTAACTGTTGCAGATATTCGCCATGGTACTCATCTTCTTCTGCGTCTCGTCCAGCTAGCTAACTTATGGGATGACATAAAGGAACTACAGTCCAAGGGTCTGGTCAAGAAGTCCAGCTCTATTGCTATGCTCTCACCCTTTATTGATGACTTCGGTATTCTTCGAGTTGGTGGTCGCCTTGGAAATTCATCGCTAAGCTATGAGGCACGGCACCCAATAATCTTGCCAAAGCGCCATCCTATCACACTTGCTCTTATTACCTATTTCCATGAAAGGAACCTGCATACTGGACCCAGGGCACTTCTAGCCAAGATTCGCCTTGAGTATTGGCCAATAGGTGGCCTCAAAACAGTTTCCAAGGCAGTTAACAAATGTGTAAGGTGCTTTCGAGCCAGGCCTCGCTTGATTGAGCATGTGATGGGCGACTTGCCAAAGGAAAGGATAGAAGGAACTCGAGCATTTTCAGTTACTGGAGTTGACTATTGTGGACCTTTCTTCCACAAGTCTGAAGTTCGCACCCGGCCTCCAATCAAATGCTATATAAGCGTATTTATTTGCTTTACTACGAAAGCAGTGCACATGGAGCTGGTCAGAGACTTGTCAACTGCATCATTTATCGGAGCACTGAAGCGGTTTATCTCTACTCGAGGGAAGCCCAGTCAGATTTGGTCCGACAATGGGACAAACTTTGTTGGAGCCAAAAACGAATTGCTGGATTTAAAGAAGTTGGTTTTGAGCGATCCTCATCTGCATGCTGTTCACCAGTTCTGTCTGGAGGATTCTATTGATTGGCGCTTCATTCCCCCTCGATCTCCTCACTTTGGTGGATTGTGGGAAGCGGCCGTGAAGACAGCAAAACACCATTTGTACCGTACTGTTGGCCCTTCTTTGCTCAGTTTTGATGAGCTTCGTACTGTTGTTTGCCAAATCTCGGCAATCATTAATTCTCGTTCATTGCTCTCTCTTTCAGAGAATCCTGATGACCTAGATGTTCTAACGCCTGCACATTTTCTGCTCGGTGGCCCGCAAACAACCATGGTTGAGCCAGACTTAACGAAGCTCAACTACAATCGTCTGGATGGCTGGCAGCGAGTCGCTCATCTGCAGCAGATTTTCTGGAGTCGCTGGCGCGAAGAATATCTTACTCTTTTGCAGCAGCGAGCTAAATGGCGTTCACCTGGTCAACCACTGAGCATTAATGATGTGGTGCTCATCAAGGATGAGAATCTACCTCCAATGCGTTGTCCATTTGCAAGAGTGGTCGATCTGATTCCTGGCAGAGATGGCGTCTGTCGCGTTGCTGAGCTGAAGACTCCGTCTGGAGTCACAAGAAGAGCCGTCAACAAATTTTTCATGCTGCCCCTTAAGGATTGTGTTGAAAGGCAACCTTCCAACGGGGGGAGGATGCTCGGTTCAGCGGCAGAAGCAACATCCAATCCTAAATCTAGTTTAAATCTCTAACGTAAATTCTTATTGTTTGATTTGCATAAATACACACCCTGTAATTAAGCATAAGCAAAATGTAAACACACGCCGGCAGCGCAGCCCGCTCTCACTGTTAGCTTGCCCTTTGCGGCTGCGCCGGCGCCTGCATTTTTAGTCTTTGCTAATCTGTCTAAGCAAACGGTTGCATCGCGCTCAATTGATCTAGTTGTTGATATTGGTTTGGTCGGGCAACGGAACAAGCATTGGGCTTCAGTTCATCGCTACCAACACCTACATACGCATACATACATTGAAATAAACATTATAACGTTGTCGTTGAAAGCTAATTATTTTATTTGGAAACAACTTAGCTATAGTAATTCTTACAGCTGCCAAAAAAGCTTGGTAGCTCAACAAATAGAGTTTTAAAAAATGTTTAACTTTGTTAAGTGAGTGTCTATATCCAAGTTGTAGAGTCATTAATTGCGAACTCAGAACATATTGTCTCATCGGGCGCTTCGTGCGACTTTTCGCGTAATTTCATTTCTTAGGAACCAATCTCTTGATCATAAACGCAGCCCTGCTGGAAGTGTGGCATAAGCAAAAGGGTCTTCGAGAAAAAGAAGATGCAGTATTCACTTTTGTTTGCAAGCAAGTTGATCCCATTATTTTTGAAGTAAATCAAAGCGTCTTAAAAGAGAGAGCCCGAATTTTCCCTCAATTTATTGCAAAAATGGTGAAAATGCTAGAGGAAGATGGATAAGTTTTCGACAAAATATTCGAAGTGGATGGAAGGCACTCTTACTTTGAATTTGCTTGAAAAAACAAAATGTTTTTTGCATAGTTCCAAAGGTCTAATAGGGTAGGTAGAGACTGTTTCTTTACTGGAGCCACTCTCGATTTCGAAGTGAACAGCTTTACCGAAATCTGTCCAAATGAATCCTCTGTGCAAACATTAAAACTGCATCCGTAGGCCCGAATCGATGCGTCACAGAAAGCGTGTAGCTGAATGTTGCACGTGCTCGGCTGCATACAAAAACGAGTCCCGAAAGTGAATTTGGCGACCCCAACCAGTTTTTCCATGCGTCAGTCAGATTTTGTGGGATCGACTCATCCGAATCGAGTTTTAAGAGCCATAATTCCTGCATTATTATCTTGGAGACAATGACGAGTGGGGTGACAGTGGAGAATACTTCCTTGGGGGAAAACGAAAAACTAAACATATCTACCTGTTGATGCCAAATTACTCCAAGTGTACTGCTCACCAAGTTTTCGAAAATATGGATTTCTTTATTTGAATTATCTTCCATGAGGCCAGGGAAATTTGAATGCCATTTACATAATGGAAAACATCGAGAATTTCAATGATTTCTGCTTCGAGTGTGAGCAGAGTGGCGACATCGTCAGCTCCACACAACAGATCGTCGACATAAAAGCGAGATTTAACAGCAGCAGCTCCCAAAGGAAAGTCGTCCTTGCAGTTGTGAGCCTTGTAATGGAAACTACGTGTTGCAAGGTATGGAGCTGAATTGGTCCCTAACGTAACTGTATTAAGTTGATACGTATTTAACTCTGCATCTGGAGAACTTTCGATCTTCCTCGCGTACCTATCTGTCTGTAAATTTTGGAGTTTGAATTTCGTTCAGCGACTTTTGCGATGTGGTTCGACACGAAGCGTCAAAACGACATTGACAAGCACAATGGTGAATGCTCATTATGCTGACGCCGTAACCTGCCTGAAACGACTCAACCGAATAATGTCATCTGTAGGGTGGGCAAGTTTGGTCCAATGCGAATTTGACCAACAGCAAGAGCGTCAAAGAATGCTTCGGTACCAAGAAGCAGGTCAATACGACTCGTTTCAAAAAAGGTGTCATCCGCCAAAGGTGTGTTGGTAGGAAAGTTCCAAGTAGAAATGTCAATCTCGGCATCTGGCTGATATGCAATGTGTGGTGTAATGCCAAATTGCAGGGTCAATTGATGCCCCGATACCCGAGATTTAATGCAAGTTGTTGTGCGAGATTTCATATTGGTTAGAGATTCTCCAATACTACGAATTCAAATTCAAGTGGCTGGGTAGCTCAGCGGCTAGTGTGCGCGACTGCTGTGCATGAGGTCGTGGTTTCGATCCCGCCTCGGAACATCTAATGAAAAGTTTTTCTTTGAATAAACTTTACACCCGGCCACACCTCTTTGCTGTAGGCGCCAGCATTGCAGTAATTAGCCATGAAAAAGCTTCTCAAACTGCCGTTCGGATTCGGCGTTAAACTGTAGGTCCCTTTCTCTTGTGCTAAAAATTAGAAGCGCACAAGCCAAGAGTTTGAGAGAGGCTCGGCTTTGGCCCTCTGCGGCTGTGTCATCTTGACAAGCTAAAATTTTACTTACGAATTCCAATATGGTGCCATTCGCGATTAAGGCGGAGTTTTTGGGCAAAGTTTTCAGTTATGAAATTGACCTGCCAACAAGAATCCAACAACGCTCTACCAAGTTTGTATTCACCTTAGGAGTCCTTGACCAATACCATAGCTGTTGCCAAAAGAATTTGATCCTCTGCTTCGACTTCCATATGAGAGTGTGTGGCAGCTTGAGATGAATGAGGTTGTGGTGCAGGCTGCCAAAATGATTGAGTTGGTTGTACAACTGCTGATGATTGAGATGATTCATGTGTAGTCGAAGGCTGCGACGATGGAGGATGATCATGTTGCAATGATGAATAATGAGCCCGATTACAGTGACGGCATCTATGAGTTGATGGACATTGAGCCAGTCTATGACCGCTCCCAAGGCAATTGAGACAAAGTCCAAGTTTCTTCACGTTGTCGAAGCTTTGGTTGCTGTTCATAGCTTTGAACTGGGGACAGTTTAATATTTTGTGACCAGAACTAGAACAAATTGTACAAGCGAAATGAGTAAGGGCAAACGAGGAGTTGGTTGATTGGTGAATACGAAGATTGGGTTTGCTGTGATCAGGCTTACGCTACGACGAGGTTCCAGACTAAATTAGGAATTGACAGTGGCGTTCCAAAAGCTGCGTATATGTTGAGCTGGGCAGAGTTTTGTTGTGCAACGATTCGTTCCACTTGATGCGGGTCTGTTGGTCGCACTTGTCAATCACAATATAGATGAGCATTGCTTGAGCAATACTATTTGCGTTCCCAATTGATTCCAACGAGCTGAAAATAGTTGAAGACTTATCCACCAGGCTGCGAAGTTGCTGGCCGTTTGATTTCTCAACAGGATTTAGTGCGAATAGAGCAGCCATATCTTCTAGAAATAAATGAGTTGCATTATCGTCCTTTTTTTTTAGTCTTTCCAGAGCCTTGTGATAGTTTTCACTCGTGATCTTGGAATGCTTTGATGGTTTCTTACGCAGGCCCTCTTAGGCAGGTCAGCAGATAGTTGAACTTTTCCATACTTGATAAACCAGACTCAAGTTCCATAATGAGTTCAAACGAGGTGATGAAGTTTTTATAATTGGAGTAGTTTCCATCAAACGAAGGCAGCGACAATTTTGAAAGCGAGGAAGGCCTCATGGTACCTCCTGGGGGTGGGGAGCTGGGGGTTTGGGAACATATGGCGACTCAATTGTGCGGTTCAAGACTCCTCCCATTTGCACCTTGATACACAATTTGATTGACACGTATGTGTCCTCCGAATTAGCTCGACCTTTGACTGTTTCGATGTCAGATTGAATACTTAGCGCCTTCTTGAAATATAGCTCCACAATGCCTAAGCGGAAGCGCAGTTCATTAGCGTGATATGCTTGCGTGCATAGAGCAGTGACAAAGCCGACGAGAATGAAAGAGACGCTGCAATTCTAGCGATGAAGCGATGTGCGTGAGCTGGCAGACCACGTGTGTAGCGGCAGGGACAAAGTTGAACCGCATGCGTATAGCTGCAGCAAAGCGAACGACGAAAGTTGCGGAATTGGACCGTTAGGCGAGGGCTTGTAGTTGTGGTTTTGCGATTAGGTTTTTGCCAAAAAAATGTTAATTATCTAAACATTTCACAGCAAACATAACAGTTGCTCCATAGCAGTTTTCTTTCCTAACAGTTGCCCCATAACCGTTTTCTTTCCTATCAGTTGCCCCACAACAGTTGTTTCCTTTCCCAGTTGCTCCTTAACAGTTGTCTCATTTATTAATTGCTCCTTAATAGTTGTCTCATTTAACAGTTTTTCCTTAACATTTTCTACTTTCCTTCTTTGTGTTTATATCTTGGACCAAGTTCTCTGATTTTTCAGTTGGGTGTTTCGAAGCCAAGGTTTCCGTTGTGTTGTATATTGTGGACTTATTTGACTCGTTCTCCAATAAAATTGATTCTATTCAATCAACACTGTTTACCTCCATCATTTTCAGGGTATCAGAATCTATGCTCAAACCTCAAACCATGACTCATAGTCTCATCCGACACAGCGATTAAATCAAAATAAAATTTTATTACCCCTTTTAACACAAATCAAAGTTTTTCCAATTATTTTAAGTTGACTACGGTTTAATCCGTAACATTAGTTAAAGATAAATAAATAAATCAGATAAAGAAAAAATCTCTTGGCACAAATGATTGTTTTATAAATGAAATCGCGCTCCCAGGTCTATCAGGAATTCTGTAATTAATGATTTTTTGGCATAGTCTATGAAATAAATTTTAAACTATCCAACATAGCTGTTGATGTTACAATCTCCGCCTTTCTTATACTGGCACTGAGCAATGAAGTGCCCCATCTCGCCGCATGCGTAGCAGGATCCCGTCTCCCTCTTTGGTTTGCAGCACTCCTTAGCAAAATGCCCTTTCGAATTACAACGAATGCCTAACGTCCTTGTCACCAGCGATCTCGCCTTGTCAGCTGCTGGCACCTGCTATGGAAGAGATATGTTTGCAAATGCCTTTAACATTTGCTTCGGATCAGAAAAACGTATGCGCGCTTGATTACGCCCTCCATTACGCTCCATCCCAACACCATTTGACGTTTTGGCCACTCCTCAAAATAAATAACAATTTTCTCTAACCTCCAACCACTTCTTAAGCTGATTGACTTTTAATTTGCCAATGTCTATATCATCCATTTTGTGACTTCGAGCCTACTTCTTAATCTGAGACAAATGACTCTTATGGCCACAGATAAAATACAAGCTTGCACTCTCTTACGATGCTCGATCAGAACTGAGACGGCTTGGGTTTATTTGCAATCGCTCTAACTTATCGATAACATTGTGTGCTTATAATACTTACAAGCTCGAATGTAAGTCGATAAAGCAATGACTTAAAGACTTATAGATATCACAGTGTAATAGTTAAATATATTAGTTTAAAGTAACTCGCAGCCAGAGTGACCTTGACTAGTGCAGCCCATCCTACTACACAGTCATGCAGCCGAATTTCCTCCAATCAACTTGCATAAAAGCAAGATCGCTTCGTCGGAACTCTTAGTAACCCTGGAGGAAGAGCCCGATAGCGGTGGGAAACCGGGTCGCCGGGCTTAAGTCTTTGACGAAACTATGACGTGAGCGGCACACGGTGACACGCCTCAGGGCGGAGTTCTGTCACCCCTTATATGGAATATTGTGATTATTGTGCTACAAAAAATCCGCAGGAAAGCACCCAAGATAACCGCAAATGCCGCCGACATAAGTATAATTATCGTGGGATAATGTCCATCGACTTTCAGCTCAATCATGGACGTTACTCTTAAAGCGTTACTAAAATAGGCCATAGAAGCCGGACTTAGAATTAGTGCGGAGACGACGGACCTCATTTTCTATACCAAGAGATACAAGGTACCGCAATGGACTATACCAAAGATAAATGGAATACCACTAATGTCGAAGAATAACGTTAAATACCTTGGAGTAGTAATGGACAGTAATCTGTTGAGATGCAGAAGAAAGAGTGAAAAGGGCGACCAATACTCTCTATGCTTCACAGAAGATGCTGAGAAGCACTTGGGGCCAACCACCAAATCTCATGCATTGGGTCTTAATTTCAGTAATACAACCGATACTGCTGCACGGTATACTTGTGTGGTGACTAGCTACTGAGAAATCCACATACCCAAAGCTGATGGAGAGGACCCAGCGACAGCCTTTGGTCTGTATTACGCGGGCGCTGAGGTCCACTCCAACCAAAACATTAGAATACAATTTAGGTGACAACCCCCTGGACATCCAAGCACCCCTACTTGCACAAAAGAAGGCTCAACGACTATGTGCGGCAGGCACCATGGCGCTACAAAGCTATGGACACAGTTTAATTGGCAAAGAGATTAATAAAAGCACGGATTACATTATCCCAAAAACCAACTTTACATACATACTAGTGCTCTTGGGACCATAAGACTGGCGTACAGGACTGGCCCAAGAAGCAACACACTTCTTTACAGTCGGCTCGAAGATGTACCTAGGAGTCGGAGCCGCCTTATACTGTGAAGAGCCAGAAATGAAGCTCTCATACAAACTGCCAAACCACTGCACCATATTCCAGGCGGAACTCTTTGAAATAAGGAAAGCAGCAGAGCTGCTCACGCGATCTACGTAGACAGCCAAGCAGCAATCAAGGCAATGCAGGGACACTCCATCAACTCCAGAAATGTCCTCAGCACCTCGAGATGGGTGCAAGTCTATTGGATTCCCAGCCACCAGGGCATCGATGGAAATGAGATGGAATAGTCTGGCTAAGGCCGGATTCGAACTCGGCCAAGAAGAAACACTGAACATACCTATCTCCATACATACGCTAAACAGCAATATGGAAAAGATAGCAACGAAAGAAGCAGACGTAAAGTGAAGAAACACAACCGGATGCAGAATCTCCAAAATTATATGCAAGACAAGAGATAAAAAACTGACGCACTATCTGCTACAGCTCACAACACACATCATTAATGATTCCTTGACGGGAGTACATAATAAAATTAAAAAATCAAAAAATTTTAATTTGAGTTTTATCCTCAGCGAAACGGTTCTAAAATTTTTACGAGGGCCGTCCCAGAAATGGCCGACCTAGCACAGTAGCGTTGGAAAATGTTCACAAAAAATATTAAAAAGTGGAAGTACCGACTATTAAAAGCTTAAGTTTGAAGTTTGGTGCCTTCACCTTGCACAGTTTTTTTTGTCGATTTTAGTAGAGAACGCTTGTTATTGATTTGCAAACATGGAGAAAATTGGTCATCGTTATGTGATACAATACTTTCATATAAAAGGTCTTAGTCCAACCAATATTAAAAAGGAGCTGGATTCTACCTTAGGTTATTCTGCTCCTTCGTTTAAAACAATAAAATATTGGGTGGCTGAGTTTAAGCGAGGTCGTTTGAGCTGCGAAGATGAACATCGTAATGGGCGTCTAAATGAGGTGACCACTTCAGAAATGGTGGCCAAAATTAAAAAATGTGTATTGAGTGACCGGCGATTGAAAGTTCGTGAGTTAGCTGAATGTGTAGGCATTTCAAAAAGTGCTTACATCGCATATTGACCGAAAAATTGGACAAGAAAAAGTTATGCGCAAGATGGGTGCCGCGTTTGCTGTTCCATCATGACAATGCGCCGGTTCACACCTCTGCCGTTGCAATGGCTCAAATTAATGAATTACAATTTGAATTGCTACCTCACGCCCCTTATTCGCCAGATTCGGCTATTTCGCCTTATTCGGCTATTTCTTGGACCGCCCTAGTACTACATCTAAATTCCGTCCACGCTTTCTCTGTATCATTGTAAAAGTTGTCAAATTTGAATTAATTTGATCAACAAATAAATTTGGAGCAGGAATCAAATAAATTTTTGGTGGGTACACTTCGGCCTAATTTTGCCGGTGCGAGCGCGTTTCCAACCAAGAGATGCTTTTTATCCACGCTGTTTTATGGGAGAAAATGTTTAAGTCTGACCATTTCGGAAAGTGCGATTAACTCGAGACTAACTCGCAGGTTGGAGTCCGCGAGCGGAATTCCCACTAAGGCTTTCCATAATATTAAGAAGCAAATAAGTTCGTCTGAAACCAAGTTGGCCAACTCAATCGCGACGCCATCCCACAGAAAAATGTATCCGAATTGTTTAAATACATAAAAGCCACATAAGACACATACCATACTACTGTTCCATTTTGTTGATTTCTCATACATAAAGGGATATCTTTTTATAACTACTTTGCACCATAGATACAAAGAGTACAATGGGGTTGTGCAAATTTATGCAACAGGGAGAAGGAAGCACTATATATATTCTAGATTAGCATCAACAACCGAGGTGATTAAGCGATGTCGGTCAGTCCGCATGAACGCACGGACCTTTTAGAATATAAAAGACATGTTTTAAATTTACTAAAGGCATAATCCATAATCCATGATACATTTCTTTGTTCAATCCTTATGTCAGTAGTACACAGGACTGCATTGTTCCCAATAAAAAAATGGTCAGAGCAGAATTCTTTTCAATAACTAAATAAAATTGTTGATAATAGAAATTGATATTTATACCCGTTACTCATAGAGTAAAAAGGGTATACTAAGTTCGTGCAAATGTATGTAACAGGAAGAAGGAAGCACATAAAGTATATATTCTTGATCAGCATCAACAGCCGAGTCGAAATAGCCCTGTTCATCTGTCCGTCCGTCCGTCTGTCTATATGACTAGAAAAGCTAGAGCCACCAAATTGTGTATGTAGACTCTTATTGTCTGCACGCAGATCAAGTTTATTAACACAATAAGAAATATTGAATAACTCCAAACATTTGAAAGATTTCAAACTCATATGCAGTGTAGTGTATGTGCCCCATATCTACAATCTCTCAAATTTTCATAAAGATCGGCAGAGCTATAAAAGTTTTAGAAACTTTCTTCTTGGCGTCGCTTGCGCTGTTTGCTTACATAATGTTGAAGTGTTCACATTAATGTTAATGCTCTTAGCTCGCAGAAGGGAAGGCAATACAAGATTAATTCCCCTGAGTAACGGGTATATCGAAGTCGGACAGGAACGACTTTAACTTACGCTTTCGTTCAAATTAAAGTCATGTTACCCAGAATTAATAAGGAAAATTTAAAAATATTTCCGCGCCAATGATAATGCAAAACTTAGCAACCCCAAGCTCGTTTGTTGCTGTCAAATTTCCAATGTGACGCTAGCAACGCCAACTGAGACAGAGTGGCAAGTCCGTTTTAGTTGATATGACATCCTTCGGTTAGTTATGTGAATAATTATTGAAAAACAAATTTATTGAAAGCTGCCTATTTGTGTTAACATTTTCAAAACTACTTTCGCTTGGGTTGAAATTTGGTTGAAAGAGATTTCTAGAAAACCTCCGATCAACACTATTCTTAGGACGGAGCGACAGCTGCACAGTGGGGCCTCTGCCCAAGCTCTGCGGCAAAAATCAATTATTTGACTGAAGCGCTTGACAAAAGAAGTCAACTTTTTTGATAAAGATATATTCCAAGCTTACCGATCCAAACTTATTTGGAGATCGTGTAACAAATGTGGGAGATATAGCTTCACAAAGTGTTCCTTTTGTCAAGTCGGCTAGAAAATATGCTGGTTAGCAAAAAACACAAAGTTTCGAATTAAATTGTAGGCAAACTATACCACCAATCATTGTCTTTTTGGTCTTTTATGAAAAGTATGTTTGTTCTTAATAAAACAAGAAAGCAAGTCGGTCAAGCCCGTTTATAACATACTCTGTACCTGTGAAGTGCTGCCCATCACCTTTGTGACCGGTGCTGCCCATAATTGTTTGTTTTCATTATAACTCGACAACTCGACAATCTCTACCATTCCTTTGGCGGATCGATTATTAATCCTAATTACTAAATGTGTCCAGAAGGAACGAACCTTCTATCTATAAAACTGTGGGGGAGATATGACGTTTTTTTCAATTTGCGGGGGCGGGAGGGGGCGTGGCAAAAATTAAAAATAAACTTGATCTGCCTGCAAGTATAGGAAGCATAAGTCCCATACATGTCAAACCTCTATCTCTTACCATCTCTGAGATCTGTGCGTTCATACGGACAGACAGACGGACATGGCTTTTGCACAAACTTATTATACTCTAGGTACCTTTGGTACAGAGTATAAAAAGAAAAATGTTAAGCGGTAGTTTACTTTTTTAAGTTGCGCCATTTGGAAAATACTCCTTATTTGACGCATTTTTCAACTTTGGTAGACTCCCACTAAAAAAGTTTTAAAAAGTTTTTGATGTCATTTCTTAGATAGCCTAGAGTTATCAATTATCTATCTAAATGGAGTAAAATTGGCTGCTTTGGTTTGCGGAAGTTATGTCAATAAGACTGACCTGACCTCGAAAAAAAATCGCGCGTCGCATTGAAAGAAGACGAACGCGCTAAGAGATGTTACTAAAAAACTTGTTTACTATGAATTCTATCATTCTATCCTTCTACCAATGAATAAGATTAAAATATGCATGTAGAATGGGAAAAAAATATTTTTATACTCTGTACCAAAGGTACATAGAGTATAATAAGTTTGTGCAAAAGCCATGTCCGTCTGTCTGTCCGTATGAACGCACAGATCTCAGAGATGGTAAGAGATAGAGGTTTTACAAGTATAGGACTTATGTTTCTTATAATTGCAGGCAGATCAAGTTTGTTTTTAATTTTTGCCACGCCCCCTCCCGCCCCCGCAAATTGGAAAAAACGTCATATCTCCCACAGTTTTATATATAAAAGGTTCGTTCCTTCTGGACATATTAAGTAATCAGGATTATTTTATCGATCCGCCAAAAGAATGGTAAGGATCAGATGAACGGATGTCGAGTTATAATGAAAACAAGCAATTATGGGCAGCACCGGTCGCAACGGTGATGGGCAGCACTTCACAGGTACAGAGTATGTTTTAATCGGGCTTGACCGACTTTCTTTCTTGTTTTTTTTACATTTTGTTTGATTTTTTTTTTAAAAAATATGATCAGAATGAGGCTTTATCGATATTTTTTAAAAATTTTAACTTTGGAAGAGAAAGACGTGTGGGAACGGGAGGTGAAAAAGAAAACAGATTTTACAGGGGGTAGGGTGTAGTGGAGCGGTAAAGGGAAGTGGGATTATAAGAAAAATGATGTGAATGGGAAAGAGAGAAGAGTGACGAAAAAAGAGGAAGAGAGGAGAGTTGAAATAGAAGAGAGTGATGTGAAGAGGAGAGAGAGAAAGAGAATAAGAGGGGAAGAGAGAGGAGTGGGAGCAAAAAGACGTAGGGATAAAGTTTAGTTTTAGGGAGGCAGAAAGAGAGTTCAAGGTGAGAAAGGGAGAGAGACGGAGTGAAAATCTGTCTTATGAGTTAAGGGGGAAGAAGAAGAGAGTTTTTAATGAAGGAGGAAGCAACCATGGGTATTAAGGATCAAGTGGGACCAGGTGGGGGGGTGGGGAGAGAGGGGAGACGGCGAGAAGGAGAGAGGAGATGTGGTTATCACAAAGGGGGTGCAGGAGAAAAAGGTGATTAGGTGTGTGGTAGGTGTTTAAAATTAATAATAAACAAATTCCAAATTAAAAGTTTGTGGTGTTTTTGTGATGCAAAGGAAGATAAGTAGACAAAGAAGTAAGAAAAGTGTTTCATGCATGAAGAAAGAAAACTGAGAAGCGTGAAAGACTAGATAGTCAGAGCAGAGAATTGAGGCGAGTGACAAAAGAGAAGAGAGTAGCAAGGTAATGGAACCCGACGAGAGTGGCTGCGAGAAGACAAACTAAGTGATCAAAAATTAATATGGTTAAAAGCAGAAAATGAACAGTCAACAAACCTAAATGATTGGAATTTTTAAAGCAGCTTTGAAAGATGATTTAGTGGAATTGCCTCAAAGGTGCATAAACTCTTGGAAAACAGGAGAAGCCAGAGGAGAGTTTGAGAATTAAGGTGAAAAAGAGTTAAGAGAGGTAGTAATAAGAGGCACAGATTAAAAGAAAAATCTGTTGAAGCAGTAAATTTTAGAGAGTTTTGAGAAAATAAAAGTTTACGAAAAAAGCGGGACAGTCAAAAAAAGAAATAGACAAAAGAGAGAGAAAGAAGCTATAATGTGGGAAGAACATTGGCAAGAGATTGAAAATGGAGTTAGCTATAACGACAGAAGACAAAAAAAAGGTACGAAGGGTGAGTGAAAAAGGAGTAACATACGATATAACGAGCTTTTAAGACGTGGAGTCGGTAACAGATGGCATTGTTTGGGTGCGACAGACCATAGGAGAAGGCAAGACGGTTAGCGATTGCTGGAAGGACGTAAAAGAATTGATGGGAATGGGGAGAGATCATGGGATGTTGTTGCGACTGTTAGACAGGTTCCGAAATATGAGAGTGGAGGGATAATAATGTGTGATTGGGTGGTTCCGATTTTGTCAGTAATGTAGGGTAAGGCGTGATTTTCAATGTGAGAGAACAAAGGAGGAGGTGGCGAGTTGAGGAAAAGTGGATCAGTCGAGTCCGAATTAAAAGTACATTTACTCAGATGTTGTAGGCATTATGAAGATTCGCCCAGAATGGTGCAACGAAAAAGGTTAAGCGGTGGTTTGTCGAGTTACGGTAAAACCAGAGCGTAGGGAAATGAAAATATTATTAAGAGATGAAGTTTCAGTTGTCCAAAGACCAAGACGATTACATAAGGAAACGAAAGAAAAGGATTGGTTGAAAGAGGGAAAACGTAGACGAGAGGGGAAGTGTAGATAAACAAAGGTTTGTGCGATTATGGTGAAGATATTCGATAACTCAATGGTGATGAGATGTTTACAAAACTTCGAAGGTCGTGTTTTTACTACGCTCGATTTGCGTAATGGTTTTGTGGAACGTAATTAAGTGGACAAATTTTTGTACCACGGGGATTCCAGGTGTTCGGGTATATTTGTGTTTTGAGACCAGATAGAGGACGGTACATTATAGACGATACATCCGGGATAAGAGGACTTGGAAGTGAAAAGGTGTAAGACAGGACGCGCAATGGGAAAAATGTCAGATGCTGGGAAAAGTAAATTTTTGGGTACATCATGAGGGAGGGACCATAAACCCTAAAGAGAGACCGGGTAGATATTTAGTCCGGAGATAGAGGGTTACGCTATTGGGCTTATTCTATTCGTGTTTGTGAAGGTTTTGCAGATTGCTAGGCACTAAAATGAAAAACGTTTATAATGGGCGTAGAAGAGCTAGCATCGTTCCACCAATTAAAAGCTTGTCTTTCAAGTTCTCCGATTTTGAAGCTGTTGATAAGATGTACAGAAGTTCGGAAGTATTGGGTACGGAGCGTACTCAAAAAGATTAGAGACAACATAATCCGGGAGTACATGAGTCGGAAGACCACACAGCGGAGAATTCTTAGAGTTAGGTACTTAAATAGGCCAAAAGTGGAGAGTTGTGGACAAGTTAAGTGGAAAGTGGGGTTCGGGTGTGGGGATATTTTAGAGAAACACGGAAGAGGATGCGGGATTGTTGTTGCGGAAAAAACGTGAGAACATAACGGGGACCAAACAACAGCACAACCAAGAGTAGAAGTAAAGTGCAAGTAGGGGGATAGGGGAAGTTTAGGTCCTAGTTGGAAGCGAACAGACAGGGGATATCGGAGAACGGTACAGAGGGTCCAAACGAAAGCAGAGTAGAGTGTGGTCCATCTCGGGATGAAGGACGGGTTGGCGGCATCTAACGTTGGAGCGTGTGCGGACACGTGCGGCGTTAAAGTGAAAAAAGTTATGTTGAAACCCAGAAGAAACAAGGAATAACTAGAGATGGTGTTTTTGCGGCCGGGTCAATTACGAAAAAAGTAAAGTTCATAAAGTTCAAAAGTTATGATTTTTGCAACGTGTTATGGGAAAGGGCTCCACTGTGCGCTGGTAAAAACTAGCACTTAAACAAGTAAGGGAGCTGGTCGAGTGCCCCGACTACAAGATACCCTGTTTGTTCGTGTTTTTTTTACATACACACAAGTCACACATACAACACATACAAAAACGTGGCCGCGGAATGACAAGCCCTTCAAGAAAATGATCGTAAAAGGTGTTTATTGACGATTAGGACTCAGAATAGAGAATGGTATTTATGTGGTAGGTCTACAAAAATGTGGTGGGAAGTTTGCGCAAAGGGGAGGGGGAAATTTACAAATCTGAAACAAACTGTATTGAATCAGTAACACCACCATTCAAAAATCTATCTTATAGTCTTACACGCGTTTAAAATTTGCTGATAATCTAAATATGTGAAGTTTTATTTTCATATTTGACAACGGAACGGTCTAAAATGAGATAAACAATTTATTAAACACAAACCTTTTAAAAAGATTTCTAAAAATGAAAAATGCTTCTCTCGAAGTTCTGTGTCATAGAAGGATTTTTCGAGCGTTGCGCAAACCATCTGAGTCCAACATTTTTAGAGATTTTTGTAACAGACTTACCTCAAACTCTGTAATATATAAGCCGGTCGCTCCTTGCTAAATGTGCGCCTTATTTTACTTGCTGGAAAAATATTAACTTAGGATAGAGCTGTGTTAAAAAATAATTTACGTACAATTTCTGTCTATCAACAGTACATCCGTGTTCGATCGTTGCATGGTCCAAATTCCCTGCTTTTTAAGCATATATCGATGCCAGAATAGTACCACCAACAGAAGCAAGTCGTAGACGGCATTACCATGTTTCATAATTAGCTCAAAGTTAACCGTGTTTGATCGCTTAATTACATTTTGTTCAAGCACTATTTTTTGATGCATAATGCATTTTAAAAAGATCATTGCCAGCGTATACGTTATCATCGTCACCCAGAAAGTTTTGGTTGGACGCGGTAATGTTAGCGCGCCCCAACATAGGACCAACAGTGGCATGGGCAATGAAATTATTGAAGAGTTGGCTGCTTGATTTATAAAAACAACTAAATAGCAAATGACCTCTGTATTAGCAATTAAAGCATAATACATCGCAATCAACATTTGAACAAATTCATTATGATCAAGAGTAGTGAAGTCATCCCCCTTAGTAACCAGGTTCGTTGTGGAATCATTTGTTGGAGCGCTATTATAAACACTAAGCTTACTATTTAGTGAGGGTTTAAAAAAATAGATTTTATTAGCACTGACTGCTTTTATGAGCAAACTATATAAGGAACTTACTCATTTAATGATTGGTTTAAAAAGTTAAACATAGCCGCAGTATTTGAGAGTCCAAGCCGATTCATCGTACTAATCTCCTGTAATGTCTTTTTCTCGGCTGACAGCACTTTGTGCACAAAACGGTAGTTTCGAGAAAGTCGATTTAACCTAAACGTCAATAGAACAACTAATTCAGACGTAAGTTTAATTACCGGATGCGTGTCATAATCTTCATTTTCAGATTCAGAGCTTTTTTCTTCCTGTGAGCCGCGAGAGTTGCTTACTTTTGATTTTGACTGAAAAGAATAGTTTTCGTAAGAACTATTTTACCGCACTATATTCAATGTCTTACTTACAGCTAAAAGAAGCTTACGTGACTGCAAATCTTCTTTTTCAAGAAAATCGTACTCCTCATATACGTCCATATCATCATCATCGTTAATTTCTTCAAACATATAGTAATCTCCTGTACGAATGGCATGAGGGTGAAGGCGTAAATCCCGCCTTTTCGGTAGTGACGAACGTCTAAAATACATGTCTGTTAGATGTGAGCCCTTTACGGTTTTTTTAGATGGAGTTTCGCTATAACTCTCTTCTTGTGATTCAATACGTATTGTTGGACCATATTGTACATGAGTAGAACTATGTGGTGAAATCCTGGGTGGCGGCTCCAATGCAAAGACCTCTGTAATTAAATAGAAATTGTGGTTAAAAAAGCCGATTATCCTCTTGATGTGTGAAACTACATTTTTTCATTCTCGTAGAGTGAAAGGGTATAACTAAGCTCGTGGATGTTTAAGTAATAGTCAGCAGGAAGCATTTTAGCAAATATAAATCAAATATTTAAATACGACAGCATCAAAAGCAGAGTTGATCCTAGTATAATCCGTTTAAACGACCCACAGTACACATTCGTCGACTTGTCCAACCTGGCCGGCAATAAATGCAAATTTAAAAATTCAAAACTTGTAGATGTTTTTTATTTTCTGCCCCTGCCCATACCTAAAAATATTTTTACGCCTTATTAAGGTCTTGTGTTCTGCGCTGTGAAGTCTAAAATGTTGCGATTTGTACTAAATTAAGTCTTTAAATTGTGTATTTAATAAACAAAATGTGTGTGTATGTACTGTTGTTATATATAAAGCGTGATTTTTTAAGAGCTATAGGAAAGTTTAAAAAAAAAACACATAAAATTCAGAAAAATGTATGAAATGTGAAATACGAATAAATGATTTTATGTTGTCTTACAATGCGTCAATTGAAGCGGGCTTGTCTGTTTAGACATGAGCTTTAACATAGCCCCACAAAAAATAGTCTAAAGGTTTTAGGCGGCCAATTGACCGGTCCCGAACGTGAAATAAAATGTTCGAACTCCCCTCTCAATAAGTCCATTGTTGCGCGTGCTGTGTGGCATGTGGCACCGTCTTGTTGAAACCACATGTCATGCAAGTCAAGCTCTGGTATTATGGGCATCGTTCGGCTTCAATTCTTGCACCAGCTGTATTTTGAAAGGCTTCTCAACTAAATCCTTCCGCAAAATTATCTACGTTGTTGAGTAACAGAGGCCCAAGCGAAAGCGTGTTGGTGGTTTATATCCAGCAATGTAAATTTGGTGCGAAATTTAGTCACAATAGCCCGAATAGCCGCTTCAGTGGGTCGATTAAGCTGACCATAAAATGGAAGAAGCGCGAGATGAACTTTCTTAACAGAGCACGCATTTTGATAATAAAATTCAATAATTTGCAAGCGTTGTTCGTTTGTAATACGATTCATGGATAAATTATAGACTAAACTGAAGATGTTTGACAGTGAATCAAAACACGAAACGTACGTGAGCTGTTTAAACCAGTGTTGCCAAAAAGATAATAGCTAAAAAATCACCCTTTATTTTGCTTTTCGTCAAATATTAAATAGATAATTAAAAATAGCAATTTTTTAACGACTTACCCCTAGAATTTAGCTGCATAAGCAGTTCAGGGTTCATAAAACATACCAAAAGCAAAGTAAACTTGACGTAGATGAGGTTTTTGATTTGAAATTATGTTGCAGTTTAAGCTGAAATGTTAAAGTTAAGCTTTTACATCACGCAAATCAAAATCATGGAATCCGATTTTGCATATAAATTCGAAATATTATATTTATTTTTAGGCCATAATGTGTCTTTGTGGGAGTAACTGTACTGTTTGTTAAATTTGTTTGGGGGTTTTAACTACAAAAACTATCAGTCACCGAAAATATTTTGATGAATCAACAACCACGACCAGTTTTTAGACAATAAAAGTCATTTGTACAGGGTGGGTCAAAAGAAGTCATCCGATGTTGTTTGGCTTTCATTTTTTTTCTAAATAAAAAACGTATATTCTGTTTATTGATTATATTTATTTGAACCTTTAGAATTTTATTGGTCATTTCGAGAAGATGAAATCGGCCAAATGGGCGCCGTTACAATTGATTGCCATACGGGCTCGTTTTATGGCATTTTTCATCACTTCGGAAAGAACTTCGGGCTGCAGATTCTCACACTCGTGTCGAATGTTGTCCTTGAGGTCTTCCAAGGTCTCGGGCTTGGTAACGTAAACACGGGATTTCAAAAAACCCCACAAAAAAGTCTGGAACGGTTAAATAGGGCGATCTTGCTGGCCAGTGCAAATCGCCAAAACGAGAGATGAGGCGACCCGGGAACGCCGCCTTCAGAATGTCGGTGGTGGCTTGCGCAGTGTGCGCCGTTGCTCCGTCCTGTTGGAGCCACATGTCCTCCAATCCTAATTCGTCCAATTGCGGCAGAAAAAACCCGGTTAACATGACCCTATAACGCGCACCGTCCACTGTTGTCGTTTGACCAGCGGCGTTCTCGAAAAAAATGGCCCGATGACTCCTCCAGCGTGAACAGCGCACCATGCAGTCACTTTGAGCGGGTGTAATGGCTCCTCGTGCATCACTCGTGGATTTTCGGTGCCCCAAAAGCGATAGTTTTGCTTGTTCACGTACCCGCTGAGGTGGAAATGAGCCTCATCGCTCATTATGATTTTGGTCGAAAAATCGACTATTCACGATTATTCCGCGTTCTTGGGGAGTATATCGATCCATGGCTTGTTTAGTTTAGTTTAGTTTATTTATTTAATATCATAATGACACAAGACATATAGCTTATAAATGAAGTCATTGGTCACAAAAGGTGTTACAATATAATTTTCATACGACTTAAGACTAAATTTGGTTATTTTTAAAATTAAATTGAGTTAAAGCTAAAATGTGCCTGTAAATGCGCAAATAATTTATCTTTGCCGTGGTTAAAGTATTTTTAGGAATTTTGGGTTCCCTCCATCTAGCCCTTCCGCATTAGACTTAACTTTTAATATACACTCAAGTACATCACATTGACTAACACAGACAAAACTATTATCACAGATGGGTACGGAGCTTAGGTACAAGTTTTGCGCTGGTTCAGTTACGTCTGCTAGAACAAATCTCTTATTTAAGTCTTCCACATCAAGGACAGACTTGGGTTTTGAGATAACTTTACCTACACCCAGACTCTTTAATTCTTTCCATATTTGGCCAGAGGTTGTTGCATTGCCGAATTTTGCACTAAAGTAGTCCCTTTTAGCTGTTGCAATCATGCTCACTTGTATTCTACATCTGTGTAGTCCACAAATGTCAAAACAGATCTGACTTTGGCGGCTATTTGTAAAAATAAGAGCATCTTCCAATAAGGTGACTTCTTTTGACCCACCCTGTACTTAACCTAAAATCATTACAAGAAACCATGGATAACCGCCTCGAATTTTTTGCATTAAAATTTTTCATAAATCACGGTCCATCGGAGAAATTTTGTTGGAATTTTTGGAGCCTGTTCTAGACAATTATATACGCTTTTATCACGCTTGTTGTTTGTTTGAATTCTGCTGTATTGAAATCATCGAGAACGCTGCTAGTTGTTGCATTTTAGTTTAATAATTAATTATTCAATGCATCTTGGAATGCATTCGAGTCACTTTTAAAGGAAGAAATACCAGTGCCCAGATGGGCAGATTCATAAGTGCTTCAGTTTTCAACGCTTGTGCTTGACTTCGTCAAATATATTCACGATTTCATATCAGCTCTTAAAATGTTTTACGGAACAAATTCTTTCACATATTCATCCAGCATCTTCCACTTAAGATCTGCCTAATTGCATAAGTGACTTCAATTCAACATAAACAAATACATAATCAGTAGAATACTATTGTGTACTTAAAAATATCACGATTTTTTCCAATAAGCTATTATTTAGAAAGCTTGGAAAAATAGATGTCACAGTTTTCGAGCCTTTGGATGATTTCACGCAAATTGTCAATCCGCCGTCAGGTCACACTACCCGCTGTTCACGAAGTCCAAGCCAAATTAATGCTCAAAAAAGGTTGCTCCGTCAACTGATTAAGATTTACTTTTACCCAATCTTAATATTTTAGGAATTCCAATATTAATAATTAATTGAATTAACTGAAATTGTTTGAAGTCCTTAGAAACTAGTTTTAAGGCAAATGAACCGTATGAAAAAGGTAGTTTTTCAGCAAAGGTAGGACTCACTTTGTCCAAAGTCACTTACAAAATATTTATAAATGGCCAGGACTTGGGAAAATTCCTATAATTTTGGCTTGATCGGATGCAATAAAAGAAAATAATCGGACCTTCCCTTTTGCCCACCCCACCACGTTGACGGCAACCCAGCTCAACGGTGAAGGTTGGGAAAATCGAGAAACTCCTCCCCTATGGGAGCAGAGGTGACTCAAACCCTGACAGAAGTCGACACCGAATCTTGCCGGCGACCCAGCACCGTTCACAATTGGCATCGTTCACTTCTGAACACGGACCCTAAAAACTCCGACACCAAATCGTACCATTCGTCAATTTGCCGTTAGTCCAGCCCAAAATGACGCCTCGTACAACTGGCCTGACCGGAGTCAGTCATGCCAACACGCCTCCGGCGACCCAGCAAGGTGGGTCGGAGGATTTTCCCAGTGTTTTCCCAGGTGTGGAACACGTCAAATTGCCGGCAACCTAGTACAATCTGCCACCAAGCACGCTTCCACCGGCCCAAGCCAGTCAAGCTACACACCTCCGTCGATACAGCAAGGTGTGCACTAGAGCGGCCCTAAAAACGACAAAATAAAAAAAAAGTTGTTCTCAGCTTTCCCAAAGCTAGTTTTTGTTGTAGAATTAATAAATGTGAAAACGAAAAAATTTTATTTTAAGTTTAAATGGGCGCGACATGGCTTTAAAGTTTTGAGAAAAATCACAAACTTTAGTTCATTTCAATTATTGTCATTATCTGAAATTCAAAAAGGCAACTTCATTTTTTGGAAATATGGCAGTAGAGACTTCAGTGTTTTTGGTCGGCTTATTGAAATAGTGGTTGTTCCTTGCCAACGAAAAGGTGTGTGCTATCTGCATTTTTATACGCACAAGATGCACAATAGTGGCTTGCCAATTGGAAACATCTTAGCCCAAATTCCTATAGGACCCACTCAGCGTGTGCGGTTGGATGTTATTAAACTATACCAAGAGTATGTTTATTTAAAAAAGAATTTTAATAAAACGAAAGAGCTGTTCAGAAGGTGGGAACAAATCTTTGAGGGTTGCCTAAGCGAAACATTTGATGTTACCCATGCCAAGGCTAATGGCGATTTAAACAGGGAGGAAGAGTTTGAAAACCTGGATAATCAACCAAGCATTGACAGTAGTGATTGCGACTAAGAGCCGGAAGAGCCACCTAAAAAATCAAAAAACCAAAAATCAAGTGAACTTAAGTCGGGGGAACAAAGAGGAAAACTAGGATCTATTACTCCGAAATTAGTTGCTGTTTTAGATAGGTGCCAGGTTAGCTCAAGAAATGCAGTATTTATTTTGCAAGCTATAGCAGAGGCTCTGGGCTTTGATACCAATTCCCTTATAATTAATAAATCAAGTATTCAAAGGTGCCGAAATCAGTGGCGTGATGAAAGAGCAAAAAAACTCAAGTTAAGCTTCATGGAAAATATTCCGAAGCTGTTTACCCTTCATTGGGACGGAAAGATTCTTCCCCCGCAATATAAGTGTTTTTGCAAAGGACTGTATTAATTTTGTTAAACGTAAGATTATCTTTTTCCTTTACAATTAGATGCAAATTAAGGATCATCTGAAAGGTTGCCAATAGTAGTTACTGGAAACGGAACAGAAAAATTATTAAATGTTCCAGAAATACCGAACTCATCTGGCAAGGAGCGGGCCATTGCCATATACAGTACCATATGTGAATGGGATGTAGAAGATAAAGTACTGCGACACTACAGCATCCAACACTGACAGAATTAAAGGGGCTTGCATGATTTTGGAGCAGTTGCTAAAAAGAGATATTCTCTATTTCCCTTGTCGTCGACACATATATGAGCTGGTGTTAAGAGCAGTTGTAGAAACTAAGCTTCCAAAGTCGTCAACAAATGCAGCTCTGCCAATTTTTAGTAACTTTAAAGCTTGGATTAAAAGCTTGGATTAAGTTTAAAAAGGACGAGTGGGAATGCGGTATGGATTTTCCAAGGTGTAAAAAGCATTTAGATCCTCAGCTACAGTCGAATTTGCAGAAAGCCAGCTGCTCATTGTGCAAGAACGTAACGACTATCGTGAATTAATAGAACTTTCTCTATTATTTTTAAATGGAAGAGCTGATAATAACAACCATATCAAGTTTAGGGCTCCTGGAGTCATTCATCAAGCAAGATGGATGTGTAGAGAAAAATATTGCATACAAATTTTAATGTTCCGAAGCCAATTAGCCATTTCCAATCAAAAACGCGCGGCTTTGGAGGATATATGCGTTTTTATTGTCAGTTTGGTTTTAATGTAAAATTGGGAGTAAAGCGCCATATTTTGATTTAACTTTTATAAAAACGATGGAAAACTATAAGGAAATTGATCCAAAAATTTCCCAAGTGGCATTAAAAAATGTCTGAATCATTTATGGTACCTAACAGAGGATGAGGTTTCCTTGGCGTTCTTTGATAATGAAGTCAGCATAGATGAAAAAATGTTAATGGTTTCAGCCTTGAAAAAGGAATCCACAACATTTGGAGTAAAGAAGTTTATCCTAAATTTGAAAGATATGGAAACATTTATTGGTAATTTATTTATTTAATAGATTTTGCTATTTATTAATAGAAAACCTACAAAAAAGCGAATGGGTTATTTCATTACCAAAAATAGTCTAAAATTTTTCAATCGACTGAAGATTTGATCCAAATTTCTGAAAAAAGATCCACGGTCCTGGTTAGAAGGCAAGGCCTATTTGAATGGGCAGAAAATAATATCTTCTTTGCATGTTGTTAATGATGTTGCCGAACGAGCTATAAAATTTGTTGAGGATTATAGCGGCAAGATCACAAAAAAATTAGGATCAGGAACAATCGGTGTTGCAGTGCACGGAAAATCATTGAAAATTGTATCCAAACTGTTTTAAAAAAATTTGCTAAAAGATTGATTAAAAAATGCATATTTGGGAGATAAGAAGTTTTTTGTTCAAATTTGCCAGGGGGATGTCAAATCTTGAAAATAATCTTGATCTGCCTGCAATTATATGGAGCTTATGTTTTTGATTTCTGTTTGCCTATAGGGAAAGAAAGACGGAAAGACGGAGAAATCGACACGGCTGGTAATGCTTTTCAAGAATATACATATAGAAAGTGGTGGCCGGGTGGCTTAGCGGCTGGTCTGCGCGACCACTGAGCAAGAGGTTGTGGGTTCGATCCCGCCTCGAAACATCTAATGAAAAGTTTTCCTTTGAATAAACTTTGCACCCGGTCACCCCTCTCTGCTGATGGCGTCAGCTTTGTAGTAATAAATCATGGAAAAGCTTCTCAAACTGCCGTTCGGATTCGTCGTTAATCTGTAGGTCCCTTTTTCTTGTGCGAAAAATTAGAAGCGCACAAGCCAAGAGATTGAGAGGAGCTCAGCTTTGGCCCTTTGGGGCTGTGTCAAGCCATTTTACATTACATTTTACATGTGGTCGGAGATGCTTCCTTCTAAGCGATACAAACGACTGGAAAATTTGAATATACCATCTGCAAGTTTTTAAAAAGGGTTCTTCTTCTTCTTTGGCCATCACAACCGTTTTACGGTCTCGGCCGCTGCCACTAATGCCCGCCACTCGCCTCTGTCCCGAGCGTCATGCCACCAGGAGGACACTCCCAGCTTCGCAATATTTCCCTGCATCTGGTCGCGCCATCTCCGCTTCGGTCGACCCTCCGGGGGAATGCCTCCCAACTCGATCGCATGCCGATTGTACACACGCTTTGCTGGAGCGTTATCATCCATACGGGTAACATGTCCTATCCAGCGCAGCCGCTGTTGTTTTATGCGCTTGACTAGGTCAGTGTCCCCATAGAGCTCATACAGTTCGCGATTCATTCGGATGCGAAATTCGCCGCCAACGTTTAGAGGTCCATAAATCCTCCGAAGAACTTTTCTCTCGAACACGCCAATTGCCGCCTCATCCTCTTTTGTCATTGTCCATGCTTCTGCGCCGTATAGCAGGACTGGGCTGATAAGCGACTTGTACAGCGCAATTTTTGTTTTCCGAGAGAGGTCTCTGCTCTTGAACTCTTTATTGAGCCCGTAATAACATCGGTTTGCAAGAGTAATTCTTCTTCGGATTTCCAGACTGGTGTTGTTGTCGCTGGTTATCGTCGTTCCGAGGTAGACAAATTCCTTAACAACCTTGAATTTGTAGTCTCCCATTGCAACAGATTGTCCAAGCGTAGACTCACAGCGCGTTGATTGTAGGTACTTCGTCTTATCCTCATTTACCGCTAAGCCCATAAGTTTTGACTGCTTCTCTATCTCTGAGTTCCAGGAGCTGTCGCAATGTGAATATCTGGTCCGTGGTGGATTTGCCAGGTCTAAAGCCACACTGATAAGGTTCAATCAGTTCACTTATTCTCGGCTTTAGACGTTCACATAGGATGCATGATAGAACCTTATATGCGATGGGAAGGAGACTGATCCCGCGGTAATCGGCGCAAACCGCAGGGTCTCCTTTTTTAAATATTGGACAAAGTACACTTAGGTTCCAATCTTAGGGCATGCTTTCTTCGGACCATACTCTGCATAGGAGTTGCATGCACCTTACCAGCTCCTCACCGCCAGCCTTGAACAATTCAGCACGCAGCTCATCAGCGCCAGCAGATTTGTTATTTTTTAGCCTTTTTATGGCTAACAAGACTTCATTATGGTCCGGCGGATCTATCTCTATGTTATCGATTGGTGGTGTCGCTACTTCCCCAGAGGCGGCATTGTGTTGGTCATCACCTCCCAGCAGGTTAGAGAAATAGTTTCTCCATTTGACCAGATTTCCGTGCTCGTCCTTCAATAGTGTGACTCTGGGCTTAAAACCTGGTCTCGAGGGGCAGTACTGCGATTTTGTTGACACATCTTTTGACCAATCCAGTGGATGTACGGATTATAGCGACACGCACAGCGCCGTCGTCGCCTGTGATGATGGTATCCACCCGACCGAGTCGCCATTGGAGTGGAGGAAGGTTGTCTTCTTTGAGCACCACAACGCTGTTCGGCCTTAAGTTTGCTGTTGAAGAACGCCATTTCCCACGCTCCTGCAGCAAAGACAGGTAGTTGGTGCTCCATTTTCGCCAAAACACCTGCTGCATCTGGCATACGCGCTGCCATCGACTAAGCCGGTTGATATCAAGATGAGTAATATCTGGTTCGTCTATAGCGCAAAATGAGGACCCAATTAGGAAGTGCCCTGGCGTGAGCACATCTAAATCCTCTGGGTTCTCTGAAACGGGACAAAGAGGTCGAGAATTTAAAATTGCGGAGATTTCGCATACCAAAGTTCTCAGCTCGAGAAACGTCAACGTGTGGCCTCCAACAACTCGACAAAAGTGGTATTTGGCCGACTTCACTACGGCCTCCCATAAGCCGCCAAAATGTGGAGAGTGTGGCGGTATAAAATTGCAATTTATACCCATGGCCAAGCAAGCGTTTAGGATATCGCCATTCTGAGGGTCGCTCAAAAGGAGTTGCCTGAGCTCGATCAGTTGATTTCTGGCGCCAACAAAGTTCGTCGCGTTTTTCGACCAGATGGTATTTGGCCTGCCTCTGATACTAGCGAATATTTTCAGGGCAGCGATGAATGACGCGGTCGACAAATCCTCCACGACTTCGAGATGAGTTGCTTTGGTGGCAAAGCAGATGAAAATGGTAGCACTTTCCAGGCGGTCTGCTTCTTATCTCCGATTTGCATAAGAAGGGCCCACAAAAGTCGATGCCAGTGACCAAAAACGGTCGATTTGGTTGGACCCGATCCGCTGGCAGAGGTGCCATGATGTGCTCGACGATTTTAGGCCTTAGTCTGAAGCACCGGATGCATTTTCTGATCACAGCTGCGATAGCTTTCCGACCTCCAATAGGCCAGAATTTCTGGTAAATTGCCGAAAGAAGAAACTGCGGTCCAGCATGCAGGAACTTTTGGTGGAAATACATAATCAGGGCATTGGTAACCGGGTGCCCTTTTGGCAGCAAAAGCGGGTGCTTTGCGTCATAGTCCAAGCTGGAGTTTTGCAAGCGTCGACCAACACGCATCAGGCTTGCAGCGTCCAGGAAGGAAATATATCCAAACACCCGCTGCAATTTCCCAAACGAGTTTTGGTACTTGCAGGTGCTAGGAACATCCGCTTGCTGAGTTGAAGTGCCTGCCGACGACGTTCCGGTAATGCCAGCGCTGCTGTTGGGTTTGTCGGCCAGGACATCTTCACGTAAGAAGGCGGGACCTTGACTCCACTGATTGGATTCCAAAAGCTCCATTGGTGTGCACCACGAGAAACGATGTCAGCGGGATTCTTCTCAGATGGCACATGACGCCATGTCATGCCGTTGGTACGCTCCTGTATTTGTGCAATCCTGTTGGATACAAAAATATTGTAATTTGAAGGACATTCTCGGATCCAAGCAAGGACTCTTGTGGACTCGGACCAGCAATAAACGGTACAAGAGATGGGTATTGTTTGTACAATGTTGGAAAGCAGCTCAGACAACAGATGCGCAGCAGCTAATTCCAATTTAGGAATGGTGAGAGACTTAAGAGGAGCGACTCTAGACTTGGAACAGAGCAGGTAGGTCGAAACAGATCCGTTGATTTCCGAGCGAACATATACGCAAGCCCCATATGCAGCAATGCTTGCGTCACAGAATGCGTGAAGTTGACAAGAGGCGTTGGGCTGCAAAGCATATCGCGGAAATTTGAAGCTGGCGACTGAACAAATTTGGGAAATGTGCTCGAGCCAGACAGAATGCAGCTCCTGCGGCAAACTCTCATCCCAATCCAGTTTGTCCTTTCACAAGGCTTGCATAAATGTTTTGAACCTCGTAATGATTGGGCCTAATAAACCCAGAGGGTCATACAATTTTGCGATGGCTGACAATATTGCGCGTTTGGTGGCAGGTGCTTCAGATACGGCGCGGGAAAAGTGAAAAAGTAGCATGTCAGACTTTGTATCCCAGGCCAAACCCAATGCTTTGGTGATGTCTGTGCCATCGAGGAACTTGATGTACTTCTCCTGCTCAGCTTCGGGTTCACCATCCAGCGCGGCAGGCTCATTGAAGCACCATTTTCAAATTGGAAAATGTCCCCTGCGCAAAAGCTCCTTAACCTGCTGACGAATTTCAGCAACTTCTTCGACAGAATCACCTCCTGAGATTAGGTCATCAGCATAAAAATCCCTTCTAACGATTTTTGCCGCAACCGGTAACTCAGCCTCCTCATCATACGACAGCTGGTGCATGGCCCGAATGGCTAAAAATGCAGCTGGTTTTGTGCCGTATGTTACAGTATCCAGAGTGTAGACTTCAATCGCTCCATCAGGACTATCTCGCCACAAGATACATTGCAAAAGTTGATCGGGATGACTCATGCGTACGCATCTGTACATTTTGCAAATATCGCCACATAATGCAATCCAAATAAATAAACATTTTATTTAAAAAAAAAAAAAAATATATAGAATCTAAAACGAAGCAGCGTATTGAACAATTTTGGTTGGATAGATGGACCAGCGAACAAAAGGTCATTAAGGGAAAACCCTGATGTGGACTTAGCTGAGCCATCATAAACGACGCGCAATTTGGTTGATGTGCTTTCTAATTTCAGCACGCAGTGGTGGGGCAAGAAGAATTTTGTGGCATTAGTTTGCGTATCGGCAGGTGACATGTGGCCTAAGTCAAGGTATTTCTGCAAGAATGCTGAGTATTGGGCTTTTATTTCAGGGTTTTTTGACAGCTTAAATTCTAGACTCTTGAAACGTCTAAGCGCACGATCGTAGGATTCCCCCAGATTGCTCAAGCTGAATTTAACTGGAAGGCGAACTGAGTATTGGCCAGACGGAAGCCTCGTACAATGTTCCTTAAAAAACTGCTCACATAAAATGTCCTCATCCGAAAGAGTCGATGATGATCCGCAGCAGCTATTCTATTTGCCAGAAGAGCTTCATGATTGTAGACAAGTCGTCAGTTTCCGAATGGACGCTTGGCTCTTTAATCGATGCAGCAAGAGCGGAGCATTTTCCCTTAGCTGTAAAGAGTCCTCCCGAAACGATCCAGCCCAGACGAGTTTTTTGTAGAGTTGGTAAATGACTGGCAATGCGGATTTGTCCAACACACAAAAGGTCAAAAAAGATTCCAGCACCAATGAGTAGATCAATCCGTTGACTCTTGTGGAACAAAGGATCGGCAAGGACAATGTTCTTAGGAATGCTCCATTTGCTGTGGTCCACATCAAAATGAGGCTGATGATCGGTAATGGTTCTCATAATCACAGCTGAGAATGAAGCACGATAGCTTGCGTCGGTGGCTTGAGCCAGAATCTCGATTGATTTGCTGGCTGATTGAAGGGACGAATTCCCTATGCCCGAAATAGCGACATGAGAGCGATGAGTTTTGAGCTGTAGTTGATTGGCTAGCGAGAAGTCACAAAATTGAGTTGGGACGCCGAATCGAGTAGAGCACGACATGGAATGAATACTCCAGATCGGCTTTGAACCTGCACAATAGCAGTAGCGAGCAACACGTAATCCTGATCTGTAGAGGCTTTAGGTGGAGTTGGGGATGAGGTGATCGAGACGAGAGAGTTCGCAGAATGCGTTTGAGTGGCAGCTACTGGCTGTGACCGAGAAGTGGGTGCTGCATCCATATGCAACAAGGAATGATGTTTTGATGAGCAGTGCCTCGTGAACCAAATTTAATACAAAATCTGGCTAACTTTATACTATAGGATTGACTTAAACTGGTTAAACATACAATGTCATTGGCAGTGACGAAGAAAAGTTAAGTCTGGACGGTCCTGACAGTTGCAAGAAATATTGGGCAGATATGCGAAAGGATAGACATACCTGTTAAAAGCTTGGCCATGTTGGTAATGGTAAGGACTGAATTTTGCTAATAAGGAAGTATTCCGATGTGTTTCTTACCGATCAGAATGAACGTCTAAGTTTATGAGGAGTTATTGGACGACAAGTTAGGGGAGTTTGGCAGTCAGTTATAAGGGGATTGTTGAGGGGAGATGCTATTTTGCATCACCTTCGGCGTTAGCAATTAATTTAATGCTGCGAGAGTTTAACAAATAACAAGGCGGGGTGGATTTTGGTTAATTTCACTTGTTGGTTTTAATGCGTTTATGTTTGGCGATGATGTGTTTGTTGTTCCATATGTTGTACAGGTTAATATGTTGTGAACAGTTTCAGTTTATTTACAATGTTTAACAATGCGGTTTTTATTGTATTAGTATGTATGTAATTGTTGTTAGCGGGCGGGCGAACTGCATAAGCGTGCGATCGAACTCAAGCAAGGCAAACGACTGACAAAGCAAAGCATAAAATAGAATATAAAAAGATGCAAGCGTTAGACATTAACCGTATGCTTATAACTAACTGTAAATTGCAATCAGTGATGAGCTATTAGCCGCCAATAAAAATGAAAATATTTACATGTTACTTAGGCAAACAAAGAATGTTGATTTAGCTTAATTTAACTTAATGTTATTTGTTGTCGCTGTCTGCTCCCGACAGTCCATTTCAACAATATTTGTGTATTTTTGGCTCATTATAATTAAATAAATATATTTTACCGTAGTCGATTTCTTCGAAATAATATAAAGACTGAAGACACGTTGAATGTTTTCATTGGACTATCACTACTGTGGATAGAACCCATCAGGCGGGCTGAGTACTGGAACTAGCGCTGATTTGGAAAAGTTGGTGCAAAAACCATGTCTTCCCTTACTTGCTCTTTGGTCATAAATTGAAGTTCTAAATCTCATGAGTGGTGCAACTACTGAAATCATTCATGAACTAAAGAAATTTTTAATGATTATGCCTAAAATTATATAATTATCCCTTCGAAATTCACTTCTGAGACTTTTCACTCAGGGGAAGTTCTGTAGCAAAGGTTTTAAACCAATTTAATAGGCATTATTACGCACTTCGTCTTGAAAATATAAAAATAGCTAGAAATAGCTAAACATAATTTTAAATTTGCTAGACTTATAGCTAATAGCATTTCCGAAAAGCTATAAGCATTTCCATTTTGAAAAATGCTAGATCTAGCAACTAAATAGCTAAAATGGCAACACTTACTGGCACCAAATCTTTGATCCGAGTTTTCTCGGTGTGCAACACGCCAAATTGCACTTACCCGAGTCAATCAAGCCACACACCTCCGGCGACCCAGCAAGGTGTGCAAGCTTGACCCACTGAGGCAGTGGAGGGAACACGATCCCTCTAAAAATTTTCGAATCTTCTCGGTGCAAAATTGCCGGCAGCCCAGCGCAATTTTGCACCTTGCACACGTGCACGGACCCGAGTCAATCAAGCTACACACCTCCGGCGAACTAGCAAAGTGTGCATGCTTGACCCACTCGGGCAGTGGAGGAGAGACGAACACTTACGAGATTAGGGCTTTTTTTCACACATTTTTTTATTTCACAACTTTTTCGTGTAATGGGTCACACAAGTTCAGGGGTTGGCCGTAACCGCACCATTTTTATGATCCCTACGTGAAATTTTTGAAAGACTTCCCTCGGCTTACACGCTTGGTTGTATTCTCGCTGGATTCTAAATTTTCCTCCGGTGTCAGGATTTCAACTCGGCAAACTGGCTTTTGAACGTTTTGGCTGGCACGGCTCCGGTGTACTCTGGCAACGGTATGGCACTTGGCGTTCGATGTACTGTACGCGGCACGGAAATCTACGGCGGAGGCGTGGCACTTGGTCGGGGCGGCTGGTCTGTCTTTGGGCACTTCCGTGGCTCATCGCAGTAAACCGATTGTGTGTGTGTGTGTGAGCCTTGTCGTCGTTTGGCTTGCCTTGCTGTTGTTGTTTTCTTGCTGCTACTGGCTCTGCTGTGCCTTGCTGCTCTCTGAGTGCCTTTGCTGTAATCGCGTCACTCGCTCTTGTTGGCTCGGCTGTCTGTGTGGGTGTGCTTGCCTACCCTTCAGTTCTAGAATTCATGCATCGTCAAATTCATGCCTTGTTCCCGCATCTGCTTTGACGTCGACGTCGGCAGAACAGAAACTTGTGTCTATTTGTTGTTGCTAATTTACCTATTGCAGTCACAAAAAATGTTAGCCGTCGCGCTGCGACACACAGGCCATCGCCGAACGAAGAAGTTCGCATACCCTTCAAATTTTACCGAACATTAAAACCATATTTTATATGTTTATTAAAGAATTTTGAATAAGTGGATTGCACAGATCGTTAGTGGAATAGCCCTAATATAGACTTTTATTATTATTATCCCAAAATAAATTATTTATTTATGGACAAATACTTCTTACACAAATACTTCTTAAGTCGGATATGCCCTTACATAATATGAGTTGAAAAGGGTATCGCGTGTGAATCATCGATGAATCGATTCGAGAATTCATGAGTTATTCACCCATAAACTGTCATGCGTGAACGCCTAGGACATGCCAATGTTAAATTCGTGCATAATTTGAATGGGAGGTCACCCATGATTCATCGATACCTCTGACCAATTCATCGGTGAATCTTTGGTGATTCACTAATGCTGAGTACTGAAGGGTAGCCGCTCTCCGAGTGTCTTTGTTGTTGTCGCTCGCTGTTGCTGGCTCGGCTGTGGGTGTGCGTCTGAGTGCGCGCGAGCCTTTGTTGTCTATAAATAATAACAAACATAACAAATATAAATCTACTAGCTGAATACCTTATGAGAACGAATATTTTCAAGCTAGTGTTGGCAGCAAATCGCCATAAACATTTTGGACCGTTCGATCTTTTTCTCAATTTACCTATCTTCATGATAGTTTAAGCTCATGAATATTTTGCAAAATTCTTGACTTTTTTGACCGTTTGGTTTATACCTTTTATTTACCCATCAACAATTGCCGTCTAGCAAATCTTCACAATAATCCAGGCTCAAATAAAAAACTTGCAAATTTCGCAATATTTTGGACCGTGTAATCTACAGCTTCCACTTACCAACGCATGCATTGTAATATAAGCACTAAACGATTTCATAAATACTCATAAGGATATTTTGCAAATTTCGCGATTTTTGGACCTTAGAAACCTTTGCTCGGATGAACGGTTTAGTTTATAATTTTCGCGGATTTTGGACCATTTCCCGCACATTTCTTTAGATCAGAATCCTTCGCGGGGAAGCGTCCAAAGTTTCATAACAATCGAACATTTTGCAAATTTCGCGGTTTTAGGACCATTGTCTGCATCGATCCATGCCCCAAAGTTTTAGCGTAAACGTAAATTTTGCAATTTTTGCGGTTTTTGGATCGCTTTCCCCAAATTTATTCAACTTAGAAACCTTCCCGGGCAAGCGTTCAATTTATTCCCCAAAGATTCATTGCAATTGGATGAACTGAATAATTTGGCAAATATCGCGGCTTTTGGACCATTTCACAGACATGAGACATAGCCTATGACACTTTCTTGATCGACATGAACATACAGTGAAAAATTCGTGAGGATCGGATCAGCGGTTAAGACGCCCATAGGGGACAACTATACAAACATACTTTCACTTTTGTATATATGTATACAGAGCTGGGAATGCTGATTAAGTTTTTTCCATTAAATTATTTCACATAGCTAAAAACTCATGCATTAATGAATTAAATTATTTCACAAAGCTAAATACTCAAGCATTAATCAATTATTTTATTTAAATTAGTAATATGCTTCAATTGCCATTTAATTCTGTTGAAATTTGTTTACATTTTAGCTCAACTATTTTTTTCGGACCTTAGAAACCTTCGCGGCCAAGCTTCTAACCATTGACCAAAATTTCAACGTAATCGGATGAACGGTATAGTTTTTGAAATTTCGCGGTTTTATGACCATTTCCGGCCCATTTCTTCAATTTAGATACCTTCGCGGGCAAGCGTGCAACCATTCCTCAAAGCTCCTTCGCGGCCAAGCTTCTAACCATTGACCAAAATTTCAACTTAATGGGATGAACGGTATAGTTTTTGAATTTTCGCGGGTTTTGGACTATTTCCCGCACATTTTTCTGGTCCAAAGTTTAATAACAGACGATCATTTTGCAAATTTCGCGGTTTCTTCTTCTTGGAAACCTTCCCGGGCAAGCGTCGATCAATTTCCCAAAGTTTTAGCAAAAAAGGAAGGTTTTGCAATTTTTGCGGTTTTTGGTCCGTTTTCCGCAAATTTTTTCAACTTAGAAACCTTTCCGGGCAAGCGTTCAACCATTTCCAAATTTTCGTTGCAGTCGGATGAACGGTATAATTTTGCAAATTTCGCGGTTTTTGGACCGTTTCACAGACATGAGACTTAGCCTATGACACTTTCCTGATCGACATGAACATACTGTTAAAAATTCGTGGAGATCGGCTCAGCGGTTTAGACGCCCATAAAAGACAAACATGCAAACATAAACATACCTTTACTTTTATCTATATGTATGTATGTATGTAAGTATAGATGTATAGATGTATATATGATGTATAGATGTGTAGATTTCCCTTCCATTAAAAATTTGTTTGGATTATTTTCCTTCCATTAAATTTTCAATTGGGATTTTTCAAACCAGCCATTTTTTAATTGAAAAATTTCCCGTCCCATAAATTTTTTATTGGGTTTTTTCACATTTAGTCAAAATTTAATTGGGATATTTCACTTCAATTAAATTTTCAATTGGGGTTTTTCACTCCTGTCCAAAGAAAATTGAGAAATTTGTATAAAAAACAAAGTCAGCTGTGTACAAATTATTTTCGGGGTACCGATAGCAAATTGTCATTACCGATTGTCGTCGAATATCGTTAAGGTATGTGATGTGCTGCCCATCGTCGTTGCGGCCGGTGCACAGTGGTTGGGCTTGTATGGAGCCGCGTCCATAAATACTTCTAGTAGTTATATCATGAAAATTTTACCAAATACATAGAGAAATATTTCAAAAATATTACTAAAAAATTGGCCAAATCATACGACTGTATCTTATAGCTGCCATAGAAACGATCGGGACCAATTTTTATAACTTTATTATATTCCATGATAATTGATTGAATCTTGAGCCCTTGTGTACAAGGCAATTTTCTTTGCCCAGTAATGAAGGTATCTGAGCTTAAGGCCTCAAAAATTTTCGACTTTTTTCATTTTTTATGCTTGGACATTAGAATCCTAAAGGATGAATCGAATACTCGAAGATACCTACAGGACGTAAATATGGCGCCAGTCAGACGTGGTACAAAGTAACGACGTGAATTGTAATCGGTGTATAATCATGTCAAATGATGTTCAAGGGCCGCCATTTTGTCAAAAACCAAAATTTTATTTTACTACGGGCCAATTATATCTGATCAACTATATTTGTTCAGACGCTCTGAGGGCCGGAATCGCGCGCACCCCTTTTTTTGAGGGCCAACTTGACGGTGCCACACAGAACATCGCGGCGAAATTTTATTTTCCCACAACAATAAAAAAAAAAAATCAAAATCTTTTCTTTTCAATGAGAATTTTTCAAAAAGGTCCAAAAACACAAGCTGAAGGGCCTTAAGAGCAATCTACTTATCAAATCAGTATTTGTAGCAATGCGTGACATTTTTCTTGTGTGCCGTTCTCTAAATTGCTTAATTTCCTTGTTTTTAGATTCTGCAGCTTCTTCGGACAACTCTCCTATAGAAACAAACGCACAACTTAATATCTCATGAGCATGAACTAAGACTTTGTGTACAGATGGTAGTAGGAAGTTCCATGGGTACAATTTAATAAGTTCTTTTGAGGTGTCAAGGGCATAATTTCCAAATTTTTCAACATTATTTTTATATCCAGATGCCATGCATTGCTGTTATGTTGAACACCTGATTAAAACATTTTCATCCAATCCCGTTATTTCAGCAGACAATTTCGTATTGCTAAAATATGTTCTAGACGTATTACCGTCATTTTAAGTTCCACTTCCTCCACTTCTCGCTTTGTCAAATATTAATCTCATTTTTGCATGGAAGTCTGTGCTTGAAATTGAGCTTCCTATGCAAAAAGTCGATTTTCCCTTCTGGGGTACAATTTCTGGTTCCGACAAATGTACAGCCTATATGTACCAAAAGACTTCATGCTAAGTTTGGTGAAGATAGCTTTCAAACTGACGGAGGAGATAGCATTGAACCAGACAGACGGACAGAATGACAGACGGACGGACAGGGCTAAATCAACTTAGCTCGTCGTGCTGATCAAGAATATATATACTTTATATGGTCGAAAATGCTTCCTTCAATTCGATACAAACATCCGGACAATTTAATAATACCCTCTTAATTAATAAATAAATATATTTGCACATTTATACACAACCACGAATGACGAAGACAGAGCAACAGCAGAAAAAATGGTCAAAACTTATCTTTAAAAACGTTAGACGACATTAGTATATTTACGATTATATTTATTACCTTAAAGCAGTGGTGTCCAAACTCACACACAATCACCAAACTTGCCAACCACGCGTGGCTGCCTCTTCAAATTTTGGACATCGCTGCCTTAAAGTCAGACAAATACAGTGGCATACAAACCAATTTTGTGGGATCACAACTAAAACTTCAACTAAACATTAAAAAGAAGTTTACAAAATACACAAAAAAGATGTAATCAATCAAATTAATTTCACAAGAAGAGTTTGACAAAAAAGTTAAATTTTAATATCTGGATTTAAATTAAATACCTTCACCTTCAAAATTCATTTTAAAAAAATTAGTACGGAACACTCTAGTCTGACCAGTTCAAAGTGCGATTTTGTTTTGAAAAAAGGTTACTTTTCGCAGCAGCGCTTTGAAAGTGAGCACGCGTTCATGCTTTCAAGGCTATTTTAAGAATGTCCCGTTAGATTTCCAGAAAAAAACTGTTTGCCATTAAGAATATTGGACATTTAAGATACAATTTGTCTACATTTTGTTCAAATATTTCATGATGAATTTTTTGATTTTTGGCCTATGGACGCAACCACTGTGCGGTGCTGTCCAGAAGGTCGAACCTTCTATCTATACAAATGTGGGACACGATGTTTTTTCCAATTTGCGGGGCGAAGCCAAAAGGTTACAAAAGTGCTGCGTACTTTTCTGTGCCACATGCGCTGTTTGCGAATATAATGTTGAACGCTCAGTTAATTAACTTTAGGGAGACTATTAAACATTAATTCCTCTAAGTACCACGTATATCGAAGTCGGGCAGGGCCGACTTTAAGTTACGCTCTCGTTTGTTAATGAGTGGGGTCCTCGTGACTGAACGATTGTGTGGACAGAATAGTCTTAGTAGAGCTAGGATCTCTAGTTCGGATGTCTCCGATAGGTTGAGTAGGAGAGGTTGGCCTAGTGACCTAAGTCTCCTTCTACTTAGGGCGGGGCAATGGCAGAGGAGGTGTTTTACTGTGTTGGCCACGTAAGCCTCGAGGAAAGGCTATTCCACATATCCGCAGCGAGACGATGTGTTTCAGCTTTTGTGTGGAGCTTGAATGTTGCCATAGGTCAAGATAGATATACTCTCTTAAATATATAGCTTGACAAACAGGTAGACTAGGCGCTTGTTCGAGGAGATGGGGGTTCGATTCCCACTATTATAAAAAAAACCCAACGGATATAATGGTTTTTAGTGCGTTTTGCAACTGTTTATTTTTTCTTTAATTGACTCGTTCAATTCCGATGCACGGGCTCTCGCATGCAGTTCTCGGTCAGTTTCCATTCTCTTTTCTCTTTGCTCGTTCGATTCCGATGCACGGGCTCTCATATGAAGTTCTCGGTCGGCTTCCATTTTCGCTTCTCGTTGCTTGTTGCTTTCCGATTCACGGGCTCTCATATGAAGTTCTCGGTCGGTTTCCATTCTTGCTTCTTGTTGCTCGTTCGCTTCCGATGAACGGGCTCTCGCATGTATTTCTCGGTCAGTTTTTAATCTTGCATCTCGTTGCTCGTTTGTTTCAGAAACTAGTTTTGCCTTTTTCTTTTGTGATTGAGACGTTGAACGACCATTCGAACGTTTTTTGGGAGGCATAACTTCACAAAAATGGATGTATATGATTGAATTTATAAATGTTGAGCGTTGATCAGAAATTAAAATTTCAAATTTTTTCGACAAAAAAGTCACACTCTCACTCTAAGAGACAGACTTACAGGTAGACAAACATTCATTATTAGATTATATCCCTTTTCATTTATGCACTTATGGTTGGGAATCCAATAAAAAATCACGCTCGATCTTCACCTCAATTTACCCGTCCGACAACTAGACCGCTTTATTCTACTTAAAATTGCCATCTATCAAGTCTTCTTCATAATCAAGGCTCATATGTTAATTTTTTAAAATTTTGCGACTTTTTTAACCCTTTGGTTTACACCTCCTAGAATTTTGGACCGTTCAATCTGCATCTTCTATTTACCAACGCCTGTATTGTAATCTCAAAATTAAGCGCTTTCAAAATTATGATCATTAGATAGTTTAACAAATTTAAAGATTTTTGGATCATTTTCAGCACATTAATTCAACTTAGAATCCTTTGCAACCTTGCAATCGGATGAATGGTATTTTTTTTTAATTTTCAACTTCAAACTTCTTGGTTTTTGGACCATTTTCCGCTCATTTCCTTAACTTAGAAACCTATCAGGGCAAGCGTATAACCAATCCTAAAATTTCATTACAATCAGATGGTCGGACTAATTTAGCTAATTTCGCGGTTTTTGGACCATTACTCGGCCATTTTTCCAACTTGATCATTAGACTATTTTGCAAATTTAGCGGTTGGAGCAAAAAAATCGTCGCCGGTAAGCGTCCGACCATTCCTCGAAGTTTGTTCTTAATGATCGGTACAACTTTGCAAATTTCACGCTAGTGGACCATTTCTCACCCATTTCTTCATCACAGAAATCTCCGCGGGCAAGCGTCCAACCATTCTCCAAAGTGTTATCCCAATTGAATAAACGGTATTATTTCTTAAATTTCGCGGTTTTTGCATCATTTTTCGCTCATTGCTTTAACTCAGCATCTTCCCGGGCAAGCGTCTAACCATGCACAAAAGTTTCATCGCAATCGGAAATTTGGCAAATTTCGCGTATTTTGGACCATTTTCCGCTTATTTCTTTAACTTAGAAACCTTCCAGGACAAGCGTAAAACCAATCCTTAAAGATTCATTACAATCGGATGAACAGCATATTTTTGCTTATTTCCGGGTTTTTGGACCATTTCCCGGCGTCGCCCGGGTCCTTATAATTCTTATGACATCGATTATATTCAAGCTAGTGCTGGCTGCAAATCGATATAAACATTTTGGACCGTTCGATCTTTTCCTCTATTTACCTGTCTTCAAGATAATAAACTTATTAGGTAATTTTGCAAATTTCGCGATTTTTGGACCTTAGAACCCTTCGCGGGCAAGCGTCCAACCATTACCCAAAGTTTCATCGCATTCGGATAAGCGGACTCGAACCATTTCACGGCAATTTCTTCAATTAAGAAACCTTTGCGGCCAAGCGTCCAACTATTCTCCAAATTTTCATCAAAATCTAACTTTTTGCAAATTTCTCGGTTTTTGGACCATTTTCCGCCCATTTCTTCTACTTGGAAACCTTCCCTGGCAAGCATCGAACAATTCCCTTAAGTTTTACCAAAACCGTAAATTTTGCAGTTTGCGCGGTTTGTGGTCTATTTTTAGCAAATTTCTTCAATTAAGAAAACATCCCGGGCAAGCGTTCAGCCAATCTCCAAAGTTTCATTGGAATCGGATAAACGGTACAATTTTGCAAATTTCGCGGGTTTTGGACCATTTTTCGGCGAATTTTTTTTTAGAAACCTTCCCTGGCAAGCTCTCTACCACTTCCCAAAGTTTCATCGCAATCGGATGAACGGTTTCGGCAGGCATAATGGACAGACAGACAGACAAACATTCATTTTTATATATATTCAATATTATTATTTAGTAGCCCCAAATATTTGAAAATTAATAATAGTTTTTATAATTTAAAAAAAATATATCCCCCAGTGTGATTCGAACCACAATCTCCTCGATACTAAATATTCTATACCAAGTTCTCGATACACAGTATTTGATACTCAGTACTCGATTCTAAGACCTCAATACTTAGTACTCAATACGAAGTACTCGATACTAATACTAGATACTTTGTATTTGGTACTCAGGAACCGATGCTAAGTACTCGATACTCTATTCTCGATACTAAGTACTCAATTCATACTACTCAATAATAAGTACTCCCACTCCCCCTACACGACCACCTTAAAGCCCTGACAATTGGACGCGATTTGCAGATCACATGGGAATATTCAAAATATAATTGATTGTTAAGTTCAATTTCATTTCGTAATCTGAAAAATATTTCCAATGTTTTTGTAAGTAAAGTAAAATTAGCTTGTCAAGATGACACAGCCCCAAAGGGCCAAAGCCGAGCCTCTCTCAATCTCTTGGCTTGTGCGCTTCTAATTTTAGCACAAGAGAAAGGGGGCCTACAGTTTAACGCCGAATCCGAGCGCCAGTTTGAGAAGCTTTTTATGGCTAATTACTGCAATGCTGGCGCCAACAGCAAAGCGGTGTGGCCGGGTGTAAAGTTTCATTCAAAGAAAAAAACTTTTCATTAGATGTTCTAGCCGCTGAGCCACCCGAATCACTTAAAAGCTTTGCAGTCAAAGATCTTGAAAAGGCAGAGGCTATTGGGGACTTTATAAGTAATTCTGAACGTTTATCACGATTTTTTTAAAACTTTTCTTAAGATTTTAAGACTCAGGAGACCAAAACCGACCAGATAACAGAAGAAGTCGCTAGGTCACAATTGTTTTTTGTCTCTCATTTTTGTTGAACCGAACCGAAACTGTAGGTTCGGAACAGGTTCAGGTTCAGCTCTTATTATTAAAGAGGTTTGGTTCAAGGTTCGGTTGACAGAAAATTAATAGTCAGAAGTCCGGGTTCGAACCGGTTTGGCTCAAAACCGGTTTGCAGCCATGCTTAAAACTATGAAAATACAAAAAAAGAAATACTCCACACTTACTACCTATTCAATGGGCCATATCATAAATTCTATAAAAATGTGATACTTCACTTCCCCTCTTATTTCGGAATATGAAAAGAAATCTAAATATGTCGGGCTCGGCTAATCTGTATCCTGAAGGTGTCCATATCGAACCCGCGTAGGAATTGTACCCCTACTCGGTTACCTTCGGCTAGCTCCTGCTCCAAGAATCGGATCGCCTCCAGTGGTTGGTGCTGTCCTGCAGTTTCTACCCGCCATCCGTTTGGTGCTTTGATCCAGAAGTCGTTTGTGATCTCTTCAGGATCATCGTGACTTACCGGCTCCATGGATGGTTGTATCAATTAGTTCTCTAGGATGACTGGCCTTTCCTGACGTTGTCTGGCTTCCTCAGGACCTTGTTTTTCTTCGTCTTCGCTAACGTCTGAGTAATCTGCTGAGCGGATGGTTTGAATGGTCCCAACTGTAGACTGTCGAACAGTTTTGTGGAGGCGATTTGCACTCCGGATGCCCTTCCTCAACTCCATGTGCTCCCGGGGCCTTGCCTTCCAGCCCTGCTCCTGACATCTCTGGGGGTTTGGGCTTGTGGTTGCTGCTGTCTACGGCTTCTTCTTTTTCGGCCGACTCCTGTCGATCATCCGCTCTCTGGAGGTCGTTCGGTTTGACGCTTCACCATGACCCGTAAAAAACAGGCGCAGTCACAATGGATCCGGGAAAACCCGTAGGTCAGTATAGAGGTGGTGGCATTTCGCCCCCGGGTGCCCTTCTTCATCAACATATTTTCCTGGGGCCAAGCCTAGCGCTCCGGGTTTAGGTACCACCACGACCCATAAGATTTGACAAGCTTCCATCATCGAAGTTCATTCAAGTGCTACCGATTCGACATCACCGACCACCTGGCACTAGAAGAATCTCACGTGGGCCTTGGAACTCCAGCAATATCAATTTGATATCAACTTCAGGAAAGGAAAAAAAAACATTGTCGCAGACGCTTTGTCCTGGGAACCTGTGGAAGTAGGCCAAGCAACCACCGAGCAACCAGCGCAGTGTCCCTGAATCAAAAGAAGTTATCACAAATTCAAGAGCATCCAGACAAATATCCGGACTTCTCGTACGGGACATCGACCGACCGAAGAAGAATTCATCCCTTGAAAGTTATGTGTACCTTGTGATCATCGATGCCGAGTCTTAGAAGATTGGCACGATCATCCCACAGCTGGCCACCTGGGCATTAGGAAGACAACGTCCAGGATCACTTAGGTATACTATTGGCCAGGACTTTTTCGAGATGTAGCCAGGTATGCCCAACGGTGTGCTACATGCCACAAATTCAAAGCTAGCCAGTTAAGCCCTACCGGTAAGATGCTCACTCGAACGACATATGAGCCCTTTGCGCCGACTTCATAGGAGCTTTACCCCGTTCCCCGTTTGCTCGTCTTCCTGGATCTGTTCTCCAAGTGGGTAGAGCTAATCCCACTGTGCAAGGCCACAACGGAACAGCTGGATCGAAGTCTGAGTCGATTTGAAGTCCCAAGGGTTTTCATTTGTGACAACGGCACGCAATTCACAAGCCGGGTATTTAATGAGATCTGTAAGCAAACGTATATGGAGCTACAGTACACCGCGCCGCATAATCCCCAACAAAACCCTACGCAACATGCCAATGGGACGATCAAAACGATGATTGCCCAGTTCCTACAAGAAGATCACAAATCCTGGGACGAGCTGCTTCCGGAGTCTTCCTTGGCGATCAACACTAATATTTCAGACACAACAGGATTCAGCCCCGCCTTCCTTGGTCAAGGACACGAGAGCCAAATACCTGGAGCTTTGTACGAAGAAGTGACCCCAGGATCAAGCATATAGTGTCCGACGCGTCCGTTCAGGAGGTTTCTAAACCTAAAGTGCAAAAAAAAGTTTTGCCACCTGTGCCTGCTGCCTCTCCTATTTCGGTTAGCACTACCGATGTGGCTGGGGTATCTGGTGCTCGTAAGCCTCCAATGGGTATTCTGCCAAAGAAACATGTATTTGTTTCAAGGCTTGCCCCTGATCTCACATCTGATGATGTTAAGGCCTTTATTCAGGCAAAAATCCAAGCCACAGATATTTTGGTGGAAAAGTTCACTTTTTCATATGAAAGGGATATTTCCTCCTTCAAAATAAGTGTTCCCGGTGAAATGTTTTCAACAATTTGTTCAAAAGATTTCTGGCCGGCTCGTCTTATAATAAAAGAGTATATAGAGAAAAAGAAAAATCGATCTCCTATCTATTTGCCTTCTATACCCTCTAATTTATCTGGTGCCTCTACTTCTAATGTTGCGTCAAAAAACTAATGTCCACCCTTTTTCTTGCCTATCAAAATGTTCGAGGTCTTAATTCTAAACTTGCTAAACTTTTTGTAGATAGTTTATCTTTTGAGTATCATGTTCTTGTTTTTACCGAGACGTGGTTAAAACCAGACATCTCTGATTCTTCAGTTTTTCCCACCAAATACATCAATTATAGATGCGATCGCATTTCCCGTGCTGGGGGTGGGGTTTTGATCGCTGTGGATTCTGGCCTTTCGTCTGAACTAACACATTTTTCAGCACCCCATGAAATCGAATTTATAAGTGTTAAAATTACTTTTTCTAACTTTTCCGTTTTTATTACTTGTTCATATATTCCTCCACAATCCGATATTACAATTTACACCTCGCACCTTTCTGCTATCCAATCGGTCTCTTCGTTGCTATCAAACAGTGATGTTTTGATTGTACTTGGTGACTTTAATTTGCCGGAGATTAATTGGTGCTTAACTGAAGAATCAAATGCTCTTTTTCCCTCGAAATCCCATGAACTTATTGATGGACTTCTTGATTTGTCAATGGCACAGGTTAACCCTATTCGCAACTCGATAAACAGATCGCTTGACTTGATTTTTCTGTTGGATCCCCCAGCAATGTTGCATCTAGGATTGACCCATTGGTTCTTCCGGAGGACCCTTTTCATCCTACATTGGACCTTACCATTGATTTGCCATCTCTTGTGTGTTCTGCTTCTAGAGATTTGACGGCTAAAACCCGTTGTTTCCAAAAAGCTGATTTTTTAAAGCTCAACGACTTAATATTGCACACTGATTGGTCTCAGTTGTACACTTGTACAGATATTGACGTTGCTATACAACTTTTCTACGATACCTTGAACTCTCTTTTTGATGTTTGTGTTCCACTTGTGCGCCCTCGCTGCCTTGATAATCAGCCTTGGTTCTCAAGGGAACTAACAAACTTAAAGAACAGGAAGTCGAGATATTTTAAAAAGTATAAGAAATCCGGTAAGCCATCGGACTTCTCCCGTTATGTGCTTGCCCGTTCTAGCTTTAATGTGCTTAATGCTCAATGCTATAAAGATTATCTTGACCGTTGCAGACTTCAATTTTCGCGAAATCCTAGACAATTTTATTCCTTTGTTAACTCTAAGCGCAAGTCATCCACCCTGCCCTCCTCGGTTATATATGGTAATGCTAAAGCAAACACTGATCAAGCAATAGCTGATCTGTTTGCAGAGTTTTTTGAGTCAACCTACTCGTCTTCAAGGTACTGTGCGAATCAGCCATACCCGTATGGGTTGAATATGTCTAATTGCATTTTTAGCCCCGTTATCACAGAAAGCTCGCTCCTTTGCGATCTTAACTCTGTGAAACCCGTGTATGCACCGGGCCCTGATGGAGTGCCTGGCTGTGTACTTAGGTTCTGTGCGGATGCACTTTGTAAGCCTATTCATAAATTGTTTGAATTGTCTTTGGAGTCATCCGCTTTCCCTCTTTTATGGAAGGAATCTTTTATTATACCACTCCATAAAAAAGGTAATAAGTCAGATGTTGGAAATTATAGGGGTATTTCCAAGTTGTCTGCAATTCCTAAGGCTTTTGAGAGAATTATAACATCTCAACTGCAACATTTATGTAGTTCCATTATCTCACCCTTCCAACATGGATTTGTGAAGCGAAGATCTACTACCACTAACCTTTTAGAATTCACATCTTCAGTGATCAAAGGGTTCATAGGTAAAATGCAGACTGACGTCATTTATACGGATTTTAGTAAGGCTTTTGATTCTGTTAATCACTCCTTGCTGCTTCACAAACTGAGTTTAATCGGCTTTCCAACTAACCTCCTCAGTTGGATTTCTGATTACCTAAGTAGTAGAACCCAAAAAGTTCTATTTCGTAATTCATATTCAAAGTGCATCCAGGTTACTTCTGGAGTTCCCCAAGGAAGTCACTTGGGCCCATTGCTTTTTACTATCTTTATCAATGATCTTCCTTTAGTCTTGGCTCACTCTCGGGTGCTTATGTACGCCGATGATGTGAAAATTTGTTTAACATATAATGATTTGGTTTCCCGCTATAATTTGCAAGCAGACTTGGATGCATTTCACTCTTGGTGTCAAGATAATCTTCTAAACCTTAACAGTTTGAAGTGTAAGGTTATGACATTTTACAGAAGCTTACCACAATTAGTCACTTACATGCTTGATAATGTGGCATTGCAGCGCCTAAATGAAGTAAATGATCTTGGGGTTATTCTTGATCATCAACTTAAATTTAACTCTCATGTAACTGCTACTGTTAATAAGGCCAGAAGTGTTCTTGGGTTTATTAAGCGGTGGTCGAAAGAATTTGACGATCCCTACACTACCAAGATTCTTTACACTTCTCTTGTCCGTCCTACACTTGAGTATGGTTCATGTGTGTGGTCTCCGCAATATACGACCCATCAAGATAGAATAGAATCTGTGCAAAAGCAATTCTTATTGTTTGCCCTTCGGGGCTTGAACTGGAATCCTGAGGTCCGTTTACCAGCTTACTCTAGTAGACTACTTTTAATTAATCTTCCTTCCTTACTTAACCGTAGAGTTATGCTTGGTGTAATCTTCATACATAGACTAATTAATGGCGAAATCGACTCATCGGAGTTGGTTAGCCAAATCAATCTTAATGTTCCTTGTAGACTGTCCCGTAACTTTGTCCCCTTATCTCTGAAACATTGTACTACTAACTATGCCTTGCATGATCCGTTTCGTGTCCTCTGTGCTGATTACAACAAACTCTACCGCTTAATCAATTCGGAACTTTCTCTTCCTGCTTTAAAAACCTCTATTTTAAATCATTTGTCCCGTACTTAACATTATTTTGTACTTTTCGATCCGGTTTTCGTGTCGCACGTTGGCGGCTGCGCCTCTCGGTCGGTTGGGCGGGAGGTGGGCTGCTATTTTGCCTGGGGTTCGCGCGTAACAGGCTTCGGCTTGGTGTCGTAAGGGCCACTTGAACGTACTGTGCATTGTACGTCAACGTCCATATAACCCCACCCAAAACAAAAAAAAAAAAAAAAAAAAAAAAAATAAATTCCAAAAAAAAACACACAACACGCGGGGGGGGGGGCCGCGCCCCCCGCCCCGCCAAAAGAAAAAAAAAAACAAAAAAAAAAAAAAAAAAGGGGGGGGGGGGGGGGGGGGGAGAGAAAAAAAAAAAAAAAAAAAAAAAAAAGCAGAAGACCACCAAAAAAAAAAAAAAAAAAAAAAACAAACAAAAAACCCCCCACAAAAGGGGCGGGCACCCCGGGGGGGGGGTGTTTTTTTTTCGGGGGGGGGGGCCCCCCGGGGGAAAAAATTTTTTCTTCTTTCTCCGCGGTGGTGGGGGGGTTTTTTTCCCCCCCCCCCCGCGGGGGTTAGTTTGGGGGGGAAAAAAAATTTTTTCGTTGAAAGCCGGAAAAAACAAAAACTGGGTCTTCCGTCAGCTTACTCTTCAGTTCCTCAAACGCCAATTGATGTTCGTCACTCCGCACCCACTTGATAACTTTACCCAGCAGGGTTGTTATCGGCTGGACGATGGTGGCGAAATTCGGGACAAAGAGCTGGTACCAAGAAGCAATCCCTAGGCGACGACGTAGTTCCCTGCAAGAAGTAGGTGGTGTAAGGTCTCTTACCGGTGCGATTTCATCCGGGTGTGTGTGCCTCGCTTATCATATGTCCAATGTAGGTCAAGCTGCCTTTGAAGAACACTCAAATTCTGTACGTGCTATTCTAGGGTGGATCCGATGACTATGATGTCATCCAGATTCGCGGATGCGTGGGCTGTCCCCGTCTCTTTGGAAAGTGGCCGATGCGGAGTGCAGTCCAAAGGGCATCACCTTCCAGTGAACTGAACCACGCCCAGGGACAGTGAATGCAGTACATTCCCTACTCTCCTCCAGTATATGTGTGAATCTCGTTAGAGGATAGGCATCCGGCACTGAGCGCGCACTCGGGTCCCTGCAATCGACACACATTCTCGAATCACCAGTTTCCTTACCCACTAGTACTATGGGCGCGCTATGACTCCTTGAAGGCTCGATCCGATCGTCTCGCAAAATTTCGTCCACCTGGTCTTCTGGGCAGTCTTCTCGGTATTCGTTTTATCTGGTGTTTCGTTTGTCTCTGTTTTCTCTGACGTTTCTTTTTTTCCTTTTGTATCCTTGGTCTCTGTTGACTCAATGTTCTCTGACATTTCTTTGTGCTCTGTTGTATCCTTGGTCTCTGTTGATTCAATGTACTCTAACATTTCTTTGTTCTCTGTCTGTTATAGACTCAGAAAATTTAAATTTGGCGCTAAAAAAAGTGATATATATCTTTGGCCCTGATCAGTGCTCGTGACTATGTTCCGATACATTTGTGCAGCCCTGCTGAGTGTAGGTTAAGATCGATAACACCAATCTCGTCGGAACTTAACTTAAAACTTATAAACATAAATAATCGTTAGCATTAGCGAATAAATCAAAGTACGAGTGTGTTCTATTAATGTGCGGAAAAAGTCAAGTCGCCTACTGGAGGCTTAACATTTTTATTAATTAGTACCCCGATATGCACCAATAAACAGTTTGCGTCAAAAACAATTGGCTCGCTCAGCATACATGCACATGATGATAAAATAGAGATAAATATGAGAGAAATTAATCAAATAGAGATGGCAGAAACAGAAGAAAATAAGACGGAAAACAAACTGGACGGTTTCACACAGCAAATAAAGGCATCGCAACGATCTCAGGAAGACCAAATTATTCGAACGATGGCTTCTTCTTCTTCTTATTTGGCCTGTTATTTCTATCACAATCGTTTGACGGTCTCGGCCGCTGCTATTAATGCCCGCCACTCGCCTCTGTCTTGAGCGAGCTGGCACCAGTTGGTCAGTTCAAGCGCCTTTATGTCTTTCAGCACCTTTTTTTTCCAACTAAGTTTCGGTCATCCAACAGCTGCTGCTTTCCCTAATTCGTTCGCCTTCCGCCTGTACACTTTTTTTACTGGAGCTTCTTCATCCATAAATGTAACCTCTTCAAGCCAGCGCAGCCGCTGTTGTTTTATGCGCTTGACTAGATTAGTGTCCCCATAGAGCTCATACAGCTCGTGGTTCATACGGGTGCGGAACTCATCGCCACCTTTTACAGATCCATAAATCCTCCGAAGGACTTTTCACGATAAGGTGTCACCCTGCCTATAACCTCATCAGGTATCGAAAGGCTCGGAGAGGTTCTATCCCATTTTGACGGAGCTTTGTGTGCTTCTCAGTGCCATCATGCAAAGTCGAACGTACTTTGCTGGTATACCAAAAGTAGACAGGGCTTCAAAGAACTAATCTACAAAAAGATGGTAGGAGTTGATTTTCGTCGCATGGGGTTATCCAGTATTTGTCTCAATGTGAATATTTGGTCTATGGTGGACTTACCAGGTCTAAAGCCACACTGATAAGGTTCGATCAGTTTGCTTATTCTCGGCTTTAGACGTTCACATAACATACATGACAGAACCTTATATGCAATAGGTAGGAGACTGATCTCGCGGCTATTGGCACAGATTTTAGTGTCTCTTTTTTTAAAAATAGGGCAGAGAACACTAAGACTCCAATCTTTGGTCATACTTTCTTCGGACCAAATTCTGCATAGGAGTTGGTGCATGCACCTTACCAACTCCTCGCCGCCAGCCTTGAACAATTTAGCGGGCAGCTCATTGGTTCCAGCTGATTTGTTATTTTTTAGCCTTTTTATGGCTAACCAAACTTCGTTATGGTCAGGTGGGTCCATTTCTATGTCATCGATTGGTGGTTCCACTATTTCTCCATAGGCGTCATTGTGTTCGTCATCGCCTCCCAGCAGGTTGAAGAAATAGTTTCTCCATTTGTCTAGTACCTCTTCTGGATCTGTGACAAGATTTCCGGCTTCGTCCTTACATTGTGAGGCTCCGGGCTTAAAACCTTCGGCTAGTCGCAGAACTTTTTAGTAGAATTTTCGAGTCTCACTCAAGCCGAACAGGCTTTCGACTTCCTCACGCATACGCCTTTTCTGCTCATTCTTTTTTCTTCTGAAAAGGCGCTTCTCCTCTCTCCTTTTCCTCCGATATCGCTCCTTGACTGCTCGCGTTGCTCCCGACTGCAGAGTTCTCCTGTAGGCAGCGTCTTTCACTGCAGTAGCGCGGCGGCACTCATCATCGTACCATGACTGTTTTCGGGAGTGCTCGGCATTCACTTATACCTGAAGGGAAAGGTAAAATTTCCTTGAGCAAATGGGTGAGTTTTGCTGTGTATACTTCGGAGGTCTGTTGTGATTGCAGCTTCTCAACGTTCAGCTTTCGACGTGTACTAGAGCGGGCGGCTTGTGCCACACTGAGCCGCGTGCGTACTTTGGCTGCAACAAGGTAGTGATCCGAGTCTATATTGGCTCCTCGGAAAGAACGTACGTCTAGCACACTCGATGAATGCCTTCCGTCTATCACAACGTGATCAATCTGGTTTTACGTTTTATTATCAGGGGACCTCCAGGTCGCCATGTGGTTGTTGCGGTGTTTAAATCTTGTGCTACTAACGAACATATTCCTGCCCGCAGCAAAATCTCTTAGCCTCTCTCCATTTTTGGAGGTTTCATCGTGTCGGACTAAAAACGGCTTCTCTTCCGATTTGTGCGTTAAAATCGCCTAGTACGATCTTAATGGAGGCGCTTACTCGCCCAAGTCAGGGTAGGCGACATCCAGATCTGGTGGCATCGACACCGGTGCCACAAAGAGTTTTATAAGGGAAGCCATTTCTCGGAAGTTTGCTCATTACGGACGGTAGATGTCAACCGAAGAGGCCATCCGGCTGGCGGAAGGGACTCACCGAATGGTAACCCAGACACTCGAGTTACAGTTACAGTTGGGAGAAGAAAAACCCACGGTCGCATTCTTAATTCTCCCCGACGTGATGGGAGGCCTGCTTCTAGGCGTCGATTTCTTGGCACGGTGCGGAGCTACATTCACATATGGCGGACTCACCACGTCCATGAAACCACCTGGACGGCAAAGGGGAAGAAAGAGGAAGCGACCGAAAAATCATCCGGGTACCCCGACAGCCTGTTGGGCTGCTGGGCGTAGCTCAGGGGTGCTCGGGGTTCGCTTCAACAACTTATATTGAAGATTGGTCAGAAATAAGAAGTCAACGACTTAGGCTAAGTTCACAATTTTTGATATTCAGCTCTTAACTTTAACGTTCGCCCGTTCGCGCTTGCTCACGTTCCGACTCGAAGCACTCGCTCAGTTCCTAGTGCCCCCGTCTGCCTTCGTCGTGCTGTTCGCTTCGACCCCGCAGAACTTCCGCACTACCCACCGGCTACCATTGACCTCCATGCAAATTACCGTCGAGGCAATCGTTTCGACTTCCCGCAAGATTCCGTCACTCTGCCTTCTCGGTTCCCGTTAGCTCGCACTTAGGTTCACAATAATTACTACCGCTCCGCGGATCACCGACTATCCCGTCCTCTGGGCACCCGCTCCATTTATAACTTCCCCGCAGGCCCCGTTCCGCTGCTACAAGCAGCTTTGTGCTTTGCTTCCTCTGCCTCTGCTGCTGATGCTGGAACGGGGCCTTTCGCAGCTGCTACTGCATCGAGGCCTTTTGCTGCGGCCGTTGTACCGGGGCCTTCCGCTGCTTTCGTGCTGTCTAGCAACACAAAACGTGCACTCGCAGCCATCTAGAACATTCGATCCCGTTAGCCTGCGCCCAGATCACTCTCTCGCTCTTTCCACTACGAAAGAGAGCTTTTCCCAATTCGCCGTGGCTACCCTGTAGTCACTGGCTCGTAAAGAGCTACTCCTGACACTTTCCCTTTTCTTCGGCTATCTTTGTTCCTCACAAAAACATTCACTCTTCCTCCTTATGTCTTAATCCCCCCTTTCACGGCTTTTGAATTTCCCGCTTCATTTGAAATTCCGCGCCACATTTAAATTTGGGTATCCTGACAGCGGCGGTACATCTTAAATTGGCTGGAGAGATTAAAGTATTCGCTTATTTTGTCGACTTCACTGCAGCGTTTGACAGAGTACCTCGGCAACTACGTTTCTTTAAATAACATCTATTAGGTATTTCATCAAAAATACAAAATCTCCTGCAAAAAATCTATTGCAACACATCGTCCGCAGTATGGACTGGAAGTGACCTGTCACACTTTTTCCGCACACACTCAGGTGTAAAGCAAGGATGCCTTCTGTCCCCTTTGCTATTAATATTTTTCTTAAATGATCTTCATGATATCAACATCCGAGTACTTCTGTACGCAGACAATATCGTGCTATTAGCAGACGATAAAGACATGATGCAACGAATGATCTACAAGCTCGAACAATATTTTACAAAGTGGAATCTGGAAGTGAATACCAGTAAGTCGAAAATAATGGTATTTAGTCGGTCGGATTTCACAAGGCGAGAAATAGACTTACATCTCGAAGCCAATACCTATTGTATCAGAGTTCACCTATCTGGGAGTGGTACTAACACCAACCGTATCCTTTACTTAACATGTGGAGCAGCGAAACAGGTCAGCGAAAAACTGTTGGTTGCCCACTGAGTCCAAAGTCCATAACGGAGGCCACACACTTACAAAGGGGAATGGCTGTCTTAAGCTGTCTTTTTGGTGTTTTGCGCGCAAAGCTGCCTTTGGAATTCCCAAACAGTTTTGCCGTCGCGGGCATGGAGATACTGCTGTTTGGACAGACATTTCAGGCTCAAGATCGCTGATGAGTGAGGTTGGTCCCTCATGAAACGTCGTCCGATCAACCTGATACCTCCTTTGTTGTGTTATGTGCCTCTGTTTAAAGTTATGTCAATAACATAGCAAGACCTCGAGCCAGTAAAAACTGCAAGTGCAAAACTGTTATGTCAACAGAACATGGAAGAATTATCTGTGCAATCAAAATGTACCCATAAGCTCCAAATGGAAATTATTCCTTGCTGTGTGCCGTTCCACTCAATCTTATGAAGCTCAAATATGGGGATCACAACATTTTGAAGAAGTAAACAAACTTTAACGATACTTCGTTGAGAGGATATTAAGGCTGCCAGACAATACGCCTAATTAAGCATTGGCTATCGAACTTGGCAAGGAAGACAACCACTTTTTCACACTCAAGACACCACACTTAAACTACAAGGGCATAACCTTATTTGGTTACCATGAGCATAGATTGCCTCGAATGCTTTCGACACATATAATCCAAAGGAACGTTTTTTGGGCAAAGCGACTAAAATCTCTAAAAGAAGTTCACGATTTTGATTGGCAATGGGAAAATGCAACCAAATGTTAATAAGTTTCGGGTGTAACGAGCTGGTAAGTCGATTAAAAACTGAGGCAATCCGAGAGTATCAAGCGCAGGCAGCAGCGAGTACGCGTCGTATCTATAAATATCTGGGTTATACCAACAAAACCGGTTATACATCAGACGATATGAAGGTTACAAACATTGCAAGATTTTTAAAACACGATGTGGTCTCTTGCAACTGAACGGCGATGGATTTTTACTGACCCCATCGGGACTTTGCACAATGTGCAACTTAAACGAAAAGTAGGCATTTAGCCATTTCTTCGGACAATGTCCAGTCCTGAGAGAGTTTAAGGTGCTGTATGTAGGGAAGACCATACTAGAGATGAATGAAATTAATATATTAAATGGGCCAAACTGGGATCATTTCTCCTAAATAACTTTAATTAGGCAAAGCAATCTAAGTGTACAATTTGTAACCGCACTACCTATTTAAACATTTATGCCGACAGACGACTATTCAGTCATTGTTAGTAAGTTCCTCATATACCCCTTATTGTATAATTTCTTGAAATAATTAAAATAAAAAACCAATACATAGAAACATACATACATACATACAACGGTATTCAAATTGAATGCAATATGTTAACGTTTTTCCGAAAATCGACTCGAAAACCAGAACAGAGCCCTATGTTAGAAAAACTTTCTTGTTATTAATGGATAACTTTCCCCTATTTTTTTTCAACCAGCTTAAAATATAACAGTAAGCAGACGTTCTGCTACCTGCATTTAGTGTTGACGAACGTTCAAACAAATCTGGCTTATTAGAGTAGTACAGACAGTACGCTCTTTCAAACTCTGAATAAGATTAGATTTCAATGTAGTTTCTGATGTTGCGTTTCACTTAACAGAGAACTTTTAGCAAAGGGAAAATAAGAAAAGTAAGGAATACCAAAAAAATAGTGTGTTCTCGATATTTAACAAGAAAGAAAGTCGGTCAATCCCGACTATAGCTGCTACCGGTGCTGCCCATAATTGTTTGATTTCCTTATAACTCGACTATTGTTCATCCGATCTTTATTATTCCTTTGGAGGATCGTTAAAGAATCCCGATTACTAAATATGTCCAGAAGGAACGAACCTTCTATATATTAAACTGTGGGAGATATTTAAAATTTTTGGTTTTTTCCAATTTGCGGGGGCGGTAGGGGGCGTGGCAAAAATTGATCCGCCTGCATGTATAAGAAGCATATGTCTCATACATGACAAACCTCTCTCTTACTTTCTCTGAGATCTGTTTGTTCATACGGACAGACGGACAGACAGACAGACGGACGGACAGACGGACATGGTTAAATCGACTCGGCTGTTGATGCTGATGAAAAATATATATACTTTAAAGAGTCAGAGACGCTTCCTTCTGCCTGTTACATACTTTTACACAAACTAAATATGCTCGGTGTATCTTTGGTACAGAGTATACAATATAGCAACTCCACTGTGATTGGAACCACCCGACTAAGACATACTCTGTACCTGTGAAGTGCTGCCCATCACCGTTGCGACCGGTGCTGCTCATAATTGTTTGTTTTTCTTATAACTTGACAACCGTTCATTCGATCTTTACCATTCCTTTGGCAGATCGATAAAGAATCCCGATTACTAAATAAGTCCAAAAGGAACGAAGCTTTTATCTATAAAACTGTGGGAGATATGACGTTTTTTCCAATTTTCGGTGCGTGAGCGGGCGTGGACAGACGGACAGACAGATTGACAGACAGACAGACTGACGGACGGACACACAGACATGGCTAGATCGACTCGGCTGTTGATGCTGTTCAAGAATATATATACTTTATAGGGTCAGAGATGCTTCCTTCTACCTGCTACATACTTTTGCACAAAATTAATATACACTGTGTACCTCTGGTACAGAGTATAAAAATTACGGCAATTTCGAGCACAAAATAAGGGAGATGATTTGTTCACAGCTGTAAACTATTTATGCATTGAAACGCCCAAAAATAGCTGGTTGCCTATACAGAACTGTTTCAAGAATCTCCCGATTTTTTCATCAGTAGACTTGGCTAATGACTGATGACTATCTCTCTATGCAAACACAACCTTAAGCAGTTGGGAACTGAAAAAAACAATTAAAACTAAAACATACAATCAATGCAGCTAGTCACAGTTTTGAAGTTAATGCTTAAGCTTTTAGTCTTAAGTTCTATGTGAAAAAGCTTGAAGTGCGATAAATTTGAAAGCAATCATTCAAACATGAATTTACTAACAATTTTCCCAAAAAATACGACAATTGGTTGATGTTTTTTAAAATTTGCGTGATTTTGAGCATGAAGACGTTATTTTTTTGAGCTAGTGCAAAAAAGTGTCTAGTATGCCTGGTTAAGAGCTACAAAATAGTTAAAAACAGTAAATTAAAACTAAAAATATTTTATGAGATATAGATCCAATCAAAATAACATTAATTCAAAAAACCCATTTTCATATGAAAACTTTAGGAGTCTGTTACAAAAAAACCTTGGCCAATGAGACCAAACCCAGCCAGAACCTACAATCTTGTTGCCAAATCAATCTGTTGCATTTAAACCATGTTCTCCACAATCTTGTTGCCAAATCAATCTGTTGCATTTAAACCATGGTGCAAGTACATGACATTTCACAGGAATAATCCTTACTTGTTCACTTACTCTATTGGGCATAACAACCTTGAACACATTCAAACTGTAACAGATCTGGGTGTTCTTTTGACCACAAATTGTGATTTAACGACCATATCGGCATTACCGTAAACAAATCTAAGGGTGTTTTGGCTGTAATTACGAGGACCGTCCCAGAAATGGCCGACCTAGCACAGTAGTGTTGGAAAATGTTCACATAAAATATTAAAAAGGGGAAGTAAAGTAGTAAAATGGCTTGTTAAGTTGACACAGCCCCAAAGGGCCAAAGCCGAGCTTCTCTCAATCTCTTGGCTTGTGCGCTTCTCATTTTCGCGCAAGAGGGACCTACAGTTTAACGCCGAATCCGAACGGCAGATTGAGAAGCTTTTACATGGCTAATTACTACAAAGTTGGCGCAGAGAGGGGTGACCGGGTGTAAAGTTTATTCAGAGAAAAAACTTTTCATTAGATGTTTCGAGGCGGGATCGAACTCACGACCTCTTGCATAGCAGTCGCGCACACTAGCCGCTGAGCCACCCGGCCACTAAAAAGGGAAAGTACCCACTATTAAAAGCTTAAGTTTGAAGTTTGGTGCCTTTATCTGGCACAGTTTTTTTTTTTGGTCGATTTTAATAGAGAACGCTTGTTATTGATTTGCAAACATGGACAAAATTGGTCATCGTTATGTGATACAGTACTTTCATATAAAAGGTCTTAGTCCAACCAATATTAAAAAGAGCTGGATTCTACCTTTCGTAGTTCTGCTCCCTCGTTTACAACAATAAAATATTGGGTGGCTGAGGTTAAGCGAGGTCGTTTGAGCTGCGAAGATGAACATCGTAATGGTCGTCCAAATGAGGTGACCACTTCAGAAATGGTGGCCAAAACTAAAAAAAAGGTGTATTGAGTGACCGGCGATTGAAAGTTCGTGAGTTAGCTGAATGTGTAGGCATTTCAAAAAGTGCTGTACATCGCATATTGACCGAAAAATTGGACATGAAAAAGTTATGCGCAAGATGGGTGCCGCGTTTGCAGACTTCAGAACAAAAACAGCGTCGTGAATATGTTGCCGTTGCAATGGCTAAAATTAATGAATTAAAATTTGAATTGCTACCTCACGCCCCTTATTCGCCAGGCTTAGCTCCCTCTGATTATTTCTTATTTCCAAACTAGAAAAAATGGCTCGGAGGAAAAAGATTTGGCAACAATGAAGAGGTGGAGTCCGAGGTTAATGCCTATTTTGAAGAGCTTCACAGTTCTTATTATAAAAAAGGTATCGAAGCTATTGAACATCGTATCAACCTAAAAGGATCCTACGTTGAAAAAAAAAAAACAATGATAAATTTTTGTGTTTTAGTAGTTAGGTCTGATATTTCTGGGACGGCCCTCGTAAGCGCTGGTCAAAGGAATTCGATGATCGAACTCTTGAATCTGTATTTTCCGTCCACTTGATGTGAGCCGGGGCATATCAATAAAAAACTCACCCATCCTGGACGGGGAAGCAGATCAATATTTCGTATCCCTTTTTAATTTTAGTGTTGACAGATAACTGTCAACTATATTTATTCAAATAAATATAAAAATAAACTTGTTTGCTTAATTCAAAAGGAAAATCCGTTTAAATGAATTGGCCATTTTATATATTCATCGTGACATTAAGGTCAGCGCTGATGAAGTACTGAATATGTAAGAGCGAATATTGAAGATTACTTTTAAAAAAGTTCATACAACTTAAAAATACTTTTTAAAAAATTGGTCAGGTCCCTCCTGCATATTCACTGGTTCAAGAGATGTTTTTTTATTTATTTATTTATTTTGTTAACAATGATCTGCTAACTTAGGCTAAATTTATCTAACCATAATGGGAAAAGTAATTGGATTACAGGTTGGATGATTCAAGGTGATGGTAAATTTCATTTAATAAAAATAGGGGAAAAATAACCTTGCAGCTTCCATTGAAAACAGAAAAGTTTTTCTAAGACTACTTTTGGACATTTTTTCAATGGGATCTATACTAAAAAGATGAATAAACTAAATCAAAAGTTGTATTAGCGGAAGTTTTTCCAAGAACTACTTTTTCGACCGATCATTCAACAGGTATTATACTATAAAGATGTCTGATTTCGATTAAACTTGGTGAAATCATGAAAAAGACGTTTTTATTAAACACAAAAAAAGTTTTCCTTACTCGAACTAGTTTTTCGACCGATCGTTCCAATGGGAGCTATATGCTATAGTCATCCGATTTCGACCAAACCTTGAAGAATTGTGTAAAAGTATATAAAATTAGTGTATGCCAATGATAAGGACGTTTTCGCTAAAAACAAAAAAAGTTTTTCTCTCTAGAACTAGTTTTTCGACCGATCGTTCCTATGGGAGCTATATGCTATAGTCATCTGATTTCGACCAAGTTTGTAGAATTGTGTAAAAGTATATAAATTAAGTGTATGCCAATGATAAGGACGTTTTCATTAAAAACAAACAAGTTTTTCTCACTAGAACTAGTTTTTCGACCGATCGTTCCTATGGGAGCTATATGCTATAGTCATCCGATTTCGACCAAACTTAGTGAAATGATAGGAAGGGATAGTTAACTAAGAAATACGTACTTAGGAGACGTTTCCATTAAAAACAAAAAAGTTTTTCTCTTTGAGAATTGTTTTTCAACCGATCGTTCCTATGGCAGCTATATGCTATAGTCATCCGATCCAGCCGGTTCCGACAAATGTGCATCGTATTTGTACCAAAAGACTTCGTGCAAAGTCTGTTGAGGATAGCTTTAAAACTGACGGAGGAGATAGCATAGAAACAGACGGACAGACGGACAAGGCTAAATCAACTCAGCTCGTCATGCTGATCAAGAATATATATACTTTATGTGGTCGGAGATGCTTCCTTCAATGCGTTACAAACATCCGCACAATTTTATAATACCCTTTGCAAGGGTATAAAAATTAAAGACGCAATTGTCCTTCTATCCTCAAGGGTGGACATCTACTCAGATATGGTGGAAAAGGCTCCGAAAAATGTAAATGGGCGAGTGCAAATTTAAGAAATCGTTTCTGCAGACGCTCAGGCCTGTTTATGTGAACGGCAGCAGAAGGATTCCAGATAAACGAAGCATATTCAAGCCTAGAACGCACTAAGGCAGAATACAAACTTAGCCGCGTATATGGATCGTTAAATTGCTTGGAATTGCGCTTTACAAAGCCCAGCATTAAATATGCTTTGGGGAGGATATAATTTAGATGCTCAGAAAACTGATGACTAATGGAATACGATGTTTATATCGGCAGGTTGCGCTTTACATATGTAACAAAGAAGCATTTCGAGAAGTTAAGAGGCAGCAAATTGTGCCCGCACCAGTCAGCAACCGAATTAAGATCGCATTGAAGAATTTCAACATCGCTGATTTTTTTAACAGATCTAAAAATTTTGAAGTCATCAGCATACATTAGATAATGCGAGTTAAGTAGGCAACCGATATCATTAATAAATAGTGAAAATAGCAATGGAACTAGTACACTCCGTTGAGGGAGGCCAGATGTTGATATGTAGGTGCTTGAACGAATGCCATTAATGAGAACTTGGTACGATCGACCATCAAGATAAGACTCAAACCAATTGAGGATGGAAGAATGAAAGCCAAGCTTGACGAGCTTGGATAAAATAGCACTATGGCTGACTTTGTCAAATGCTTTAGAAAAATCCGTGTAGATCACATCGACTTGACAACGATTTTCAAATGCCGAAATGCAGATATTTCTAAATACAGCTAAATTCGTTACCGTGGAACGACCAGGGAAAAAACCATGCTGGTTGGGATCTAAATAAGAATTAATAATGAAGTTAAGATGTTTTGAGACTATTCGTTCAAAAAGCTTAGAAATATTGCTAAGCTTAGCAATAGGCCTATAATTAGAGACATCACTTTTTGAATCTTTTTTATGAATAGTTACAACTGATGCAATCTTTCATTTTCGTATAAATTGACCAATCTCAAGGGACTTGGAAAAAATCATAGTGAGAGGCTCACAAAGCTCACCAATGCAATTCTTCAGGAGAAAAGAAGAAATTCCATCACTGTCCGGCTTAAACGAGTCATCAAAGTCATTGATTGCTTCTAAGACATCTTCATCCGATATGGGAATAGTCCCGACATTAAATAAAGAAGGAATGAAATCAAGAGTAAATTGGTCATCCCACATACTCTCTGGCTCAAAATTGCCGGCAAAAAAGGGAGCAAACAGATTCACTGTCCCCTCATCAGTATTTGATAACAGCGAACCAAAGCTCATACTAGATGGAATGGAAGAGGTTGATTTTTTCGAGTTTATAAAACTCCAAAAGGACTTTGGATTAGTTTTAAGTCGACTTTCGACATTAGATATGTATTGCATGTACAGAAACTTATTTAAAAACTCAACTCACGTTTGTGAGACGATATTTGTCAAGGGATCGTGGCTTTTAGTGAAGCGCTTGTAGTATTTATTACGAAGGTTTTTAAATTTTTTAACCCTTTTGTGTACCACGGCAGTTTGTACGAGCTATGCTTCTGTTCCTGAGCATTTTCGGTAACTATATTCAATAAGGTTTTAGAAAAATGATGCACAGAGGGTGCAAACATGTAGTAATCGATGGTAAGTAATAGTGAATTATGATGCATATCACAAGCGGTAATAGGGAATTCACAACTTCTTAGAGACGAATTAAAATCAGTGCTAACGAATATTAAATCTAAAATTTTGTGCAAGGCGTTAAAAATATTGTTGATTTGGGTTAGGCCCATACTAAATAGGTCATCAAGAAGAAGTATTTCATGAGGCTGATGAACGTTACTCGGTACCATAGCCGAGGAATTCGGATTTTGAGTCCAAACTATCGAGCCCAAGTTAAAGTCTCCCGTAACGCAAAGGTGTTGATGATCCTCCAGATGCTGATAAACATTGAATATGTTCAACAAATGTGCCTTATAAAGGACATAGTCACTATTAGGTGGTATGTAGGAAGCACATATGTAGAGTTGACCCAAAGTGCCCACTACCACAACCGCAACTTGGTCCAGAAGAGAGTCATTATTATCCAGTCGAATGCATTCACAACGAAGGAAACGCCTGACAGCCATCAACACTCCTCCTCCTCTTGTTCGCTCTGTTCTCAAGTCATCCGTGTCTTTGCAAAATACTTGGTACAGATTGGTGTCGAAGTATTCCTCGTCATAAAAATTTGAGTTGAGCCAGGTTTCAACTAAAATTATAATGTCAAAGTCGCAATGCGAAGTCGACATATACACCAAATCCGATTTTGTTCGCATGCCAGAAATATTTTGGAAATAAATTCTAAGCGAATCAGTTCTGTGAAATGCAGATTCAGCCCTCGAACTAATTGAAGTTGACTGGGCAGGCCAGGGTGGGGTGTGAGGAATATTAGCAGCATCAGCAGCCGGCTCACGGCGCACAAGACAATGTTTAAGGAGCGTTGTCCCTCGAATTGGCGGCAGTACGTCTACCTCCCCCCTAAGCGAGGGTGGTGGTCTGGGAGAGGGTGCGACAGGCTGCTAAGAAAGAGTTGAGAGCGATGTACGATCGATAGCAGCAGCAGCAAATGAATGCATAGCATTAGTCCACAGTGGCGAAGGTATTGATGAGAGCGTTGTAATGTAACAAAGCGCAAGAAACAGTCGGGAAACGAACTCAACCGACGATAGCGCAACCCATAAGAGTGGGAGTGGGTGGTAAAGAGCAGCAAATTGGGAGATCAGCAATGCAGCAGCTTGCAGACGAAATCGGCCATCAGCGGCAGTGCGAAGGTCGCATAGAGCGAGCAGCAGCACAGGCGACAATAGTTGATGTTGTTCGATGAGGGCAAGAGCGCAGAGCGGTGGGAAGAAGAGAAGGCGTTACTTAAACAGCTAGCATTAGCACACAACAAATAACGATGCCGGCTGCTGCGAACTATGACGCCATAGGCGCCAATCAAAGGGGGTTTTTGAAATTGGCAATGTTGGAACACCCTGAACTGGTGTCGAAGTCCGTGGTTGCGCGTCTGCTAGCGTGTTAATAGCCGTAACTTCAGCTTCTGGCCGTGGTCTATATCTAACTGATAGCGGCCAAAACTCTTTGCTGAAGACCGAAGAGAAAAGCGGCTCAGGAACTCCCAGCTAAAAATTGACAAATTTTAATAATTTGACATCAGCGTCCCGTTTGACCAACTTGGCACAGGATAAATCTTTGCCAGGGTTATTAAGTTTGCGGGCTACGTAGGCAATCACAACATCCGGCTCAGTCAAAGGTGGGAATTTACCGACATGGATATATTTATAGCTGGCCAAAACATTCAGTTCGTCACAACTAGCTGCTACAACAACAAAGCACTTGTTGTTATTGACGCGCCTCTTTTTCGTCTTTCTTCTAACTGTAACAAAGTTAGAATGATGGTAAAGAGCAGCAACATGGGAGATCAGCAATGCAGCAGCTTGCAGACGAAATCGGCCATCAGCGGCAGTGCGAAGGTCGCATAGAGCGAGCAGCAGCACAGGCGACAATAGTTGATGTTGTTGCGATGAGGGCAAGAGCGCAGACCGGTGGGAAGAAGAGAAGGCGTTACTTAAACAGCTAGCATTAGCACACAACAAGTGACGATGCCGGCTGCTGCGAACTATGACGCCATAGGCGCCAATCAAAGGGGTTTTTTGAAATTGGCGATGTTGGAACACCCTGAACTGGTGTCGAAGTCCGTGGTTGCACGTCTGCTAGCGTGTTAATAGCCGTAACTTCAGCTTCTGGCCGTGGTCTATGGACAAACCGCGCCACTTTAACTGATAGCGGCCAAAACTCTTTGCTGAAGACCGAAGAGAAAAGCGGCTCAGGAACTCCCAGCTTAAAATTGACAAATTTTAATAATTTGACATCAGCGTCCCGTTTGACCAACTTGGCACAGGATAAATCTTTGCCAGGGTTATTAAGTTTGCGGGCTACGTAGGCAATCACAACATCCGGCTCAGTCAAAGGTGGGAATTTACCGACATGGATATATTTATAGCTGGCCAAAACATTCAGTTCGTCACAACTAGCTGCTACAACAACAAAGCACTTGTTGTTATTGACGCGCCTCTTTTTCGTCTTTCTTCTAACTGTAACAAAGTTATCAGCCTCGGAGTAAGAAGATGTAGCAGCAGCAGCCGAAGTTAAGAGAAATCCATCAGTGAGGTCAGATCCTGCAGCCAGTTGATGTTGGAGCTTATCAGCAGCAAGTAAAGAGTTGGTAGCTGATTTGGCTTTCTCTTGATTAGTCGAAGAAGCAGCATCAGAAGAAGAATGAAGTCCGTGGGAAGGGTCAATAACCGGGCCAGACTGCAGCTGAAGCCGATTCGCTGCAGGCTTGGGATTACGAGCATTGACATTCTCTTTATTAGGACGCTCTGCTGGATTGGGAACACTCTTAGAAATGTTTGATTTGAGAGAATTGTTGACTGTATTTTTCAAGTTTTCGTATAACTTTTCCAGGTTGCGAATTTTAACATTAAGATCGTCAATAACAAAGTGTGAATCATTTGCCACTACACATTGCCAGTCACATTGCCAAATTAAATTCGGGGAGTTTATTAACTGCTTAACGGCATCTGCTCCGAGTTCGATACAGGGCAAATGGAAAACGCGACGGCACAATGAAGAGCAACGCAAAGCATCGAAGCTGCGAAGTTGCGAAGCCGACACTTCGTTATTGCATTCAGCGCAGGTAGAAATAGACATAATCGCGAAATAATGCAATAGGCACGTCCGAACGCAATGACTGCTAGACTGCGACTAATTAAAGACCAATTCTGAAGTTCATTTAGGTCTAGCTGTAGGTGAGTATGCAAGAACCACTCCGAGTATGGAAGGCACCTTTTAACGTCATCTGCGAACATAAATACGGTTGAGTGCGATAGGACCTCCCTCAGGTCGTTTACAATAAGTACAAAAAGCAACGGGCCTAGATGACTGCCCTGCCGGACACCTGAAGTTAAGTTCACAACTGTTGACAGAACATTGTTAAACAGCACTCGTTGAGTTCGATTAGATAAGTACGACGCGATCCAGTATAATAAGTTAGGAGGGATACTAAAATCAGTAAAGACAACATCGGTTTGAGAGCCGGACTGAAAACTCAAGAAGATTCGTCGTTGTCGAACGACGTTTAACAAAGCCATGCCGCGAAGGAGCTATGAAGTTGCTACAGAGATGCTGCAATTGCAAGGTGATCAACTCCTCGAACAATTTTGGAATGGCAGAAAGCTTAGCAATGCCTCGATAATTCTCGACATCCGATCTTGACCCTTTTTTGTGAAGTGGGATAATATATGATTCGTTCGACTGTTTTATAGACAGGTTATAAATATATGTAATGGGTGAGCATAAAGATTCAGCACAGTTCCTAATAACACAACTTGGGACATTGTCAGGGCCAGCAGAGAAAAATAAATCAGTTGTAGATAGACTGTGCCAAACATCACTTTCTTCAAAAAAGGAAAGAAAAATATTGTTCGCGTGAGGTATAGGGTACGGATATGGAGTAGAAGAGCTGTAAGACTGTGATAAACAGGTCGACTGAAAAAATGTGGCAAAAAGATTAGCAATATTAAGATCAGAAGATTCAATCCTATACTGATAGTAAAGAGTAGGGGGAAATGCGTTCGACTTGCGTTTTAAGTTAACGAATGAGTATAACTGCTTTGGATCATTACGGAAATTGATACTGCATTGTGAGAGGTAATCAGCGTAACATCGGCTAACAGCGCAAAGTCTATCGAGGAACCAGTTTTCTGATATTTTTTAAAGAGTCTGGATTTCTTGTTTTTAAGGTACGACAAGTGCAGTGTGAATCAAGGTGGTTAACCATCGATAAATTCATGTTCACAATCAGGAAGTAGGGAGTTTGAATCTTCACAGGGCAGCCATGAGACATTTGGAAGGTTAAAGTCACCTTAAACTATAATTTGATCCGAGTGCCCTAAAGCAGACATCACGAGATGAATTCTTCTTCTTCTTCTTTGGCCATCACAACTGTTTTACGGTCTCGGCCGCTGCCACTAATGCCCGCCACTCGCCTCTGTCCCGAGCGACATTCCACCAGAAGTAACACTCCCAGTTTCGCAATGTCTCCCCTGCACCTGGTCACCCGCCATCTCCTCTTTGGTCGACCAGGCGGAGGAGTGCCTCCCAACTCTATCGCATGCCGATTGTACACACGCTTTGCTGGAGCGTTATCATCCATACGGGTAACATGTCCTATCCAGCGCAAACGCTGTTGTTTTATGCGCTTGACTAGGTCAGTGTCCCCATAGAGCTCATACAGTTCGCGATTCATTCGGATGCGAAATTCGCCGCCAACGTTTAGAGGTCCATAAATCCTCCGAAGAACTTTTCTCTCGAACACGCCAATTGCCGCCTCATCCTCTTTTGTCATTGTCCATGCTTCTGCGCCGTATAGCAGGACTGGGATGATAAGCGACTTGTATAGCGCAATTTTCGTTTTCCGAGAGAGGTCTCTGCTCTTGAACTCCTTATTGAGCCCGTAATAACATCGGTTTGCAAGCGTAGTTCCTCTTCGGATTTCCAGACTGGTGTTGTTGTCGCTGGTAATCGTCGTCCCGAGGTAGACAAATTCCTTAACAACCTGGAAACTGTAGTCTCCCATTGCAACAGATTGTCCAAGCGTAGACTCACTGCGCGTTGATTGTAGGTACTTCGTCTTATCCTCATTTACCGCTAAGCCCATAAGTTTTGACTGCTTCTCTATCTCTGAGAACGCCTCTTTTACCACAGATTCGCTTTTGCCGATGATGTCAATATCATCGGCATATGCGAGTAGCATGTTATCTCTGGTAAAGATGGTGCCCGTTCTGTTAGCATTTGGGCACTGGCGCAGTATGTACTCCATCAGTAGATTAAAGAAGTCGCACGATAAGATATCACCCCTGCCTAAAACCTCTTTTGGTATCGAAAGGCTCGGAGCGGTCTTTACCTATTTTGACGGAGCTTTGTGTGCTTCTCAGCGTCATCATGCAAAGTCGAACGTACTTTGCTGGAATACCAAAGGTAGACAGGGCTTCAAAGAACTTTGACCTTATCGGCGTGTCAAAGGCGGCTTTGTAGTCAACAAAAAAGGTTACGAGATGAATTGCAGAAAGGTAATAATAATAATAAATTTATTTAAAACCAATTATACACATGCTTTATACAAAAAATTCCAAAAGAAAATATAACATATCTAATTGCTAGAGGTTTTAAATAGTACTCGACTATGACTATATGTCGTCAGTCGGAGAATTCGCTTTCATTACTTTGTTGTGTTTTGTTTTATTTTATTTGAGGGTTCCTAGATACCATACAAAAAGTCTTACTACACCCTGCTTCCCCGCTCGTCGCGAGATACAGAATCGTTGGGACCTAGTGTCGGATTAGGGGCCCCCCAAATTTGTTTAGTTTATATTATTTGTGTTGTTGTGTTTTAAAAATATTCCGCCAAAATCCGTTTCCTATACTGGGTGGCCTGTTGCAGAAACTCTACTAAGCCCTTCCACTTAGTGTCGCTCGCATCATTTAAAATGTCTCTAATCTGAGTTGGGCTTAAGACAGGTTGGCTAAAACATAAAATTCTGTGTTCTCGTAGTATTGGACATCTACCCAGAAAATGATATATGTCCACTACCTCATTTGTGTTGCACAATTCGCATTTATTGGTTGGTCCTGTAATGAATCTGTTTCCATTTAAGAGTATCATGTGACTTCTTGCCTTAATAATCCATGACACTGCCCGGGTATCTACTTGTGCATATTTTTTGCCGACGGTATGGTCAAGTTCTCGGTAGACTTTGACAGCAACCAACTCAATGCCATGAGTATTGTCAAATGGAAACAGCTCAGACGAGAAATTATTTTGAATAGCAATTAAAACTCCGCCTGGGAAAAATGGTCGGTCCATTCTGTAAGTGGTATAATTGTGGACAAGAATTTCATGATCGGAGACAGAAGAATTTAGCCAGGTTTCAGTTTGGCAATAGCATTGACAACAAATAATGCACTATTAGTGTGAAGTTGACTGAGCTTACCTAAGAGCAAAAATCGGGGAAGAAGCCGTTGTTAGTCCGACAATCGGCCGATTTAGCCTGCACGATGAAACCTCCAAAAATTGAGAGAGGCTAAGAGATTTTGCTGCGGGCAGAAATATGGTCGTTTGAAGCCCAAGATTTAAACACCTGGAGGTCCCTGGAGATGATAATAAAACGGAAAACCAGATTGAGTACGTTGTGATAGACGGAAGGCATTCATCGAGTGTGCTAGACGTACGTTCTTTCCGAGGAGTCAATATAGACTCGGATCACTACCTTGTTGCAGCCAAAGTACGCACGCGGCTCAGTGTGGCAATCCCCCTCCCACTTAGGCCTCTATGGGCCCATTGCGATGCCATATGATTCCCCTGTCAACCCTACTGAGGCGGGTCCTCGTTACTGAACCATTGTGTGGACAGAATGAATTTGAGTAGAGCTTGGATCTCTAGCCCGGATGTCTCCGAGAGTTTGAGTAGGAGAGGTTGACCGAGTGTCCTAGCCTTCTCCTACTCAATGGGGGGCAATGGCAGAGAAGGTGTTGCACAGTTTCCACCTCTTCTTCGTACTTGCAGCTTCTACAAATGTCATGGTGAGTCATGGTACCTATCAGAAGCGATATGTGTTCCCTTCTATGACGTAAAAGCGTGTTGGTACGCTTCAGGTAGAATGTTGGCTACGTGAGCCTCGCTACTGCAGAGGAGGATAGGTTTTCCACCGGTTTACAGCGAGACGAAGTGTTTTAGCTTTAGTGTGAAGCTTGATTGTTGCCTTAGGCATCCTTTTCGTGCCATTCTCTGAAAGGAGCTCGATGGTTGTACCTATTCTGGCTAGTTTGTACGCAGACTCATTTCCCTTTATGTTGCGATGTCCAGGCACCCATATAAGGTGTATACTGAAGTCTCGTGCTATCTCTTTCAGAGATGAGCGGCATTCAGTAAGCGTTTTAGTGTTGTTGGTAAATGTGTCACGGGCTTTAAGGGCGACTTGACTGTCTGAGTATATGAGACGTTTCCTTCTCTGATCGGTAGTGCTGTAAGGATGTTTCTAAGGCTGAGGTAAGCTCAGTCTGGCCAGGGCTACTTACAGAAAATTTATAGAAGTGCCGGGACATCATGGGTGCAGAAATAAATATTTAGGTAAAACTTACTCTGATCTTTTATTTAATTTTGACTTGTGATTTTAGCAAATTTCCTTTCTGTAGAGGAACCAAAAGAACTCTCTTTTGGTTCAGACTAACACTCACATACGAAAAACTTCCCGAAACCTATGAAATACTGGCAAGACTGTGTGTTGGGCCCACAGCACGCCCCTCCCAGTCCCCAATTGAGACTTAGGATGTGCAAGGGAGTCTCGGCGTGTCCCAATAACACCTATGCAACACACCCTACTGGTCTACTCACAAGAGATAGAAAGTTGGCTCTTATACAGTACAACAAACGCTCATTTCACCCCAGGTGACACCATGGGAGGCGAATCGAAGTTGTTTGTACTGGCTACCGGGCTCGCACCATGTACCATCAACCCTTAAGTGAAGATTTAGGGGAGTAAGCGGACATGGCTCAACCCGCTAGCCGCATATTCGCATCAACAGAACACTAACACGAAGGATCCTTTTCTCCTGTACAGTCTTCTCAACGTTTGTCTCGCCCCAGGTGAGACCATTGCGGACGACACAGAGGTTGGGAGATAAAAGATCCACGCCATGCACCACCAACCCTTAAGTGAGCACTTAGGGGGGTAGGAGGGGCATGATGCATCCTGCTAAACACACTTACACAGCTTATCCCTTTGCGACCGGCGCAGTCCCACCAAGCCTTCGCTTCGCCCCAGGTGAAACCGTAGCGAACGAGGAGAGGCTGGTATGACTTGCAGCAGGACTTACTCCGCGTCTTCTAAACACTTGTCTCGCCCCAGGTGAAACCATAGCGGACGAGACAGAAGTTGGGAGATCGTCTGCAAGATGCCATTGAGACCGGCGCCACCAAGCCTTCGCCTCGCCCCAAGTGACACTATAGCGAACGAGGCGAGGTTGGTGTGACTGGCAGCAGGATTCACTCCGCGTGTAGCTGTTCTCTTCCTGATTCACATTCACATGCCACTAACACCACGAGAATTTTTCACTTTTTTTGCAAGGACTTACACAGTTTTTTTGATGCGTCATTTTAATTTCTTTAGCATTTTTCATTTCTTTGGACTCACTTACCTATTACCGCACCGAGAGGATTTTAAGAAAACTCCTAGGCACATGGCCACTTGCCTTCTAGGCCAACTTGCCACACACCTGTACAACTGTGACGCCTCCTTGTTGTTGTTGTTGTTTCCGCGTCTCGCTGCTGCTCGCCACGATGGGTGCACTTTTTATTCTTGTTTTTGTTGTACCCGTGTCTAGTTGTAATTTACTTGCCCACGTGTTGCTCCGTTTCCGCGTCTTGTGGCCACTCACTTCGAGCGGCAAAATCTCACTTCCACGCCGATCCTCACGCCAACGTGTTTCCGCCTCGCTTTCAAGCCGGGATTGGGATTGGTGGGACCATATCGTGCTAGGGATTTTATGTTAGTGATGGCAAGGATATGTTCGTGACTTGTCTCGTAATTAGTATTTATGACTTCATGATTTTTGGGTTTTTGGGTCACAAAAACTTATATACTTGGCAAGCTCCTGTTTTGTGGCGCGCTTCATCGCGTCACACTCTCCCCTTTCTTCGGGGCGCGGAATGAAATGCTCAATTCCATTTTGTTATTGATATGAACCTGGAACCAGGTGTCTGCCTCCCTCTCGAGGTAGTGAGCGGATCCTCATCCATCTTGGAGTCGTGTATGTAATCGGTCAATCAATGGGAGAGGCAGCAATCTCCCTTCACCCAGAACTCGCCATTCAGCTGGTGCATCTGCCCAATGCATAATTACGGTTTTCTTGTCGGCCACTTCTTTCGGCTCCCTCACGTTCGCCCATGGATCCGTCCACTGCCACTTCAAAATTAGTTCTGGGGTCTTGTTCACCGGGTCGGTACCGGTGTCTCCACATTGCTCTCCTTCGTTGCTACTAATATCCGAGTAGATGGGTGGTTCAGGCGGTCCTGTCAAAAGTCCAGGTATGCCCAGTGTGCTTGCACGTGCCGTTGACTGGCTAACTGTCGAGACCTCTATCCAAGCCCAGGAGGAGTCTAATGAGGTCTCTGGCGATTTCTCGGCTGAATACAAAGAGACTTCTCCCTCAGACCCGTTATCGGAACCTACCCAGGATTTCTCATCCCATAGGATCACAGGTGATGCGGGTGGGGCCAATCCTTCTGCATCGTTCTCGGGTGACGGCATTTGGACGTCTTCTTCTGTTGACACAGCCGGCGATGGGGTACGGGTTTCCGGTGTCATAGCCAAATTCCCCAAGGAGACGGGTGACGATACTTCGTCCCGTTCTTCCAACTGGCCCCAGTTGAGACCCAAATTAACAGGGGTCGAACGGCTTTCTTCATCCTGTGGCATGGGCGTCGGTTGACGCGAGGGTGCCAATTCTTCGTCTCCATCGTTGCTATCGTGGGTGCACTCCTCGACGGGTAGGAGTTCCCCTCCTGGGTTGGGCGAGGCCATTGTGGGTGGGCTTGAATCGGCCTCGGGGTCTAGCCCGTGATGGAGCAGAATCCCATTGGGGTCAAGTTCCCAGGAGAACAGAGGGAGGTCTTGCACCACTTCCAGGCGCCACAGCTCTGCCGGGTTTGATTTTGGCAACTCGAGTTCGTTCCCTTCTTTGGGCCGTGGAGCTGTGAGGTTATGTGCCTGTACAGGTTCGCCGGTGGGTCGTGCTGGTTCGTCGACTCCTTGGGTTTGCTCGGCAGCCGCGTCCTCGAATGGTTTAATCGCCTCCTCGACTAATTTGACGAGGGTCTGCCAGTTCCCCGGGTATGGCATGGCTGTTGGAAGGTCTGTAATTACTAATTTGTCTGACTGCTAGTCTGTGAACTCTCGGTGCGGTTTACAATAATTTACTAATAATAGCGTTGTAAAGTGGCTTTCAATGATACTAATGTTTCTCAGGGTGTTGAACAAATAAGGGTTTTACATAGCTTAACAAAAGGAGATTATGTTACCTAGCGGCTAAATGAAAACAATGTTTTCTCCCCCCATAGTTTTGCATTTCGTACTTGCATATCTTGGATCAATCCATGCTGGTACTAGTCATGAGTTTCCCTTTCGGGAGCGGGGACGTTGGGAAGGCGCACCTTCCAGCAAGTGGCCCCCGCTGACTCCTTTGGCTGTGACTTGGGTTTTCATCTGGCTTGGTTACAACTTCTCTAGGCAATGGTCGCTAGGCCCAGGTCGGACTAACAACTGCCGTCGGGGTCATCTACTGGAAACTAGGTTAAAGGTCAACGGTAGTCACCTGGGTCGGAGACTGGGCAGGAGGATTCGTATCCTCTGGTGACATCTGCTGGACACTTTATTGATATTCATGTACGACCAACTGGGGCTGTGATTGGGCAGGAAGGATGGTTCTGCCGAGTACCTCAAAATTCTCTGGTCCGTTTGAGAATATTCCTGCAACAGGTAGAAGGATATCGTCGTCTCTGGAGCCTTCGTTCAAGGGACCTGGTACCTCCAAAGCTCGTTGTTCATCTTCTGTATCCTCGGACGTGAAAGCTTTCAAATCGGCCAGACCTGCCGTTTTCCGTTGTCTTCCAGTAAGACTTTGCAAGCGCACTATATTGGGAGAGATGAATTTGATTATTTTGAATGGTCCCTCATATTTGGCCGCCAGTTTGGCCGCAAATCCTTCAGACGCCTTGGACAAGTGATGTTGCTTCAAGAGCACTAAGGATCCGAGAGCTGGTCTCCATTCTCTCCGGCGAAGGTTATAATGTTTGCTTTGCTCCTGTGAGGCTCGTTGGGTGTTTTCTCGTACGATTCGGAATATCTCTTGAAAGCGAGTGGCCTTGGCTTCTGGTGTTTCGCAGGGTTTGTATTGTCCCGAGGTGACCTCCTCGTATAGTGCTCCCGGGAGTCGAGGTTCTCGGCCTTGTACCACGAAAGCGGGGCTAAATCCCGTGGTATCCGATACACTCGTGTTGATCGCCAGATTTAGCTCCGGAAGAAGTTCATCCCACGTGTTCTGTTGTCCCTCTATGAACTGTGCCTCCATGGTCTTTATGGTGCGATTGGCTCGTTCCGTGGGGTTCTGCTGTGGTGTGTACGGGGCAGTGTATTGGAGAGTCATACCTGCCTGCTTACAAAAGGCTTTAAATGATCGGCTGGTGAACTGGGTCCCATTATCACACACAAAAGTACGAGGTACTCCGAAACGACTAAGAATGTGACATCGAAAAGCCTTTTCCAATTGGGCTGAGGTTGCTTTCCGCAAAGGAACTAATTCGACCCATTTAGAGAATAGATCGAAGAAAACCAATAAGATCGTGTTCCCAAGTTTGGATCGAGGAAGGGGCCCCACGAAATCGGCTCCCAGGGTGTGAAATGGCTCTGCTACTTGTCGAGTAAACATTTTTCCTGCTGGTTTCAATTGGCTCACCTTGAACTTTTGGCATTTTTCACAGTGCTTCACATGTCGGATAACATCTCGGAAAAGCCCAGGCCAGTAATACCGTAAGCCCACTCGGTTGATTGTCTTACGGATACCCAAGTGGCCGGCGGTAGGGTGGTCGTGGCACTCCTCCAGAACACGTCGTCGGTGCTCCTGGGCTACACATAGCTTCCAGGGAAGAGCCTCTTCGTCTTCAGGTCGGTGTCCTGCATGACGATATAGCTGCCCGTTCTCGTGCACGTAGTCAGGGAAATGGTCCGGTTGCTCCTGGCCTTGTTTAACCATCTTGTTCCACCATTTGCACTTAGGGAAATCTTCCTGAGTCATTTGCAACACCTCCAGCGGTTGGCGCGAAAGCGCATCTGCTACGACATTCTGGCTTCCACGACGATCGAACTGGACATCGAACTGGTATTGTTGTAGATCCAATGCCCAGCGTGCGATTCGACCCGTCGGATTGTCGATTGCGTTGAGCCACTTTAAAGCCAAATGGTCGGTGATAACATCGAATCGGTATCCTTCCACATAGCATCTCAATTTACGGATCGCCAACACAATGGCCAGACACTCCTTTTCAGTAGCCGAGTAGTTCTCCTCGGCTTTTACTAGTCGGCGACTGGCATAGGCAATGACGCGTTCCTCACCTTGAATTCTTTGGGTTAACACTGCTCCCAACCCGTAGTTGCTAGCGTCCGTTTGTAAGGTGAACTTCTCGTTGAAATCGGGGCAGGCCAGAACGGGTGCTTCGGTCAGTCGCCTCTTCAGTTCCTCGAAAGAGAGTTGTTGTTCCTACGTCCATTGCCATTTTCTACCTTTCTTCAAAAGTGCCGACATGGGTTGCACAACTGTAGCGAAATTTGGAACAAATCTCCTATACCAGGATGCGATCCCTAGGCACCTGCGAAGCTCTTTGCATGAGGTTGGTGGTTGCAGTTCCCTTACGGCAGCTATCTTGTCTGGGTCGGTGTGGATCCCGGCTTCACTAATCACATGTCCTAGGTAAACGAGACTGCGTTGGAAAAACTTACATTTTTTTGGTTCAATCGTAGGCGACGGAAGACGGTTTGCAGGTTTCTCACATGTTCCTGTAAGGAAGCCCCTATAACAACGATGTCATCGAGGTATGCGAACGCATGGGGTTCCATATCGGGTCCGATGTCTAACGCACGTTGGAAGGTCGCTGGGGCTGAATGCAGGCCAAACGGCATGACCTTCCAGTGGAACAATCCACGTCCAGGGACAGTAAAAGCAGTGCATTCTCGGCTCGGCTTAGCCATGGGGATCTGCCAGTATCCACTCTTCAAATCCAGAGTGAAACCATAGCGGACGAGACAGAAGTTGGGAGATCGTCTGCAAGATCCCATTGCGACCGGCGCCACCAAGCCTTCGCCTCGCCCCAAGTGACACTATAGCGAACGAGGCGAGGTTGGTGTGACTGGCAGCAGGATTCACTCCGCGTGTAGCTGTTCTCTTCCTGATTCACATTCACATGCCACTAACACCACGAGAATTTTTCACTTTTTTTGCAAGGACTTACACAGTTTTTTTGATTCGTCATTTTAATTTCTTTAGCATTTTTCATTTCTTTGGACTCACTTACCTATTACCGCACCGAGAGGATTTTAAGAAAACTCCTAGGCACATGGCCACTTGCCTTCTAGGCCAACTTGCCACACACCTGTACAACTGTGACGCCTCCTTGTTGTTGTTGTTGTTTCCGCGTCTCGCTGCTGCTCGCCACGATGGGTGCACTTTGTATTCTTGTTTTTGTTGTACCCGTGTCTAGTTGTAATTTACTTGCCCACGTGTTGCTCCGTTTCCGCGTCTTGTGGCCACTCACTTCGAGCGGCAAAATCTCACTTCCACGCCGATCCTCACGCCAACTTGTTTCCGCCTCGCTTTCAAGCCGGGATTGGGATTGGTGGGACCATATCGTGCTAGGGATTTTATGTTAGTGATGGCAAGGATATGTTCGTGAATTGTCTCGTAATTAGTATTTATGACTTCATGATTTTTGGGTTTTTGGGTCACAAAAACTTATATACTTGGCAAGCTCCTGGCTAAATTCTTATATCTAGCCATGTTTTGTGGCGCGCTTCATCGCGTCACACTCTCCCCTTTCTTCGGGGCGCGGAATGAAATGCTCAATTCCATTTTGTTATTGATATGAACCTGGAACCAGGTGTCTGCCTCCCTCTCGAGGTAGTGAGCGGATCCTCATCCATCTTGGAGTCGTGTATGTAATCGGTCAATCAATGGGAGAGGCAGCAATCTCCCTTCACCCAGAACTCGCCATTCAGCTGGTGCTATCTGTTTTCTTGTCGGCCACTTCTTCGGCTCCCTCACGTTCGCCCATGGATCCGTCCACTGCCACTTCAAAATTAGTTCTGGGGTCTTGTTCACCGGGTCGGTACCGGTGTCTCCACATTGCTCTCCTTCGTTGCTACTAATATCCGAGTAGATGGGTGGTTCAGGCGGTCCTGTCAAAAGTCCAGGTATGCCCAGTGTGCTTGCACGTGCCGTTGACTGGCTAACTGTCGAGACCTCTATCCAAGCCCAGGAGGAGTCTAATGAGGTCTCTGGCGATTTCTCGGCTGAATACAAAGAGACTTCTCCCTCAGACCCGTTATCAGAACCTACCCAGGATTTCTCCTCCCATAGGATCACAGGTGGTTCGGGTGGAACCAGTACCTCTGCATCGGGCTCGGGTGACGGCATTTGGACGTGTTCTTGTGGTGACACAGCCGGCGATGAGGTGCGGGTTTCCGGTGTCATAGCCCAATTACCCAAAGAGACGGGTGACGATACTTCGTCCCGTTCTTCCAACTGGCCCCAGTTGTGACCCAAATAAACAGAGGTTGAACGGCTTTCTTCTTCCTGTGGCATGGTCGTCGGTTGACGCGAGGGTGCCAATTCTTCGTCTCCATCGCTGTCGTCGTGTGTGCATTCCCTGACGGGTGGGAATTCCCTCCAGGTTTGGGTGAGGCCATTTTGGATGTGCTTGAATCGATCCCGGGGTCTGGCCCGTGATGAAGCAGAATCCCATTGAGGTCAAGTTCCCAGGAGAACAGAGGGAGGACTTGCACCACTTCTATGAGCCAGAGGTCTGTCATGGTTGGTGGAAGATCTGTAGTTACTAATTTGTCTGACTGCTAATCTATGAACTCTCGGTGCGGGTTACAATAATTTTCTAATAATAGCGTTGCAAAGTGGCTTTTAATGGTACTGATGTCTCTCAGGGTGTTGAACAAATAAGGGTTTTACATAGCTTAACCAAAGGTGATTATGTTACCTAGCGGCTAAAAAAAGAAAACAATGTTTTCTAACCCATAGTTTTGCGCTTTCGTACTTGTATATCTTGGATCAGACCATACTGGTACCTGTCAGGAGTTTTCCTTTCGGAAGCGGGGACGTTGGGAAGGCGCACCTTCCAGCAAGTGGCCCCCACTGACTCATTTGGCTGAGACTAGTGTCATCTGCTGGGAACTAGGTTAAAGGTCAACGGTAGTCACCTAGGTCGGAGACTGGGCAGGAGGGTTAATTTCCTCTGCTGTCATCTGCTGGACATTTTGTTCAGGTTTGTGAAAGACGAGCTGGGTGTGTGATTGGGCAGGAAGGATGGTTCTACCGAGTACCTCAGAATTCTCTGGTCCGGTTGGGCCTATTCCTGCAAAAGGTAGAAGGACATCGTCGTCTCTGGCACCTTCGTTCAAGGGACCTGGTACCTCCAGGGCCCGTTGTTCATCTTCGGTATCCTCGGACGTTAAAGCTTTTAAATCGGCCAGACTTGCCGTTTTCCGTTGTCTTCCGGTTAGACTTTGCAAGCGCACTATATTGGGAGAGATGAATTTAACTATTTTGAATGGTCCTTTATATTTGGGGGCCAGTTTGGCCTTCAGACGCCTTGGACAAATGATGTTGCTTCAAGAGCACCAGGGATCCGAGAGCTGGTCTCCATTCTCTCCGTCGAAGGTTATAATGCTTGCTTTGCTCCTGTGAGGCTCGTTGGGTTTTTTCTCGTACGACTCGGAATGTCTCTTGCATGCAAATGGCCTTGGCTTTTGGTGCTTCAAAAGGTTGGCCGTGACCCGAGGTGACCTTCTTATACAGTACTCCCAGAAGTCGAGGTTCTCGGCCTTGTACCATGAAAGCGGGGCCAAATCCCGTGGTATCCGATACACTCGTGTTTATTGCCAGATTTAGCTCCGGAAGAAGTTCATTCCACGTGTTTTGTTGCCCCTCTATGAACTGTGCCTCCATGGTCTTTATGGTGCGATTGGTTCGCTCCGTGGGGATCTGCTGTGGTGTGTACGGGCAGTGCATTGTAGAGTCATACCTGCTTGCTTACTAAAGGCTTTAAATGATCGGCTGGTGAACTGGGTCCCATTATCACACACAAAAGTACGAGGTACTCCGAAGCGACTGAGAATATGACATCGGAAAGCCTTTTCCAATTGGGCTGTGGTTGCCTTCCGTAAACGAACTAATTCGACCCATTTAGAGAATAGATCGATGAAAACCAATAAGATCGTGTTCCCATGTTTGTATCGAGGGATGGGCCCCACGAAATCGGCTCCAAGGGTATGAAATGGCTCTGCTATTTGTCGAGGAAACATTTGTCCCGCTGGTTTCAAGTGGCTCACCTTGAACTTAAGGTATTTTTTACAGTGCTTCACATGTCGGATGACATCTCGAAAAAGCCCAGGTCAGTAATACCGTAGGCCCACTCGGTTGATTGTCTTACGGATACCCAAGTGGCCGGCAGTAGGGTGGTCGTGGCACTCCTCCAGAACACGCCGCCGGTGCTTCTGGGCTACACATAGCTTCCATGGAAGAGCATCTTCATCTTCAGGTCGGTGTCTTATATGACGATATAGCTGCCCGTTCTCGTGCACGTAGTCAGGGAAATGGTCCGGTTGCTCCTGGACTTTTTTAACCATCTTGTTCCACCATTTTCACTTAGGGAAATCTTCCTGAGTGATCTGCAACACCCCCAGCGGTTGGCGCGAAATCGCATCTGCTGCGACATTCTGGCTTCCACGACGATAATGGACATCGAACTGGTATTGTTGTAGCTCCAATGCCCAGCGTGCGATTCGTCCCTTCGGATTGTCGATAGCGTTGAGCCACTTCAAAGCCAAATGGTCGGTGATAACATCGAACCGGTGTCCTTTCACATGACATCTTAATTTACGAATCGCCCACACAATGGCCAGACACTCCTTTTCAGTAGCCGAGTAGTTCTTCTCGGCTTTTACTAGTCGGCGGCTGGCATAGGCAATGACGCGTTCCTCACCTTGAATTCTTTGGTTTAACACTGCTCCCAACCCATAGTTGCTAGCGACCGTTTGTTGGGAGAACTTCTCGTGGAAATCGGGGCAGGCTAGAACGGATGCTTCGGTCAGTAGCCTCTTCAGTTCCTCGAAAGAGAGTTATTGATCCTGCGTCCATTGCCATTTTCTACATTTCTTCAAAAGTGCCGACATGGGTTGCACAACTGTATCGAAATTTGGAACAAATCTCCTATACCAGGATGCGATCCCTAGGCACCTACGGAGCTCTTTGCATGTGGTTGGTGGTTGTAGTTCTCTTACGGCAGCTAATTTCTCTGGGTCGGTGTGAATCCCGGCTTCGCTAATCACATGTCCTAAATATACGAGACTGCTTTGGAAAAACTTACATTTCTTTTGGTTCAGTCGTAGATTTGCTTCTCGAAGGCGACGGAAGACAGTTTGCAGGTTTTTCACATGTTCCAAAACGATGCACGAGGATGGGGTTCCATTCGGTCCGATAACGTTTTCTAATGAAAGTTTGGGGTGAGTGCAGGCCAAACGGCATGACTTCCAGTAAACAATCCGGAAAGGTCAGGATCAACTCTTATATATCCACGTTCTCACGCACCAAAATGGTAAAGTATCTCTGCGTTTTCTTCCTAGGCTTATCATCACGCATCGTAATGTGGTAATCGGCGATGTGGGAAACCCCTGTTCTTTCAACTCGGCTACAAGAAACTCACGTACCCAGGGTTCTAATGGCTCTGTGCACGCTGTTCCTTCACTTGAGGGCTTTCCGTTCGAATCCTCCGGGGCTATGAAGGTGGCCAGGAATTCTTGTATACCGGGTGGTCTTCTGGTGTCATTGGTACTTAACGTTGGGCCTTGGTTACCTGTAATAGCGTTCAGGGACGGTAATTTCTGGTTGTGTCGTGTGGATCTGGGGCGGTTTGCTACATCCAATACTTCCTCTAGAGGCATTGGGGTTCGACGAAATGGGTTGTTTAGTACTGCTGCGCTACCCAAGGGCTTATATAAGGGTCCAACCGTTGGTTTCTCCCATCTGAGCTATGGTAATCCTTGTCGTCGTTGGATTCTTCGTTGAGAATACTGTGGTGCTACTCGTTTGGTCTTCTAGTTGCTCTTCGGCGGATCTTAGACTTGCTATGAGCTTCTCTTCGTTGGCCGTAGGGCCTATGTTGTCTCTGTTGGTGTTGAAATTGTAGGCTTGGGTTTGGGTAGTATCGTTGTGGGTCTTCTCGGGGGAGGTGGGCGAAGCTGAACTGCGACCTGTATTGTATTAAGGCGCTGATACCACAAACCAAGATTGGACGGCATACCCAGCGATTACCCAACCAAATCTTAGCTATCAAGGACTGCGTTATCTGTTGTCGAGAACCTTCTGCCAAGCTTACCTGGGTCCGTACTTCTTGAGTGTTTTGAGAAGTACCCACTAGCTGGATTACTCGCTCGCTTACAAAGCTTCGACTACCCGGGCTGTGATGCGCCCCTCCTCGTAGCGTAAGATAGTACCTACTTCCTGGGTTGGGTTGGAGTCGTCCCCGTCCGTTCCCCGATTGGGCGGAGACGTTGCTCGTTTCCCTGTCGATAGCAGTTAATAGTACGAATTCCTCTGCGTCCACAGCTCCAACAAAATAGCTGCGTGGGGTTCTGGCAATCCTTTGCGAAGTGACCATTTTGGCTGCAATTCCGGCCCGCCGTAAGCACATCAACAGGTTGCATGTCTTCCTGGACAACTTGGACCTGTATGGGTGAAGATATCGAGCCTAGGTTCCGAACTGGCATTGGCGTGAAGATGGGCGATTCTGACTGTGTGTTTGATTAAGGGGCTGAAGAGAGTAAAGCATTCGATCGTGGTTGGCAATATCCCGGTCCCGCGTGATTTCATATTTGACTATGAGAGTCGTCAGTTGTTCTAGGGTTTTAAACTCATATCTTCGTGTAAACAGCGGACACTCCGGAAGAATATTTTCGTACACCCGATCTAAGTCTTGTTTGAAACTTTCGCCCTTCTTTTGGTATCTGGTACGTATTTCATCCTCCAAACGTTGAAAATACCTCGGTGGCAAAAAAGAAATCGGGAAATGATTGTTTAAAGGTGTCCCACGATGTTTCCTGCAAGTCACTAGTCCTAAACCAATTTTCTGCTGTGCCATTAAGTAACCCTGGAATCGCCAAAGGCATTTTTCCGACATCGAAATTGAACGAGGTGGCTCTTTCTTCCAGTTGATAAATAAAATTCAGTGGATCTGAATTTCCATCAAAGATGATACCCCAGTTCCGTAACTTCTCGGCCAAAACTGCGTAGGATATCTCTTCTCTTCCGGATTGGCTTAAACGTTCTCGACCAGTAGACTTTACTACTTTCGTTTGGACTTTTATCTCGTCTCCTTCGATGTCATTTATTTTCAAACACATGCGGAGTGGTTTGGCAGAGGACCTGGGGCTGGTACCGGTAGGGGATGACAGATTAGTACCATGAAGCAAGCCAGATGGTTGACTATGATCACTGTGTATTCCTATGGGCGATGTGCCGCGGGATTTCTTATCCATGGCCTGAGCCGTGAACTGCTCTTCCAGGTCAGCGAGTCTCTTGTCCATATCTGTGGCGTGGTCCTTCTTTTTGGATACAAAACTGGGAAATCTTGACCGTAATTCTTCGATTGTGCCAGTGCATTAAGTTTAAACTCAGAAAAAATTTCAGTTCGGCCAGTGATAAGAACCGGTTAAAAGATTGTACTAGTGTCACGCAGGACGAGTACAATGACCAAGCTAGCAAGGACTTTGAAAACTAGGGTGCAGACGATATATTTTTTTCTGGGTTGCAGGGTTACTGCTCGCTTAATAAAAATTGGTTTTATTGCTGCTTTTGGAGGTCTAGAGCTAAATCCTTTAACGCGACTGATGAAGGTGACAACGAGTGTGAAAAAGTAAGCGTAGGACTATTGGTTGATTAACTCTGGCAAAATTAATCCAGGATTCGTGTAGAGCTAAGACTCTCGAGGGATGGAAGGATATCACGCGGACTTGTTCTTAGACTCTGATGTTGACGCTTATAGCTCTCGACGATGACTGTCTTTTGCTGTTGACGCTTGTAACTCTCGACGATGACTACCTGTTTTCTTAGCCTTTGATGTTGATGATTCAGGGAAGAACTCGCGGGTGTAGCACAAGGATTGATTTGCTCTCGATGTTAATAGTCTAAGATCACTAGGACTCGCGAGGGATGGAAGGATATCACGCGGACTTGTACTTAGACTTTGATGATGACGCTTATAACTCTCGACGATGACTTTTGATGTTGACGATTGTAACTCTCAACGATGACTTTTGCACTTCTCGACGATGACTGCCTTTTGATGTTGACACTTGTAACTCTCGAAAATGACTTTTGCTGTTGACGATTGTAACTCTCACCGATGACTGACTTTTGATGTTGACGATTAACTTTTGCTGTTGACTCTTGTAACTCTCGACGATGACTGACTTTTGATGTTGACGATTGCAACTCTCGACGATGACTACCTTTTGATAATGACGATTGTAACTGACTTTTGATGTTGACGATCGTCTTATATAGGAATGCTTGCTCTCTCTGTCGGCCGATCTCTGTTGCCGAAGTGTGGTTCGGCTCCGCTGGCTACGCTGGCTTCGTCAGAGCCGGACCAGTGTACTTCGGGTTCTCTTCCTTACCCCTTTCGTTGCGGTGTCAGTCGAATTTCATCCTGACTTTTTAAACGTGCGTTCATTTTATAAAAGAGAAGAGAATTACGATTTGTAATTGCACTTCCCCCGAACAAGAAGCAAAAATAAGTACAATAGAATATAGTGGCATGGGTCTTGATCATAAAAACTAGAAATCTCTTTTGTCGAATGCGACGGAGAATAGGAACAAGAGAAAACAGTTACACACTGAGACAAAAATTATATGAAATGACAGTCGTTTCCACATTTTTTTGAGTAAAACTACATTCTGTGCACGTGTCATGATCATAGGAAATACTCATTCTAGAAGTCTCTTGTGTTGTGTCATGTTTACCGTTTTTCCCCAAATTAAAGATATTTGTTAAGAATCCAGAAAACTTTTAATATTTTTGTTGTTCTTTAGGCCACGAGAAGGGGATTATCCTGCTTGGTATTTTGACCCGGTGTCCCTGCTCGGGCGCCATCTGTAAGGATGTTTCTAAGGCTGAGGTAAGCTCAGTCTGGCCAGGGCCACTTACAGAAAATTTATAGAAGAGCCGGGACATCATGGGTGCAGAAATAAATATTTAAGTAAAACTTACTCTGATCTTTTATTTAATTTTGGCTTGTGATTTTAGCAAATTTTCTTTCTGTAGGGGAACCAAAAGAGAGTCGCTCCGACTAACACTCGTATACGAAAAACTTCCCGAAACCTATAAAATACTGGCAAGACTGTGTGTAGGGCCCACAGCACGCCCCTCCCAGTCCCCTATTGAGACTTAGAATGCGCAAGGGAGGCTCGACGTGTCCCAATAACACCTATGCAACACACCCTACTGGTCTACTCACAAGAGATAGACAGTTGGCTCTTATACAGTACAACAAACGCTCGTTTCACCCCAGGTGACACCAAAGAAGGTGAATCGAAGTTGTTTGTACTGGCTGCCGGGCTCGCACCATGTACCACCAACCCTCAAGTGAAGATTTAGGGGGGTAAGCGGACATGGCTCAACCCGCTTGCCGCATATTCGAATCAACAGAACACTAACACGAAGGATGCGTTTCCTCCTGTACAGTCTTCTCAACGTATGTCTTGCCCAAGGTGAGACCATTGCGGACGACACAGGGGTTGGGAGATAGTCTACAAGATCCACGCCATGCACCTCCAACCCTCAAGTGAGCACTTAACACACTTACACAGCATATCCTTTTGCGACCGGCGCAGTCCCACCAAGCCTTCGCCTCGCCCCAGGTGACACCATAGCGTGTAGCTGTTCTCCTCCTGATTCACATTCACATGCCAATAACACCACGAGAATTTTTCACTTTTTTTGCAAGGACTTACACAGTTTTTTTGATTTGTCATTTTAATTTCTTTAGCATTTTTCATTTCTTTGGACTCACTTACCTATCACCGCACCGAGAGGATTTTAAGAAAACTCCTAGGCACATGGCCACTTGCCTTCTAGGCCAACTTGCCACCCACCTGTACAACGCCTCCTTGTTGTTGTTGTTGTTTCCGCGTCTCGCTGCTGCTCGCCACGATCGGTGCACTTTTTATTCTTGTTTTTGTTGTACCCGTGTCTTGTTGTAATTTACTTGCCCACGTGTTGCTCCGTTTCCGCGTCTTGTGGCTGGGGTTCTTTTATTTCTTGCTTCCAGAATCCACTCACTTCGAGCGGCAAAATCTCACTCCCACGCCGATCCTCACGCCAACTTGTTTCCGCCTCGCTTTCAAGCCGCTGGGCTGCCAACTTCTTTCGCCTTTTGGGATTGGTGGGAGCATATCGTGTTAGGGATTTTATGTTTGTGATGGCAGGGATTTGCGCGTGACTTGTCTCGTACTTAGTATTTATGACTTCATGGTTTTTGGGTTTTTTTAACTTATATTTAAAGGAAAGAAAATAACAAGGGCTGTATTAATTAACAAAAACTTTTATACTTGGCGTGCTCCTGGCTGCCTTGGACCTTGTCCCCTCCAGTGGGTTTGTCATTTTCAATTCTTAACTCTAGCCATGTTTTGTGGCGCGCTTCATTGCGTCACAGTGTGCTATGGTAGGTGGCTGCTTCCTGGATGGCCACCACTTCCGCTTGGTACACGCTACAGTGATCAGGAAGGCGGAACGTAAGTTCAAATTTAGGTTGGAGGAAGAGACAACCCCCTCCTACTTTTTGTCGAGCTTGGAGACTTTAGTGTAGATGTTGATGGCATTAGCTCTGCAGCGGGAAAGGTTTTCCCACTCGTGTCGGCTTAGAATACAGACGTCGTACGATTTATCGAACGTCGTTTGTGGTAAACAGTAATTAGTATTTAAAGGTATACCCGTTTGGTAAATAAGTATGGTATAGTGTCCGGAATTGACCCCGTTTCAGGCATAGGATTATCTTAGTCTAAGGACTGTTGTTATAGCCAATTGCTTTGATATAAGGTCAAGTGGTGGGAGGTGGAAAAAGCCAGTGTACTATGGACGGGGAAAACCCCATTTACGGCCTAAGTCCTTTTTGAACAAGAAAAGAGCAATGGTTGCCTTTTTTTTGCGCTCAGTTATGCTGTCATTCCAGAGTGGTTTCCTATCCAGAATTACTCACAAGTATTTGGCATTGTCTCCAAATTCAAGGCTGACTTCATTGATTTTTGGGGGGACAAGATCAGGAATTTTGCACCTCCAGGTAAGAGCACTAGTTCCTCCTTGCGGAATGCCTCTGCTAGCATATCTGCGAGGAGATTCACCGCCAAGCTCGGAATACACCGACCTGCTGGTCAATGAACCTAACCAGCGGCACATCTGCTCCGACACATGTCAAGGCAGAGGTGATGGCGTTAGGTTGGACGTTATTAAAGGCACCCTCAATGTCGAGAAATGCTACAAGAGAATAATCTTTTACTTCAAGAGATCTTTCAATACTTGAGACTAGAGAGTGCAGGGCGGTTTCGGTGGACCTACCCATGCTGTAAGCATGTTGTGTGCGTGCTAGATGAGAGGAACTTATAGTTTGCCTGAGATGTGCGTCTATAAGTCGCTCAAGAGTTTTGAGTAGAATAGGCTGATTTTTTTTATACTCGTTTGGTGTCACGTGTGAAGCTTTGCCAGCCTTCGGTATGAATACCACTTTAGGATATAGTTGACCTTCAGACTGCTTACATATATTGTGTAAAGCCACGTCATTGTTTGCCCAATGCTGTGTTGTAGTTGGGCTGGAAATATGTTGGTCCGGGCCTGGAGACTTAAATGGTTCGAACGAGTCGATAGCCCACTTAATTCTGGCCTCTGTGACAATGGTGTTGACATGATTCAAAGAATGGTCGGTTGGCCTAATTTGTGTTATCGGGTTAAGGGAGCACTCGGGAAAGTGAGTGTTTAGCAGAAGATCTCAGATTCCTCGCTTGAGTCGGTCCAGGTTCCCTCTGTTTTTTGTAAGAGTTCCGGCGAGGTTGGTGAGCTTGCCAGTATCTTCCTGAGCCTAGATGCATCAGAGGTAGATTCAATATTACTACAATAAAGGGCCCAGGAGGAGCGTTTGGCCCTCCTGATAGCTTTCTTATAGATACTTAGCCTACGCTTATATGATTCCAAAGCGGTTGTTTGGTCATTTTGTTTGGCTACGTTGAATGCATGTCTGCCGTCCAAACGCGATGGTGAGCGTATCTACAAGATCATCTATCTGTTTAACCGTATTTGGTGTATATGGTGGGGACGGTTCAAGCTTTTTGGAGAGAAGTTTGTTGTGTTCTTCCCAGTTTGCCTTTTTGGGTTATGTAGCTTTTTGGGTGATGGACACTTGTTTGTTAGTAAGACCTCTATGTATCTATGGTCAAAAAAGGAGTGCTCTGGCAGCACCTTCCATAAAACCAATTGATCAAACAGGTCTTCAGAGATGAGGGTAATATCCAAAACCTCTCTTCGGTTTTTGATAATAAGTAGGGTAGCGTCGTTTCCCTTATTGGCAATGTGCAGATTTGTCTGTAAAAGGTAATTGTACAGTGACACACCGCGAGCATTGATATCTGTGCTGCCCCATAGTGTGTGGTGTGCGTTGGCATCGCCTCCTAAAATAAGGCTTGTGTTGGTGTGTGTAAAGTTTCCCGTTACGTCTCGGAATAAAGTGGGTGGTGGTGGGTTCTCGGTGTCATGAGCCATATAAAATGAGGCCAGCCTGATGGTTGAACTCCCCAGTTCCAGGCTGTGGTGATGTCTCCATCACTGAACTGAGGAAGTGTTTTAAAATGTATTTTGGTTAGAATACATGTTCTAATTTTTCCCTGTATCACCCGCATCAATTGGAGAGAGATTCTCTGTCATGGTGGCATCGGCATCCCCTGTTTGGTCAAGCTCCTGCTCTGCATCGGCATCCTCTGGTTGGAGAAGCTCTTCCTCCCTATATAGGAGCACGAAGGCTGGTCCATAGTCTGAACCTGCGGAGATGTAGCCACAGAGCTCCTTTTGTTGAGGGGTACTCCCCTGGGTTTTCCAGAAGCACATCCAGGGCAACTCGGCTTGTAGCTGCTTCAATCCATTTCCAATAGTGTTTTGGAATTGTGCCGTGAGGGTTGTTCTCGTCCAGAGCGCCAAAAATCTTTTTGTCCTTTGCCATCTCGGCAAAGGAGACCCAAGAGGGGCTCCATGAGTCTTCGGCCGTTTGGATGACAGCGACTGCTGCTCATCCATGGGCCGATCCCTCTTTGTAGTGAATGGCTTCTCAGGTGGGTCACTTTTGCAGGCTGGTCACTTCCCGCAGCTGGTTGCTGCCCAGGAGGGGTGATTTCCTAAGAGAAGTTTGGTAGAACTTCCCTTGCCCAAGCAATGTCTTCCTGGACCTTGGCGTAATCCTCCTTCGACGTCTGGTCCTTCCTGATTGGGTTGGTTGCCAGACGTTTTAGGATTCTATACGCCTTGCCCTGATCGGCGGCTCCGACCTTGGTTGGGTCGGGCCTGGTATACACCACCGCTCTGCTGCAAGCTATTTTTAAGCCATTTGCTGCCCCGTGGGTCGAAGCCCCAGCTGCAGATTGCTGGCTGGGGACTTTCTTCCTAAAAACAGCAGAGGGCTTCCCATGGTTTCCACCAGACGCCGTGCTGCTCTCAGCCGTTCAAAATGGCACAGGTATTTTTTTAGCTTCGGCCTGTGATGCCGTAACTTTTGGTAGAGAGCTGGAGCTTTGCTCATGACCTGAATGAATTTTTATAAATATAAAATAGTAATAATTAATAGATGCGACTAGTGATTTTGCTATTAGCCATTTCACCCGCCAGACTCCCGCAACGCACAAAACCCCTTAATTTGCCCCTGATTTATATAGTCTCCTCCTACTAAGAATAATAAAAAGAGAGAGAAAATATCTTTTTATTTCTCCCTTTAGAGATAACGACTTAAAAAAAACAGGGACAAAATAACTTAATTCTGAGGTCAATAAGAATCTGGCTATATAACGGCTAAAATCACACACAGATCACAAGCTAAAAGTGTCAGCACTGACGGGTGTCAGCACTGACGTGTTACGTGCTACGAGTTGTGAAACGTAAAGGTAACTAAACGACGTAAATCTGCTACTTACGTCTCAAACTAAAACCAAATAACCAAACCAAATAACCAAATAAAAGCTCAGAGAATTTTCTGTTCTTACAATTTACAAATACGAATTCGCTATCTCGATTTGGCTTATATAGGCAAGTGTTAATGGCAGTTGGTGTGGAAAGCGGTTAGCACTTACTGATGAATCTAGATTGGCACTAGACGAAACGTGATCATGTATGGGAAACCTTAACCTGCTTGTGTCCATAAGTTCATATCATTTGTTGTTGATCTCTTGAGAATTATTGAATTATAATTTCTCCCCGACCTTGAGACGGCTAAACTAGCACTCTGACTAAAATCAAATCAGGTCGTTAAAACACAAAAATACATAAAACCAAATAACTATAATAATATAATTTTTGTATGTATGTTGGTTTATGATTTGGTTTTGTGACGCTTCTCCTCAATATGCACTCCCATCAGTTATAAGTGAACAGTGGAAACATATTTCACACTCCATGAGTACGTTCGCCAAGGTGACTCTCGGATATGCCGAGCACTCCCGAAAACAGTCAGGGTACGATGATGAGTGCCGCCGCGCTACTGCAGAAAAAGACGCTGTTCACAGGAGAACTCTGCTGTAGGGAGCAACGCGAGCAGTCAAGGAGCGATATCGGAGGAAAAGAAGAGAGGAGAAGCGCCTTTTCAGAAGAAAAAAGAATGAGCAGAAAAGGCGTAAGCGTGAGGAAGTCGAAAGCCTGTTAGGCATGAGTGAGACTCGAAAATTCTACCAAAAAGTTCGGCGACTAGCCGAAGGTTTTAAGCTCGGAGCCTCATTATGAAATGACGAAGCCGGAAATCTTGTCACAGATCCAAAAGTAGAGAAACTAGAGAAACTAATTCCACCGGACCATAACGAAGTTTGTTTAGACATAGGCTAAAAAATAACCAATCGGCTGGAGCCGATGAGCTGCCCGCTGAATTGTTCAAGGCTGGCGGCGAGGAGCTGGTAAGGTGTATGCACCAACTCTTATGCAGAATTTGGTCCGAAGAGAGTATGCCCGAAGATTGGAGTCTAAGTGTTCTCTGCCCAATACTTAAAAAAGGAGACCCTGCAATCTTTGAAATTACTGCGGGATCAGTCTCCTACCCATTGCACATAAGGTTCTGTCATGTATCTTATGTGAACGTCTAAAGCAGAGAATGAGCGAACTGATCATACCTTATCAGTGTGGCTTTAGACCTGGTAAGTCCACTGTACGAAATATTCACATTGAGACAAATACTGGAGAAGACCCATGCGTCGAAAATCAACACCTACCATCTTTTTGTTGATTATAAAGCCGCTTTCGACACACCGATAAGGTCAAAGTTCTTTGAAGCCCTGTCTACTTTTGGTATACCAGCAAAGTACGTTCGACTTTGCAAGATGACCTTGAGAAGCCCACGACGTTCCGTCAAAGTAGGAAAGAACATCTCCGAGCCTTTCGATACCAGAAGAGGTTTTAGGCAGGGTGACACCTTATCGTGTAACTTCTTTAATCTGCTGATGAAGTATATACTGCGCCAGTGACCAAATGTTAACAGATCGGGCAACATCTTTTATAAAGATGTAATGCTACTTGCATATGCCGATGGCATTGACACTTTCGGCAAGTCCAAATGGGCGGTAAGCAAGGCGTTTTCAGAGATTGAGAAGCAGTCAAATCTTATGGGCTTAGCGGTAAATAAAGAAAAGACGAAATTCGTAGTCTTAGCACGCAGTGAGCCAACGCGTCTTGGACAATCTGTTGCAATGGGAGAGTACAACTTTAACGTTGTAAACGACATTGTCTAACTCGGAACGATGATTACCAGCGACAACATCAGTCTGGAGATCCGAAGAAGAATAACTCTTGCAAACCGATGTTACTACGGGCTCAGTTTGGAGTTCAAGAGCAGAGCCCTCTCCCGGAAAACGAAAATCGCGCTATACAAGTCGCTTATTATCCTAGTCATGCAATAAGGCGCAGAAGCACGGACACTAACAACAGTGGATGAAGAGGCGATCGGCGTGTTCGAGAGAAAAGTCCTTTGGAGGATTTATGGACCTGTAAAAGTTGAACCATGAACTGTATGAGCTCTATGGAGATACTGATTTAGTCAAGCGCTTAAAACAGCAGTGGCTGCGCTGGCTTGGACATGTTACTCGTATGGATGAAGAAGCTCCAGTAAAAAAAGTGTACAGGCGGAAGGCGAACGACACAGATGCTGAAAGACATTAAGGCGCTTAAACTGATCAACTGGTGCCAGCTCGCACAAGACAGAGGCGAGTGGCGGTTGTGATAGAAATATCGGGCCAAATAAGAAGAATAAATTTAAATTGAAAATTTTACATACTTGCGGGCACGATAAAAGTGTCGACCGAAGCTTGACCAGTGTTGTATGTGACTGTGATGAAAGATGATTGATTACATTTTTAGGCCTTGTGGACATGGTTCTTTTTAGGTTATTATAGTTTTGAAAAAATTCTGCTAACGAAAAACTCACTTAAACAATTGTAAGTCTATTGTTTTACATAATTTACTACATTTGTCTAAGATGGTCTAATTTCAACCACAAGTTCGATTGATTTATGTCAGTGGAAGAGCGGGAAATGGCGGTTAAGGAAAATTTATTTGTAGCAGCTGATAAAAAGGAGTGACACTTCTTGGAATATATCAAATTTGAATTTTTCGCGCGTACCTAAGAAAACTTTTTGATTTTAGGATCAACTCTTACAAGTTACTCACTTTTAAAGTTTTTGCGGTTGCTGGCACGGATCCTCTCCATTTTTGCTTTCACACTTTCCAACACATTTTTTTCGTACTCACGACGGTCATATATTTGTTTATAGTGCAAGTTTTCAATTATGGCAGCACCTCTGCAAATAAATTGATATAAAAATATTATTAAAACAAGAAAAAACAAGCCGCATCTCTTATTGGCAGAGTTCTCCAATGAGTGAAAACACTTTTTTTACCAAGTACTACGAGTAAAAATAAGCCCGACTCCAAAATACCCTGTTCCCTTGAGCAAGTGTGTTTTCACAGCTGATTGCTTTCAAAATTTATCCGACTTCAAGCTTTCTCACTTTGAACTTTAGGCAAAAAGGGTAAGCATTATCTCCAAAACTGTGGCTAGCTCCATTAAGTAATATTGTATCGTGAAAAACTAATACAAACACGTAATACGTGTATGGGACATATGTTTATTATACTTGTAGGCAGATCAAGTATATTTTCAATTTTTGCAACGCCCCCTCCTGCCCCCGCAAATTGAAAAGAACTTTATATCTCCCACCGTTTTATAAATAGAAGGTTCGTACCTTCTGTACATATTTAGTAATTAGGATTTTATTATCGATCCGCCAAAGAAATGGAAACAATCGGATGAAGGGATGAACGATAGTGGAGTTATAAGGAAAACAATCAATTATGGGCAGCACCGGTCGCCATAGTGATGGACAGCACTTCTCTGGTACAGAGTATATTATTGTCGAGCTTGACCGAATTTCTTTCTTGTTATTTTATAAATTGTTCCAGATATTATTGCTTTTGCCAATTTAAGCTCGTATCAGGAGGTTGTCATGCCGGATCCTGAATAGAGCTGGAGAAACACCGATGGTAACATCGATACATCGATGATTTTGTGGCAACTCTGCCACCACTAAACACGAAGGACTATTGATGACTCTAGCGGCTATGGTCACACTATCATTAAACCTATTAATCTCATCTCCAGGGGAGTCAGTGTGTATCGAACTTGGCGCTGGCTGGCAGCCCCGGGCCAGCTCGCAGTCAACAAATCATGTTAAACAATAAATATTATAGTCTATTAAGCACAACCTTTATCCCTATAATTTCATCGAAGCTTAAAACATCGATGGTAGTAAGTAGTAAGTATCTTAGAAAAATATCGCACTTCATTTTGAATTAATTCTTATGAACTCATTAAATTCTTTAAGTTTGCCATGATTTTGTGGTCATTATTAATTTCGCAAATAAAAAGTTGTCGTATGACCTACTATGCAGTGTCAAGGATAACATCTCTCATATATCCGCGATATAAAAAGGATACCTTTAATGTTCCGATCAATGCTGACCGAGCTGCCAAAGCGCTTGAGCAGGAAATATTCACATTAATATCCTAAAATACCCATAAACATCCAACGCCACCGCATACTTCAACAGAAGATTCTAAGAAACCAAAGCTTTCCTTTCTGGGTTAAGACATATCAAATAAACCAAAAGCTTGCTGAGCAGATGATATTATCATTTTTAAGGCAATTCTTGGAAAAATGTCATCTGTCAGAGGACGATGGTATACTTATTTGCTAGAAGGCATTGTTTGTGCCACAGCTACTGTTCATGTTCAAATGTATTCACTGTTGAATTTTCTGGTTGATTATTGAACTATAATCAAACCTCGACCTTGAGCCTGCTAACATTCACTTTGATTTCTATAAATATGTAGAAACATTTCTAGATATATGTAGAAATATTTCTAGAAAGTGTAGAAATATATCTAGAAATATGTAGAAATATCTAGAGTTTCTAGAATGTAGAAATATTTCTAAAAATATGTAGAAATTATCTAAACATATTTCTAGAAATATGTTGAAATTTATAACCAATTAATCCAAATAAAAAATTTTACTTAATTTATTTATTTGTTTTATTTATAATTTGGACACTGCGCCCGGTACGGACAAATTGGGTGGAGGTACGGCCGAATGGACGTCAATACGATGAATCGGTCAACACCACACCATGAAATGCAGCCCCATACCATTAGGCTACCACCTCCATGTTTCACAGTTTTATTTCTGTCACAGTGTGACAGAAAAACGAACTTGCTCGATGTGCTTGTCACAGGAAAAATGAGTTCAAATGAGCTGCCTCATTGCTTAATTCTGGGTTTATACTGCGTCACAGAGTGTCACATTTTAGTGTCACAATGTCAAATTCGTATGCAGCTGTGACATTGTGACACTGAAATGTGACACTCTGTGACGCAGTATAAGCCCAGCATAAGCAATTCTTGTCACAAACGGGTTCACACTGAAAAGTACTCATCCCTGTGACGTCTGATTTCTGTGGCAAGGCATCCGACGTTCACTTTGCGCTATGACACTGTGACACTGAAATGTGACACTCTGTGACGCTGTGTAAGCCCAGCACTACGTATAGCAATAGTCAGAAAAATTCTAAGAATTACTAGTGTAAGCTTTAATAAGCCAAGCGGGTCCTCAATTTTCATGTGATGCCGCCTGCGGCATCTACAGACCCATTCTGCAGTTCATTTATATTATATCAATCATGAATGTTGAATGCTGAGTGAAAAATTGGCGAATCCTGCAAAATCAGTGCAAACGATTGTTCTCCGATAATTTTGTTGGCTCCAAATATATCGTCTGCACTGCCCTTATTTTTTAGAGCTCAATGATATACTTATAATGGCATTTTGTTTGCAAATTTTTTAGTCATTTTCTTACTCATATAACACAGGAGTCGGAAAATAAATGCATTTCAACTACCAAAGTTCCAGCGACTTTTTTACGAGGGCCGTCCCAGAAATGGCCGACCTAGCACAGTAGTGTAGGAAAATGTTCACAAAAAAATTAAAAAGGGGAAGTACCGACTATTAAAAGCTTAAGTTTAAAGTTTGGTGCCTTTACCTTGCACAGTTTTTTTTGTCGATTTTAATAGAGAACGCTTGTTATTGATTTGCAAACATGGAGAAAATTGGTCATCGTTATGTGATACATTACTTTCATATAAAAGGTCTTAGTCCAACCAATATTAAAAAGGAGCTGGATTCTACCTTAGGTAATTCTGCTCCCTCGTTTAAAACAATAAAATATTGGGTGGCTGAGTTTAAGCGAGGTCGTTTGAGCTGCGAAGATGAACATCGTAATGGGCGTCCAAATAAGGTGACCACTTCAGAAATGGTGGCCAAAATTAAAAATGTGTATTGAGTGACCCGCGATTGAAAGTTCGTGAGTTAGCTGAATGTGTAGGCATTTAAAAAAGTGCTGTACATCGCATATTGACCGAAAAATTGGACATGAAAAAGTTATGCGCAAGATGGGTGCCGCGTAACCTGTTTCATCATGACAATGCGCCGGTTCACACCTCTGCCGTTGCAATGGCTAAAATTAATGAATTAAAATTTGAATTGCTACCCCAGACTTATCTCCCTCTGATTATTTCTTATTTCCAAACTTGAAAAAATGGCTCGGAGGAAAAAGATTTGTCAACAATGAAGAGGTGGAGTCCGAGGTAAATGCCTATTTTGAAGAGCTTCACAGTTCTTATAAAAAAGGTATCGAAGCTATTGAACATCGCTGGGAAAAGTGTATTGACCTAAAAGGATCCTATGTTGAAAAATAAAAAAAAAAACCAGATAAATTGTTATGTTTTAGTAGTTAGGTCGGCTATTTCTGGAACGGCCCTCGCAAATACACTGGCCAGAGTGGTTCGCATGATGGTCAGTCAGGTATAGTCTAATAGTGGACTAAAAAGAAAGCGTCCCCTTACACATTCAAGATTGCAAACGAAATATCCAGTGAGCTTCTAAATACACCAACTTAAAAAAAAAAACACCTCATTTCTGATAGAATTTTTTAATATAATTTGGAATGCCGAGCACGAAATTCCAAAAATGTTCATGTAAAAGAATTGTTTAATGGGAATTGTTGCATTATTTCAGTCATTTATATCTTAAGCCCAATATCAAGTCACTTTATCAAGAAATCGGATAAATCTTTAAGAAATATTTAAGTTATAAAAAGTTATAAAATAAGCTATTGGAAAAGAAAATCTATGGATAAACACTAAGGTAGCCTCCATGTATATATGGAAAAAAATTTTCTGAAGCAAATTATAGCTCTCATAGCCCCAAATCATTCGATTTGATGTAAAAATAAAAAATATAAAGTTTCACGCAGATTGATGAATGTTTAGAGGTCGCTCACGAGCCCTTATGTTGGAAAAAAACATTTTTCTCATTACTCAGCCGTACAACTTGTTGAAGCAACTCTTAAAATATTAAAAAACTAATTTTTGTACATTGACGTATTCTAAGCAAGCTTACCTTTCTCACCCTTAACTCTATCAAATTTTTGTACGACTAATGTTAATGGATTTATTGCAGATAAAAAGAATTAATCCGTATTAAGATTTTTAGACTCTGTACGAAAGGAACACAGACACTGCTAGACAAAATGGATGCCAATCTTTCCCAATTTCACCAAGCTGGTTTCTAAATTATTTTAGCCCGCTGTGTTCGAAAACCAACCTGAAATAAAAAGCTGTCGATTAGTTATCGAGATATTGTCGATACACCGCTGTTTTTGATTTTTTGAAAACTCTCCACCGCTTAAACTCTCATAACTTTTTGGTTTCTACACCGATTGAAAAGTTCAAAGGCATTTAAAAGAAGCAACCAGGCCGAAAATTTTGTTTTCAGAAAAAAAATTTGATAGGGTGAGCGCTTTTAATGCTATGCGCTCAAATATTGAAAATAACCTACTTTGATTGCTATATTTAAAAGCTTAACGAAAATCGCCCACTGCAATAAATGCACTCTCCCTATCAAATTTTTGACTGAAAACCACATTTTTGGCCAAGTTTTTTGTTCTAAAATTTTTTAAGCAGCTTTGAATCGGTGCAAAAACAAAAAAAGTTATGCGTGTTTAAGTGGAGGCATCATTTGAAAAAATAAAAAAAAACGGTTTATCGATAATATCTCGATAACTATTTGACAGATTTTTCTCATGTTCGAGCTCAGCGGGCCAAAACACTTTAGCAAAAATTGTTTGGGGGCAACTCGACTTCCATTTTGTCAATCAGTAACTGCGTACCTTTGGTATTGAGGTTAATAAAGAGGTTAATGCCTTTTATTAGCTTTAAAACCATTAATATTAGTCGTGCTAAAATACTTAACCCCATTTTGGAAAGGTAAGATTGCATAGAACAGGATAATTTAAAAATAATTTCGTTATTTTAAGGTAGTATTTTAGAGTTGTTTTAACTAGTTTAGTGGCTTAGTAATAAGAAAAATATTTTTTTTCCAACTTTGGGGCTCGTGATCGACCTCTAAACATTTATCATTCTGTGAGATACTTTATATTTTTTAGTTTAACATTAAATCAATATTATTTTGAACTATGAGAGCTAAAAAAAAACTTTTTGAAAAGAGGGCCACCTTAATAAACACCATAGATGCATCCAATGAAAAATGGAGAAATTCATATATAAAACACGAAAGAAAGTCGGTCAAGCTCGACTGTAATATAATCTGCTCAGTATATTACCGCAGTAGCAGCATAGTTCGAATATGAGCACTTTACCAACCATTTGGAGGATAGATAAATAATCCTAATTACTAAATATGTTCAGAAAGAATGAACCTTCTATCTATAACACTGTCCGTTTTTTCTAAATGAAAAAAAATTAAACAATCTGCCTGCAAGTATAAAAAGTTTTTGACCCATACACGTCAATCCTCTATCTCCTACCATCTCAGAGATCTGTGCGTTCATACGGAAAGACAGACAGACAGACCGGCGGACGGACAGATGGACATGGCTATATCGACTCGGCTGTTGATGCTTCTTCTTCTTCTTTGGCCATTTGATTGATGCCACTAATGCCCGCCACTCGCCTCTGTCCCGAGCGACATTCCACCAGGAGGAAACACCCAGCTCCGCAATATCTCCCTGCACCTGGTCGTGCCATCTCCGCTTCCCCTTGTTCTGACCATCACAAGTTTTACGGTCTCGGCCGCTGAAATGCCCGCCTTGTCGAGCGACATCCAAATAGGTCGTTCCCCTGCACTTCCGACATGTCCGCGGTCGACCGGCGGGGATTCATCTATCGCATCGATTGTACGAAATTCGTCGTCCAACAGTTTTATGAGGAGTCCCCATAGAGCTCATACCGATTATCGATGCGAAATCGCCGCCAACGTTAGAACTAATTTTCTCTCGAACACGCCAATTGCCGCCCCATTCGTTGATTACATTGTCAATGCTTCTGCGCCGTATAGCAGGACTGGGATGATAAGCGACTTGTATAGCGCAATTTTCGTTTTCCGAGAGAGGGCTCTGCTCTTGAACTCCTTATTGAGCCCGTAGTAACATCGGTTTGCAAGAGTAATTCTTCTTCGGATTTCCAGACTGGTGTTGTTGTCGCTGGTTATCGTCGTTCCGAGGTAGACAAATTCCTTAACAACCTTGAAGTTGTAGTCTCCCATTGCAACAGATTGTCCAAGCGTAGACTCACTGCGCGTTGATTGTACGTACTTCGTCTTATCCTCATTTACCACTAAGCCCATAAGTTTTGACTGCTTCTCTATCTCTGAGAACGCCTTTTTTACCACAGATTCGATTTTGCCGATGATGTCAATATCATCGGCATATGCAAGTAGCATGTTGTCTCTGGTTAAGATGGTGCCCGTTCCGTTAGCATTTGGGCACTGGCGCAGTATGTACTCCATCACCAGCAGAATAAAGAAGTCGCACGACAAGGTATCACCCTGCCTAAAACCTCATTTGGTATCGAAAGGCTCGTAGCGGTCTTTACCTATTTTGACGGAGCTTTGTGTGCTTCTCAACGTCATCATGCAAAGTCGAACGTACTTTGCTGGAATACCAAAGGTAGACAGGGCTTCAAAGAACTTTGACCTTATCGGCGTGTCAAAGGCGGCTTTGTAGTCAGCAAAAAGGTGGTGGGTGTCGATATTTCTCTCTCGGGTCTTCTCCAGGATTTGTCGCAATGTGAATATCTGGTCCGTGGTGGATTTGCCAGGTCTAAAGCCACACTGATAAGGTTCAATCAGTTCACTTATTCTCGGCTATAGACGTTCACATAGGATGCATGATAGATCCTTAAATGCGATGGGAAGGAGACTTATCCCGCGGTAATTGGCGCAAACCGCAGGGTCTCCTTTTTTAAATATTGGACAGAGTACACTTAGATTCCAATCTTCGGGCATGCTTTCTTCGGACCATACTCTGCATACTCTGCACCAACTCCTGTGCATGCACCTTACCAGCTCCTCACCGCCAACCTTGAACAATTCAGCAGGCAGCTCATCAGCGCCAGCAGTTTTGTTATTTCTTAGCCTTTTTATGGCTAACAAGACTTCATTATGGTCCGGCGGATCTATGTTATCGATTGGTGGTGTCGCTACTTCCCCAGAGGCGGCTTATGTTCGTCATCACCTCCCAGCAGGTTAGAGAAATAGTTTCTCCATTTGTCTAGTGCCACTTCCAGATCTCTGACCAGATTTCCGTGCTTCCTTGCATAGTGTGACTCTGGGCTTAAAACCTTCGGATAGTTGCTTAATCTTTTGGTAGAATTTTCGAGTCTCACTCCTTCCGAACAGCACTTCGACTTCCTCCCTCATGCGCTTTTCCTGCTCATTTTTCTTCCTTCTGAAAAGGCGCATCTCCTCTCTCCTTTTCTCCCGGTATCGCTCCATAACAGCCCGCGTTGCTCCCGACTGTAGAGTTCTCCTGTAGGCAGCGTCTTTCTCTGCAGTAGCGCGGCGGCACTCATCATCGTACCATGACTGTTTTCGGGAGTTTTCGGCGAATCCGAGAACCTCCTTGGCAGCTGTACTCATAGACTGTGAAATATGCTTCCACTGTTCGTCAACACCAGGAGGGCCAGGTGGGGTTTCCCTGAGCAGCTGGGTGAGTTTTGCTGAGTAGGATTCGGATGTTGCAGCTTCTCAATGTTCAGCTTTCGGCGTGTGTTAGACTGTGCGGCATGTGCCACACTGAGCCGTGTGCGTACTTTGGCAGCAACAAGGTTGTGATCCGAGTCAATATTGGCTCTTCGGCGCGCACGTACGTCTAAAACACTCGAAGAGTGCCGTCCGTCTATCACAAAGTGATCAATCTGGTTTCGTGTTGATTGATCAGGGGACATCCAGGTCGCCTTGTGGTCGTTGCGGTGTTCAAATCTGGTGCTTTTAATGACCATTTTCCGGCCCGCAGCGAAGTCTATTAGCCTCTCTCCATTTTCGGAGGTTACATCGTGCAGGCTAAATCGGCCGATAGTCGGGCGATGAGCTTCTTCTCTCCCGATTTTTGCGTTGAAGTCGCCTAGCACGATCTTGATGTCGTGATCGGGGCAGCGCTCATATATCTTCTAGGCGCTCATAGAATTCGTCTTTTTCCGAATCGTTCTGTCCTTCTGACGGGGAGTGCACACAGATAAGACTAATATTAAAATCTTTTGCCTTAAGTCTGAGTGCGGCAAGTCGCTTGTCAACTGGTGTAAAGCTGATGACAGAGCGGTACAGTCTTTTGTTGACTGCAAAGCCGCAACCAAACTCGTGCTTCGAATCATGTCCACTGTAGTAGATCTATTTTGGGGCGTTGGTTTCGGATGTTATCTTATTTCCTGAAGAGCGGTAATGTCCGATGAATGTTCCTCGAGGACATTCACCAGGTTGGAGTCCGCACGCTCTCTATTGAGGGTGCGAACATTCCAGGGGCATATTCTCAAATCGTGGTCCTTAAATCGTTTGCGTGGGTCGTCGTCGGGGGGGGGGGTCCGTATCCGAGGCATTGTGTTAGTTTTCATTGGCGGATGGAAATAGACGCCTATCGGGTGCCAAGCCCGATGCGACGCCCCCTGTTTGTCCCAGGGAAAGGATCGCCGCTCACGCTAGCCAGCAGCTTTGCGCATGCATCTCTCTGCTGCCAGGGGTTACCACCGGGAGGTGTTAGTCGACTTGAGACGCAGTAAGCCAGGATCGCGCTGGGTTTTTAATGTTAAACCGGTCAGCAACTTTACCTCACTACATACGCCCCCATAACCACAGGAGGGTTCATGCCTTCCGATTATTGTTGATTAATGTGGCTGCAAGAGCTAAAAATGTAAACAAATCCCGTCCAACTCACGTTTATGCAAATTTCTCTTAAGCCTGACCCTCTGGGGAAAAACGGACAATTTATTTGAGCTCAGCGAAAATACATTAGAAATGTTTGCAATCTTCTCTGGTTAAAAAGTTGACTTTGATTGTTAATTTGTGTAATCATTATTTACGGTCCTTGAAATATATAATTTTTTTACCAAGAATGATCAGAATGATTGAATAAAAAAAATTGAGGAAAGTTAACTTCGGCTCGGCCGAAGTTTGTATACCCTTGCAGCACGTTTTTCTAAGGGTGTCCAGAAACTTTTCGCCAGAACTTTAATACATGATAGCTGTTATCAATAGAAATATTATTTTCTTTTACACCATGGGTCTAGGTAACTTCGTTTCCAAGTTATTACGTCTCAAAATAAAATGCAGTTTTGGTGCAGTTTTTATATTCTAAATAAAAATTTCGGTGAAATAGTTTTCAAAATATTAATTTAATGGAATTTATTTGACATTTGCCAAACTTAGGGAAAGTTTGTAGTGTGATATTGTGAGTAATAACAAAGTATTCCAAAAAAACACTAAACACACTTTTCGCGAAACCCAGTACTACATCTTGTGTGTAACAGCTCGCAGCAGACCTTGACTTCAGCAACCAGTACTCGCAGTGACTCGCGGTCGAAGCTAAGATTAATCAAGAGTATTTGTACTGAACGGAGCTTAACTCATGACGGCTCGCAGCCGAACTTAGATTTTAGCAACAAGGGTAAGACCCTTGTTATGAGTTATGCTCGTTTAGTACAAATACTCGCTATTATTTGTAGCCTCGGCTGCGAGTCATCATAACTTCAGAATTTGGGGGTGTTGGGAAGAAACCAAGTATGAGGCAATGCATACGGTGGGTCATTTCAAAAGAATATTTTCGCTGTAACAGGGTGTAATTTGTGTTGCTATGAAATTATCTACAGTCGAGTAACCGGATTTCGTGTTTTATTACGGCAAAGCAAGCGGCAACGCAATGAGTGCTCAACGAATGTATGCGAAAGCCTATTCACAGAGGCGGCTTCCTCAGCATAACGTGTTTTCCGGTACTTTTTAAGACTTTGTGCATCGAATGTTTGCATTTTCTTCGAGACGTAAATCGAAAGCGGGGCCACTTAGACCCACGGCCCGGGGCCACTTCCATTCGAAAGTGTGTATGGAGTTCACGTGCGAAATATCATATCGATAGCAAAGCGTTGACAACCGATGCACAGCGTGTCACGCAATTGTCTATCGATGATTGCTTATTTCGAAGGCTCGAAATATATCTAAACGCTATATTTCGTAATCAACTGTCAGTGTGTGCGCAGACAATAAAAACAAGTGCCTTGCAATGAGTGCAAAGCAACTAAAAAAACATAACAGAAGGGTGAGAAACTTCTCAATAGAGGTGAAGGTGGCCCTTATCAAATTAATTAAAGAGAAACCTGTGCTGTGGGAGCTGAACTATAAGCAGCATTTTGATAGCGGCTTGACAAGAAGCATCTTGGAGGGTATAGGTTCTGCCCTCGGAAAGGAAGGTAAATATAATAATTATTGAGTTTGATTATGTTGTTCATAATTGTTTATTTTTTCTAGGAGGCCAATGCAAAGAGGCTTCGCTAAGTGACAGCTAACGTTATCGCCGCGCCAAGCATGCTAAAAGCGGCAACTCAAGGAGGCTGCGATGAGCATATGTTAACATAAACGAATGCGTGTTCTCTTTTGCAGAACGTATAGCTCCTCGTATGAGATGGCTGACGATGAGAAACCTGGGCCCAGCACCATAAATTCAATCGTGGACGATGGCGATTGTGTGTTTAGGATGGATGAATCTAACCGTTCGCCAATGGTCTAACTTGGGAATTTTTTGTCGCCGCTTGTCCTGGTCGAAGGCTCGATATCTACTCCTTTATAATCATTTGTGAGCATTGTTTTTCATACTCGATTGAGATCATAAATTTATTATCATTGGCTTTCTTTTCTTCCAGAATACAGAACATGTTATAGAGCTGCAAGAGGCGTCTAATGCCATCATGGACTCTTTTCAAAGCAACATGATGTCATCACGCAAGCTGTTGATCCAGCACCTTCTCTGGTGGTGTTCAAAGACCACTATTCGGAATTTGCCTATTGGAACAAGCTATTATATTCAATGTCCAAAGAAAATGCTGAAAAAATTAAAATGAAGTTCACGATGTTTCTAGCAGCAGCGGCTGAATCCGTCTAATTATTAATTGGCTTTAAATTATATATAAAAAAAAAAACAACGAAACCATAATTTTATTTGTATTTTATTTTTGTTGACAAATCGTGAGTATTTTATTTATTTACAGATGCTCTGGTAATTCTGCGTAATCATTTTGCCACGGAACTGTTCCATGCCCTGATGAATTTGGGATAGTTTCCCTCTTGGATCTTTCCTACAACTAAGGGTTAACCCAACACTTTCTTTTGTTGGTTGTCTTCACAACCGCTTCTTGCAACTTATGTAGAGCGATTTTTGCAACTATAGCTGCATTGCTTATTTTTTGACTTGGTTAAATTTCAAATTTGTTAACAAAACAATTAGAGGTGAGCGCCTATACAACTAGAGATGGGCGACTTAATTCACACTTGCTATCGACAAAATAACTAACAGAATTTTCGTGCCTATTTTGCAGGTATCTCCGTACCTTGCTTAAAACAAAATTGTTTTTCTCACTAGAACTTCTTTTTTGACCGATCATTCATACTGCAGCTTCATGCTATAGTCATCCGATTTTGACAAAACTTTGTAAAACTGTGTAAAAGTATATACAACGAGAAAGCAAAGCTAACTCCGTCTGTGCCGAAGTTTAAATACACTTCAAATATTAAATAAAAAAATTTATGATACAAAGTACTTCGGTTTAGCGGTTCCGACAACAGTGTGCAAAAGATGACAAAATTACTCATTGTCAAGATTTACTTATGTGGTCGGAGATGATTCCTTCTATGCGTTCCAAACTTCTGGGCAAAATAATAACACACTTTTCAAGTGTATAATAAATATATGCAAACGTAAGGTATTTTTCCATTGAAAACCAAAAAAGTTTTTCTCATTTTTCGACCGAATCTTTCCTATGACTTCTATATGCTAGTCATCCGATCCGGCCGGTTCCGACAAATGCGCAGCGTATTTGTACTAAAATACTTCGTGCAAAGTTTGGTGAATATAGCTTAATACTGACGGAGGAGATTGCATAGAAGCAGACGGAAAGACGGACGGACAGGGCTGAATCAACTCAGCTCGTCGTGCTGATCAAGAATATAAATACTTTATTTGGTCGGCGATGCTTCCTTCGATGCGTTACAAACATCCGGACAAATTTATAAAACCCTCTGCAAGGGTATAAATATATATATTATCCTTTTGATTTTACTTTTCAAATGGTTGAGCGCACAGCAACATGAGAGAGCATATTTAATTTCAAGAGTAATTCATTAAAATATTTTACATTTAAATTTATTTTGCAAAAAAATTATGAAAGTCTAACTTAAATGATAACACCATGTGTATTAAAACTTCGGCACAGACGAAATATTAGCGTTTTTAATTAAAAAATTGAATCTTGTTTGTTTTCGTCATGAAATCGATGTTTTAATGACGTCAACGATCTTATTTTTGAATCTATGGAGCAGAGCGTATCAGCCTGGTGAGAGTAACATCATAATTTTCAGATGTTATTTTTAAATTGACCTTTTACCTAAATAATACAGAACAGAACAGTCACATAAAACATTCACATAAATACTGAACGCTTCCAAAAGATAATTTGTTACTTACCTTGAAGCAAGAATCGTATTAGCTTGCGTATCCATTATGATGTGGCAAAAATAATATGAGCGAAATATTCTGAACTGAAATATAACAAAAGCAAAAATAATAGCGTGCCAAACCAGAGTATTCATGAATATTAAATTATCTGGCCCATAGTGGTAATCTCCGTATCTTGAATCAATCTCATTAGTTTCTCCTTGTTTTTGTAACCGATTAAGTTTAGCGGAAGTGTCGTAGTGCATTGCTGAAAAAAGCGCCCGACAAATTTCACTATTCTGAAATATTGTTGTACCTCCAAGCACTATAATGGCAACTTTAACAACTATGTTGAACACATTGAACGCTATCAAGCAGCTCCAGCGGCAAATGATGTAGTGGATGTTTTGTAGATATACTTCAGAGCCCTGTAGCAAGAATACTAATGCAAATATTAAGTAGCCCAGTGAGAGTATATCCATGCTGCATAATCCTCCCATAAAAACAATGGCAAGCGTAACCCAAAAGAAACTGCAAAACACAGCAGTTTTGAACACGTCCGAATAATTGCGCACATAAGAGCAAAAATCATGTGTGGGATTTTCAAAATATACATGACCCAGTTTAGCAATATTATGTACTACGTTCTTGTTATCACCTCCAGGGTATATAGAGTCGTTCATGTAACGCGTTTCTGCTTTAAAAGCTTTTCGTTGTCGAGTAATTAGTAAAAGCACTATAAAATCAATCATAAGTTTTGATTTTAAAAGAAATTTCGTCGAATCATCTAGCATGCTCCACACGGTATGATTATCAGCCATTCGTAAAGTTTTAGGTGTTACGACTGGAATAATTTGTCGGCATAATATTTCATTAGTTTTACATATGTGTACTTACCTACGCACAGCGTTGGCGGAAAATTTAATATATATAAGTATTGGAAAAATATGGAAAATACAAAATATAATTGAAAAATGTCCCATACTCGTGCGCACCGCACTCGATTCAAGCAGAGCAGTAATATAAGCCAAAGAACATAGGTTAATGCAAGTGCGTCGCGCCTGTGTGCAATCGACGAGACAAGTCCAATTAGAGTAATCTCAAGTCCAAACTTGAAGTATCCATAGGTAATCAAATATTTCATAAGGCCAGCAAGGTCTCGCTCAGCATCTTGCCTTTTAGTGTCCGGGAAGAGAGTTAGGTGCATTTTTTTATCGTTCATTGAAAAGCGTATCAGATGGTCGCGAAGCTTAACTACTGCGTGTAAGGAGGTAACAATCATGTAAACTATATACGGAGATATATAGCGCAACAGTGCACCCCAAATCGGTTGTGTTTTGCGAAGACCCATCCATTCAGCAAAGTTTACAGTGTTATTTTTCTAAAGAAGGAAAAATATTCTATATAATATAATATATGTGTCTTACTTTATCTCTTACGCATATATAATCGTATCGACTGTGGTCCAGATATTTGATTTGATAAATCATTTTCATCAGTACCAACACGGAGACCCAAAAGGTCACCACACGAAAGATCACGCGCCTCAGGAAGCGATTTACGCAGACACTCATTAATGAAAGTGTGACTAAAATTAGGTTGAATAAGCAGACTTCAGAAATAGAACAGTAAAATGAAGTTACTATAACCGCCTTTATCATATGCATTTCCAAAAATCCCCAAGCAATTTTTTTTCCGGGTCTAAACCAGCGACCACCTTTTGAGCGCAGCTTCCTATATCCCGCAGCAAAAAATACTTTCCATGACTGCTTGTGGGGTTCAAAATTCTTATGGTTTACTCCACTGACCCCCAGGTGTGATCCAATGCTCTTGAGATCAGTGGGTCTGGGTCGACGTACTGATTCCATGAAACGACGGTGAAAGTAGTGTAACTGCACAACAGTAAATATAACTGTTAATGTAGGTATGAGTAGATGCAAAAAAAGATCTTTAGTTTGATAGCGACGCAGTCCAATATCGTTTTGCCTGTGTTCAGATTTACAATGTATGCATTTATTAGTAGTTTATAAATGGGACATTCCACTCCAAAGAAGCTTCAAATGATATTTTATATTTGTTTTTATGTTTCTAGCGCGCAGAATGAATTATTTTGGACCCCAAAACTGATATTTATTCTTAAACAGCATGGAGAGCTACAAACAAAAAAATCTGGTGGGTAGATTTAACGACGCTAACAGTAAGTTTTTTCAAATTTTCTTATGAATGTGTTTTGTTTTTGCTTGGTAACTGTACTAACAGTTAGATCTACCGAAGATATTGAAAGTTTCACGTATTTATGTTTGCTCTTATGTTGTTGTTGCAATTTACAACTGTTATCATAGTAACTTTTGCTACAAGTTTTTTTTTACACATATTTTGTTATTGTAAAAAGTTACAGTTGTTTCAGTTAATTTACCATGGTTGAAATAGTAACTCTAACGTAACATGATCTGAAAGTCTTCCTTTTTAAGCATTTCAGTTACAGTTCTCTAAAAATAGTCATCTTACTAATTTTTCGGAATTATTACAATAAAAATAGTTAAGTAAAACAGTAAAAATAGTAAAGATTTGGGTAAACACACTTACACACGGAGTTCTGTCAATTTGGGGTTGCTGCCGTACGTGTTGGTTTTTTATCTTGGGCTGCCTTGGAATTCCCGAACAGTCAAAGCATTGTTGGCATGGAATGGCTTCTGCCTTTTGACCTGGAGGCTGCCGAAACGTTCTCTGATTGATTTTCAAAACGTCCACATAGTAAAGTAACTATTTATTCTGTAAAAATAGTTACATTAATATTTTTTGGTACTTCAACAGTACAAGTTGTTATCTTACCATTTGAATGGTAGCTTGACAGCTAAAATAGTATTCCTACTTATCTACTGTAGACAAACAATCTTTCGGTATATTCACCAGAAAACTAACAATTTACTACTTTAGTACATGTACATTTGGCAACCCTAGCGCGAAGAGCTTAAGCAGAGTCAGCTGGTCCAACAAAAAATTAAAAAATTTGTAATAAACTGCCCAGATCGGGTCTTGCAGCTGTGAATTCTCATTGGAGCTGGTTGCTGAACATCAGCAGGTGAAGGCAAGACACTGGATGGCAGTTCTATTTAACACGGAACGATATACAAAACAATACACAACAGCCGGCCGGCGGCCCCAACCAATACATACAACCTGTGAGTAAGCGAGATCGTTGTTGTAGCAGAAAAGCTCAGTCTCAAGAAAGCCAAAGCTTGGACTCAAGAGCTCGTCGCAAGTACAATATATCTGTAAAAGCTCAGCAAACTTTCGAAGCATACTTTTAGGCCGCGGTAGAAATAAATAAATAAGGAAATATGCAAAGGTCACCAAATGGATACTCTACCCCTACAATAGCCAAACCATCAACTAGTCAGCTAACCCAAGCAGAGAAGAGGACATGCTCAGATTTGTCGCCAGAAAATGTACTAGGCAATATAATGGCAAATGGGGGATAATTTGATCGAATTAAAAGAGGATATTGGTGAACTAAAATTACAAATTGGAGGCGTTACGCAGAAAATTGAATCTTTGGAAAGGGAAAATCGGGAGCTCAGAGATGAAATCATCCAAATGAAGGCTGATAGGCTCCAGGATAAAAAAGAGCTAAGATGACTTGTAGAGCAATCCAAAGCCAAGCGCCTACTAGTCAAGGGTCTGCAAAAGGAGAAGGTGTCGAAGGGCAATCTTGAAACTCTTTTTAGCACAAAAATGCACGTTGGTACTGCTAGGGTTAAGAATATGCACGTCCTTTACGAAAGGAATAATAAAGTAAATTTATGTGTGGAATTGGAAACTGAGGAAATGGCCATGGAGCTGCTCAAAAACTCGAAGAAGCTTTCGGGAACATCGATTTACATAGAGAAGGATCTCTGCATAGAAAAACAGGACGATAAAGCTGTACTATTGCAGTTAAAGAGACAACTTACAAATATAAGCAGCACATATAAAATGTTTGTAAAAAGGGACGCCATCAATATAAATGGAAAATGGATGCATTTTGACAGCGGCAAAAATTTAATAAGTAAAGGCCAACCAGCAGCAGCAGATCTCTTTGAGCTATATGGCATACGTTTGGGTACCGGCAACTTCACATACAATGAACTTTTGTCCCAAGCTAAGATGCCAAAAAACGGAAAAGCCTAAAGGAAACAACCGCAAAGCAACGATCACTAAAAACTCAAACTGATATTAAGTCTAGCCTTAAAATCTTATCGTATAATATAGTAGGTCTAGGTAATAGCGTACAATCCCACTTTCTCTCCTACATAAAATCCCATGATTTGTTTTTCTTGTTTGAAACTTTCACTTGAGACATATGAGCCATATTTTGAGACTAACTTACTGCACTATGAACCAGCGACCAGAACATCAAGTAGAGAAAGGGCCAGAGTGGATCGTTGTACCGAATTCGCAAGGATCTTAAGGCAGATTTAAAATGCAGATTCACCCAAGCAGCAAGTTTAACAATAATTGAAGTTACCTGTAACGGAAAGCTACTGTGCATAATTCCCACCTACCTCAATTGCAATCACTGGCAGATGGACCATGAAAAGTTGTTTGATAGCATACAAGAATTGGATCTGCCAGATATCATAATGATTGGCGACTTTAATGCGGCAATGAAAATTTTGTGCGACTTTTTTGACTGGGCATGTTTTAGTACCATTTTTTACTTGCTTAATAAAATTAAAAAAAAAATAAATAAATAATGTTCCCTGCCTGGGAATTGAACCCGGTACCTCTTACTCTCGTAGTAAGCACGAAAGTCGGCATCTTAACGTAGTCGACTGTCGATCTTATGACAAAATTGAGAAATTTTGTTTAACAAAATCGAATACCTTGCCATAATTTCAAGAGTGACATCTCGACCCATGTAGGACAGATCTTATTGTTGGAAATTCGATGTAGAATTCGGGGCGTATACTTAAATTTTAAAGCAAACTTTATGGCCTCGTCGCGTCCATTAAAAAAGTTTTTTTTTTGTTTCAAATTTTATTAACTAAAAAAAAAAGAAACCTTTCAAATTTTATTAACTATAATACAAAAGGAACCTTTCTAGGAGGCGACGTTACTAAATTTCAATTTTGCCCTTAAAAAAAACACCCTAGTGTACATAGTAAGAAATGCTACTTACTGTAAACATAGGTATATATAAAAAATTTTGTGGGTTGACGCATTTCTAAACGATATTTTCGGATTAATTTACTATTGCAATAGTTCTCTTTGCGTAAAGCTTTACGTGATAGTTACTGTAAAATTTGGTTCATTTTACCAACTTTGTGGGTTTGCGCATTTCTTACTAACGATATTGTTAAATATACCCTCAGATTTTTTGTGTGTACCTCTGTTGTTTTCGTTGACAAACCAGAAGGGGCTCCTTCAATGATTGGTTAATTATATATGAATCGATTTTTTCTATGGGAGGTTCTACATATTGGTGCCATTGCAGTTTTGATAAAACTTGCCAGAGACTTTATCAATAACCGACCATAAATAAACTAGCAAATAGCCCGGCTTGCTTCGCTACGCCGCCGTCAGTTAAGCTATTTTAAGCGATATCGGTATCAGTTTTTCTTTTCCGATTTGGGGGTGAATTTCACAAATTGGAAAATATTTGAACGTATCTTACATACATCGGCTCAAAGCAGAGATTAACTGTTATGCCCCGCCCGCGTTTAAAAATAAAGTCTCTCCTGACTTTTCCGATCTTGGTGGTGGTGGACTTTTAAAATTTATAGCTTATAAAGCTTATTTTCCACCGATTCTCCAGCCATTCCTCAAAGTTGCATTGCAATCCGATGAACGCTATAATTTTTTAAATTTCCATTTCTTCAACTTAGAAACCTTCCCGGCGTCCCCTATTCCACTAAGCTTCACCGAAATTAAAAATTTGCCAAATATCGCGGTTTGTCCACGATATCCCGCCCATTTCTTCTACTTAGAAACCTTCCCGGGCAAGCGTCTAACCAATACCCAAAGTTTTACCGATTTTTGAACCATTTTCCACCTCCAGGTCCACTTACAGGTCCACCTCCATGACCAGGTCTAGGTCCAGGTCCCGCACACAACCAGTACAATGAAAAACGGCAGCCCGAGTTACCGTTACCGTTATCGTTATTTCTTATACTACCCTAATTTTCCCCATACAAACTTTTCCGACGCTTTTCCGGCATTTCCGGGTGGAATTTTCCAAAACCCCGTCTTAGTACGCACTTTTACCACCTAAGGAATCTCCTGTCTAATTTTCAGCCCTCTAGCTCTTACCGTTTAGGCTGTGCGACGGTCACCAGTCAGTCAGTCAGGTTGAACAGTTTTATATTTATAGATGACCCGCTGGAGAGTTCACATTTAAAGGAGGTCAGGGCAATCTACAATTGACATAATAAAACATGTGCTTGGCATCGATGTGTGAATGATATGGCAATAAACGGAGACATGATAAAACATAGATGTAACTATAACACATTCATGTCTCCGTTTACTGCCATATCCTTCACACATCGCTGCCAAGCTCCTCCCAGCATACAATAGTCAACTGTAGAGTTGTCCGGGTCATTTTATTTATATTATAAATTGGTTTGGCAACAACACAGGGGTTAAACAATGATTCCTACTCAGTCCATTGCTTTTTTCGATTTATATCAACGTCATAACAAATGCTGTTCCAGGAGGTATCTTAATGTACGCTATTGACATGTAGTCCAGTAAGTTAGAATTTTTCGATGCATTAAATATAGACCAGCTAGATTTTTGAAATGTGGTAGGGGACCGTCTAAAAGGCTTAAGTTCAAGTTTGTGTCAATTTGTCGCATTGGGAACGGCCTCTATAATGTAGAACGCGAATTGGTCAATATCTAAAAAACAATTGCTTTTATACAAAAATCAGAGAGAATTTTTGGTATTGCGTTCCCAATGTCCCTGTCTGCATTTCCTAAATATTGGAGATTTTTATCATGAACCATAAACAATACCCAAAGTACGCGAACCAATGGTTCAGTTAAAAAACTGGGGAAGAGGTGATGCTCACAAAAGTCCCATCTATCAGAATTTAAGGGTCATAACCCGGGTATTTCAAAAAAGGTTGATTTTGTTGAACTGGCAAAAACACAGGCAAAAAACGGGTCGATTCAAAGTTTGTGAAGCTAAAGTTTTGTAACGCATTGTCGCAAAGCTAAATGTAATATGTGAAAGCTGTTTTAATGATTATTATGAGACAATTGTGCGTAGGTCGCACCGAAAACAAGAAAATTTGAGAAAACAAAAAAGAAAGGTAAAGTAATTATCTATAACTTTGTCTTTGAAAATTGTTGTCTAAAAGCAATAGCTTCTGAGATATGGACCAATTCGCGATTTGCAATATAGCGGCCGTTCCCAATGCCAAAAATTGACACAAAAGTTTAACTTAAGCCTTATAGACAGTCCCCTTCTACATATCAAAAATCTGGCTGGGCTATACTTTATGCATGAATATGCCCTTTTTTTGTGTAACTTGACTGGACTAAGGGTGATAATGCAGACTCGCCTCTCAAACTGCAGGAGATGATTTACTCGCTCTATTCGTATTGCCAACATTGTAACCTACTAATAAATACCGATAAGACTAAAGTGATGGTCATTCGTGATGGAAGAGATCGTGCAGCAAGCAACCAGAGCTTGCTCGTAGGATAAAAAGCTTATACTAAAGTCGTGCGAGTGTATGTAACAGGCAGAAGGAAGCATCTCCGACCCCATAAAGTATATATATTCTTGATCAGCATCAACAGCCGTGTCGATATAGCCATGTCCGTCTGTCCGTTTGTATGTATGAACACCTATATCTCGGAGACTAGAAGAGCTAGAGCGACCAAATTTTTTATGTAGACTCCTATTGTCTGTACGCAGATCAAGTTTATTTCAAATTTTGGCCACGCCCCCTCCCGCCCTTACAATAAAAAATGTTGAATAACTCCAACAATTTTAAAGATTTCAAACTCATATTTTGTAGTGTAGTATGTGCCCAATATCAATAATATTTGAAACTTTCATAAAAATCGGATAATAAATGCCAGAGTTATTTACAAGTTAAAAAATAGTTGCATACTTTTGGGCGCAGAATGCGCTGCTTGCTTTCATAATGTTGAAATGTTCACATTAATGTTAATGCTCTGTTAACAAACATAAAGGAAGGCTATACAACATTATTTCCCTGAGTAACGGGTATATCGAAGTCGAGCAGGACCGACTTTAACCTACGCTCTCTTTTACAATTTTGCAAATACTGCTGTTTTTTTGACCGTTCGATCTTCGTCTTCTGTTTCCCCGTTTTCATTATAATCTAAACTCATAAGAAAATTAACCTTATATTTACCCTTCTACAGTTACCGTCTCTCAAATCTTCATAAGAATCATGGCTCAAAATAAAAATTTGCAAATTTCGCAATATTTTAGGTGCTTCCTTCTGGCTTTTTCGTATATATGCGCAAACTTAATAAATACATAAATGGGACACGACAACGCTGAAGCAATTATATCTGAATCTCCAAGCAATACACACATATTTGCTATCATCATTTCGACAGCAGAAATCCCGATCTTGCGACGAATGAGGAGATGTCTGAATATCTGAATCTCCAAGTCGGATACACACATTATTTGCTATCATCATTTCGACATGCAGAAATCCCGATCTTGAGACGAATGAGGAGATGCATAACCAGGCTTTGCTCTTGATTGAAGACATGTGTTACGTTATGTGCGGCAGTTTGTTTGTCAGGTTAGAAATGCCTGCGCCAGATAGTGGAGTGAATGATGCATTCAATAGAGAATTGGAGCGTGATCTTGAATATGATCGACATGAATTACACCAATCAGTTCAAACGAATGTACCCCTGTTGAACATTAATGAAGACAATAATTCATGATGGAAATGGTGGCTTATTTGTCTTGGATTCCCCCAGTGAAACTAGGAAGACATTTCTCATGTCATTGATTTTGGCCACTGTTCGTGCGAGATCCGACATTGCGGTAGCAGTTGCTTCTTCTGGAATAGGGACCACATTGTTAGACGGATCACTTTGTGATAGACGGACGGCACTCTTCGAGTGTTCTAGACGTACGTGCGCGCCGAGGAGCCAATATTGACTCGGATCACTACCTTGTTGCAGTGGGTGCATATTTCACACTCTATGAGTACAGCTGCCAAGGAGATTCTCGGATTTGCCGAAAACTCCCGAAAACAGTCATGGTACGATGATGAGTGCCGCCGCGCTACTGCAGAGAAAGACGCTGCCTACAGGAGAACTCTGCAGTCGGGAGCAACGCGGGCTGTTATGGAGCGATACCGGGAAAAAAGGAGAGAGGAGAAGCGCATTTTCAGAAGAAAGAAAAATGAGCAGGAAAAGCGCATGAGGGAGGAAGTCGAAGTGCTGTTCAGAAGGAGTGAGACTCGAAAATTCTACCAAAAGATTAAGCAACTATCCGAAGGTTTTAAGCCCAGAGTCACACTATGCAAGGACGAGCACGGAAATCTGGTCAGATATCTGGAAGTGGCACTAGACAAATGGAGAAACTATTTCTCTAACCTGCTGGGAGGTGATGACCAACATAATGCCGCCTCTGGGGAAGTAGCGACACCACCAATCGATAACATAGATCCGCCGGACCATAATGAAGTCTTGTTAGCCATAAAAAGGCTAAGAAATAACAAAACTGCTGGCGCTGATGAGCTGCCTGCTGAATTGTTCGAGGTTGGCGGTGAGGAGCTGGTAAGGTGCATGCACAGGAGTTGGTGCAGAGTATGCAGAGTATGGTCCGAAGAAAGCATGCCCGAAGATTGGAATCTAAGTGTACTCTATCCAATATTTAAAAAAGGAGACCCTTCGGTTTGCGCCAATTACCGCGGGATAAGTCTCCTTCCCATCGCATTTAAGGATCTATCATGCATCCTATGTGAACGTCTATAGCCGTGAATAAGTGAACAGATTGAACCTTATCAGTGTGGCTTTAGACCTGGCAAATCCACCATGGACCAGATATTCACATTGCGACAAATCCTGGAGAAGACCCGAGAGAGAAATTTCGACACCCACCACCTTTTTGTTGACTACAAAGCCGCCTTTGACATGCCGATAAGGTCAAAGTTCTTTGAAGCCCTGTCTACCTTTGGTATTCCAGCAAAGTACGTTCGACTTTGCATGATGACGTTGAGAAGCACACAAAGCTCCGTCAAAATAGGAAAAGACCGCTACGAGCCTTTCGATACCAAAAGAGGTTTTAGGCAGGGTGATACCTTGTCGTGCGACTTCTTTATTCTGCTGATGGAGTACATACTGCGCCAGTGCCCAAATGCTAACGGAACGGGCACCATCTTAACCAGAGACAACATGCTACTTGCATATGCCGATGATTTTGATATCATCGGCAAAAGCGAATCTGTGGTAAAACGGGCGTTCTCAGAGATAGAGAAGCAGTCAAAACTTATGGGCTTAGCGGTAAATGAGGATAAGACGAAGTACGTACAATCAACGCGCAGTGAGTCTACGCTTGGACAATCAGTTGCAATGGGAGACTACAACTTCAAGGTTGTTAAGGAATTTGTCTACCTCGGAACGACGATAACCAGCGACAACAACACCAGTCTGGAAATCCGAAGAAGAATTACACTTGCAAACCGATGTTATTACGGGCTCAATAAGGAGTTCAAGAGCAGAGCCCTCTCTCGGAAAACGAAAATTGCGCTATACAAGTCGCTTATCATCCCAGTCCTGCTATACGGCGCAGAAGCATTGACAATGTAATCAACGGATGGGGCGGCAATTGGCGTGTTCGAGAGAAAAGTTCTTCTGAGGATTTATGGACCTCTAAACGGTGCTGTATGAGCTCTATGGGGACATTGACCTAGTCAAGCGCATAAAACAACAGCGGCTGCGCTGGATAGGCCATGTTACCCGTATGGATGATAACGCTTCAGCAAAGCGTGTGTACAATCGGCATGCGATCGAGTTGGGAGGCATTCCCCCGCAGGGTCGACCGAAGCGGAGATGGCGCGACCAGGTGCAGGGAGATATTGCGAAGCTGGGAGTGTCCACCTGGTGGAATGTCGCTCGGGACAGAGGCGAGTGGCGGGCACTAGTGGCAGCGGCAGGGACCGTAAAACGGTTGTGATGATCTTATTATCATCGATGCCAAAGAAGAAGAAGAAGAAGAATGTATTTTTGACCAAATATACTAAATCCAGAAAATAACCTAAGCTTAGCAATCATTGTCATTCAGCTGAAAATTCTTAGCAAACGCAAATCGTGAATCAGAAATCGTAAATCGGATTTATCTGCCGAATACGCCCATTAACAACATTGACAACAGGACAATGAAGCTTCTGCCAGACCAAGCCATATTGTTCTTGGTGCTTATCTTTAACGCGGCGCTAAGACTGAGCTATTTCTCATCACCCTGGAAGAAAGCCAGAATAGTTATCTACCACAAAAATGGAAAACCACCCTCCTGCCTTGATTCCTTCCGGCCGATTAGCCTACTATCCATCCTTGGAAAGATCTTCGAGTGCTGTATCCTTCGAAGAGCCATACCCGATTTCTAATTTGGCTTCCGATTGAGCCATGGAACTCCCGAACAATTACATCGAGTGGTTAACTACATCCTCGAAGGGCATGACGGGAGAGAGTACGTAGTGGCAGTTTACCTTGACATCCAGCAGGCCTTCGAAAAGTGTGGCACGAAGGTCTGCTCTCGAGGATCATGAGTCTTCTTCCGCCACAACTGTACCTGCTTATCAAGAGCTTCCTGGCGGACAGAACTTTTGAGGTTGCACTGGACGGAGCGAAATACCAAACAAGAACCATTCGGACTGGTGTACCGCAGGTCCTATGCTAAACTCCCTATTGACTCACGATATGCCCAGAGCCTGTAGCATTCCGCTTGAAAACCCCAAAGATCTTCTGTTCGCAACATTTGCTGACGACATTGCCGAACTTGCCCGCAACAAGCACTTACTTATTTACTTTATTTACTACATTTATTTACTTTATTTACTTATTTACTACAGCATTTACTTAACCACAGATGCCCTTCAGGAGTACCTGAATTAGTTTAGCAACTGGGCCGCTAGATGGAACATTGACATAAGCACGGACAAGTAAGCTTCGGTGACTTATTCCACCCGTCGTGACATCTGCCCGGAAGTATTCTTGCACGGTCAGCTTATGGAGCATATGGCAGCCCATAAATACCTTGGGGTGACACTGGACTGAAGACTGACCTTTGAACACCATGTCAAGGCTACAGCTCAGGCAGTGGATGCCAAAGCACGGCGTTTGGGGTGGCTCCTGAACTCCAACAACAAGCTGTCACTCAGGAACAAAGTCTTTATCTAAAAGGCTATTCTGGCTTTAGTATGGGGATTTATGGAATCGCGGCTAAGTCTCACCTGAAAAAGATAGAGTGGCCCAGGCGAAAGTCCTTAGACTCATTACGGGAGATAAATTGTACCTGAGAACCAGAGATATTGAAAAGGACCTTGGAGCTTCCATGGTTGGAGATGTTAGCAACAAGCAGACCGCCATATACCCTGACAAGCTATCTCACCACCCCAACAAACTGGCTAATAAGTTGTTAAGAAGACGGAGAATTCAAGGTGAACGTCAAATGAAAAGGTTAAAAGAGTCTTACCCAAGGACCTCAACTCACAGCGACTCTTTCTCTCAAAATACCTGGTGTTGCTAATGCCCAAGGATGACTTAAGTTGTGGATCCAGGATGGGCTGAAGCCCACTCAGAGCCCAATATTTTTATTCATTAAAAATATATGCAAGGAGCAAAACATTTGCAGAAATCAAAAATTTACATCATCTATAGCCCCCTACTAGATCCGCTACTGGACGACTTCATCGCACGGTTCGTAACATATCAATCTTCTTCTCGTAACATATCAATACTGCACTATAAATTCAGGCACAGCATTGTTTTTGTCACAAAAGACGTTTTTAATCAGCTTTTATTATATTTGTGGTGAGGCGAACGACGACCACTTTCTTATTCGTAGAAACAGCGTTTTAGATTGGTAAATTAGATTGATTCGATGTTCAGCATTCTGAATTGTACATATTTTTAAATTTAACAATAATAGAATGCTGTGTTTCGCTGGCTCGAGGTCAAATAAAAACACAGAAGTATGTGTTACGTTATCCAATATATTTCGGTTGCAGCATCGGCAACCATCATCAGGGACACTACAAAACAATTTACCAATTAACAATTTTTTTTACCATTTGAAAACAGAATTTAAAGACAAAAAATACCCAAAACGCTTTTTATGGAAATTTTGAAATTCTGTATAGTGGAAAATAGGTATTTCAAATTTGAGGACCACATATATACCCAATTAAATGGTATGCTAATAGGATCTCCAGCATCCCCGGTTATAGCTGAAATAGTGCTGGAGGAACTTCTGGACAGCACAATAAAGAAACTTAAGCGGCCACCAAGATTATTGACAAAATATGTAGACGACCTAGTTGCCATTACGAAGGAGGACCAAGTACAAAACACTCTTGACGCACTTAACTCATTCCACAGGAATCCGAAATTCCCTTTGGAACAAGAAATACACGGTAAACTACCCTATTTAGACACTACAACTAACAGACATATAAACCAACTGAAAATCAAGTAGTACAAAAAGCCCACAGCATCAGGAAGGATTATTAACTACCATTCGAAACACGTGGCTGTATACAACGGATGCTCAACATAAGTGACGAAATATATGACAAATTGGAAAAAAATCACAAGAAAATTGTTTCCGAAATAAAAGAAATTTTGAAGGAAAATGACTTTCCAATGGGAATTATAAAATCACTTATTGACAAGAACGGAAAACGAAGCTCAAAACCAGGACAGCAAACAAAATCATACAGATCGCTTACACATGTTTCTCAACTTTCAGAAAGATTCGCCCATTCCGACTGCTTCGATAAGCAAAATATACATATAGCCCACAAACCCTCAAACACAGTGAAAATCTTTTATAATAGGACGAAATAGAAAGTAGCCACATCGGATGGGAGTAATGTAATATACAGGAAACCATGCAATGGAAATGTAGAGAGCAGTTGCAACAAGTTATACATTGGAACAACAAAATCGAAATTAAAAACAAGAATTTCCCAACATAAATCGGACCATAAACTCGGACATCAAACAACGATACAAAAACAGCTCTCGCGACACACTGTATGGATAGTGGACACTCGCCAAATTTTGAGGCAACAACAGTCCAACAACAAGAATCGAATTACAGTAAACGGTTCACTCTCGAGATGCTTCACATTATAAACACACCAACGGACAAGCTGACTGAACTACAAAACAGACACAGAAAACTGTGCTCACATTTACAGGCACCTGTTGTCCAAATGAAAGCTCAGTATGAAACTCCACGCCAGACGGTACAGACGTGTAAAATAATGAACGAAAATATGTTCAGTTTTTTGCCTTTAAATTCTGTTTTCAAATGTGGAAAAAATTGTTAATTGATAAATTGTTGTGAAGTGTCCCTGATGATGGTTGCCGATGTTGCAACCGAAATATATCGGATAACGTAACACATACTTCTGTTCTCTTCTTTATTTGTCGTCGAGCCAGCGAAACACATCCTTCTACAAGTTAGAAAGGTTGCCGACTATAAACTTTACAATTTAACAATAATGTTTGGCAAAAGTAACTTTGTTAAATAAATAAATTGATAAACAGGAAATGGGGAGGGAAATTTTACGAAGTCATTGTTTTTGATTGTTTTTACGACTTTCATACTAAGTAAACCTGCAGTTTTTAGCCGGCTCGAGATCACATTATGCTGACGCATACCTTTAAACAGAGACACACAACAGCACAAAGGAGGCTGGTTGATCGAACAAATGTTTCACGATGATTGACTAACCAGTTTTTTGTTGGTTTATTTTGCAAAGAGTAGTTCAAAAAAGAGCTGGGTGTGGCTCAGCGCCTAGTGTACACGACTGCATGAAACGATTTTTCTTTGAAAAAAACTTACACAACTGGGCATCTTAACTGCTGTTGGCGTCAGCTCATGTGAAATTAGCACACAAGCTAAGAGATTGAGAGGAGCTCGGCTTAGGCCCTTTGGGGCTATGTCAAGACGTTTTTTTTACCATTTTACAGACCAATGGGTGGCCGGGTGGCTTAGCGGCTAGTGTGCGCGACCGCTGTGCAAGAGGTCGTGGGTTCGATCCCGCCTCGGAACATTTTTAATTTTTAATCTAACAATAATATTTCAGATCTTAATCTAGAAACCTGAATATCTAGAAACTATTTTATAAACCATCCCCTGTTGGAGATAGTTTTGATTCTGCGGCCCTTCAAGTCAGTCGCTGGGTTGGTAGGTCATTTCTCCTGAGGCGAGAATGCGTTGCTAGCATGGAAAGAGATTTTGCAAGTTGATTTGGGTGGGTAAGAAGCTTCTCAGAATATTTTTGTTTAAGTTGCTCTATTTCAGTTTCGACCAATGGGATGCTGAGATCGTTGTGGATACACTCATTGCGAATGTACCATCGCGCTCCAGTGATGATTCTGAGAATTCTTGACTGTGATTTTTGTAGGATGTCCACACTGCTCGCAAAGGCGAGCCATACGTCCAGACAGGCTTTATGATGCTTTTGTACAGTAGTATCGTTATCTTTGATCGAAGTGGTTGTGTTTTTGCGTCGGGCTCCTGTTTGCCTACAAAGTTATCACCTTTAAACCCATACAAAACAAATAAGCAATCGATATACGAAAGGAGGCGCCATCGCAGCAAGTAGGAGACACAGAGTTGGCAACACGGAATGCGGCTTGGAGCAGATATTGGTATTTCTAAAATTACAATTAGACGGCACCCCTTTACCAACAACAAAGTTACATCGGTGAGAATCTATACTCATTCTATTGCTTTTTGGGAGACAACTACAACAAGTGCAGTCGTTCTGCAGTTACATTGGGCTGTTAGACGCAAAAATCATAACGCAACAGACGCAACAGCGGAAAGCGAAGACACGAACCATTTACGATCTTAGAAATTGGCGCGCTGTTCAAATTGCAAAATGAACGGAAAAGGAAATGTAATGCGCACTCCCTCTAATAGTCCCACCGCAAAATTTGGGTACCCCAACTCAGACTACCAAAAGAGGGCGACTGGAATTTTCGTCTGGTGAACCCACAATGCTCGATTTAATGGCGGTGCTGAAAAATGTGGCCACGAAGGATGATGTAGCTGAAATTAAAGACCAGTTTGGAGCATTCTCGATGCAAATACAAACGCTGAAGGAGGAAAATAATGTTCTAAGATCTGAAATTGCAGAGATAAAACGTACCGCAGCTGCTGATCATAAAGAGCTTATTAGGATCATTGAGCACACCAAAAGAAAGAATCTTGTCTTCAGAGGAATCAAAGCCGACGGCCAACCAAAGGATGAGATAAAACGGATATGCAGGGAGAAGCTTAAGTTGAACCATGTTCAAATTAATGAGACGCGCACAATGTATAAAAGGGAAAATCAAATGGGAGTTGTCGCAGAAATGGATTCCGAAGTCTGTTAACGCAGTGCTAAAAATGCAAATAAATTGATTGGAACGACCATCTATGTGGAGAGAGACCTCAGCGATGAAAAACAACAACAGAAGCGGGCACTTATGGGTCTTAAAAAACAACTAATAGCCAGGGATGATTCACATTGTATTGCCGTAAGAAATGATAGGATTCGAATTGGAACAAAATGGCTAAAGTTTGACGTTAACCTGGAGCTAAGGAATGGAGATCAAAGGGCAGCAGAAATTTTGGCAGAAATATATGGCACTAAAATTAACGGCATGCCTCTAGATTTTAAGGCACTCCTAGAAAGCAGCATTCAAAAAAACTAAATAAGAATATATGCCTCTCTAATATTGTAAACGAACCAGTACCGTCCCCAAGTAATAATCATATGTTAAATGTCCTAGGTTACAATGTCCATGGGCTAGCTAATAAGTTATTACATAGAAGTTTTTTCGTATATATCGATCAAAGCGACGTTTTTGCCTTAATGGAGACGCATGTGGAGCAAATTCAAAATTATGCTTCTCAATTTAAAGCCTTTATAACCTACTCGGAACCAGCAAGCAGATGCAGTCGTTTCGGACGAGCTATTGGCGGTATGGTTATGGGTGTAAGCAGAAAGCTGGCAGAGAGGGGTATTAGGCACAGTCATAAAACACTTTGTGGAATCCAGCATATACAGATCCAGACTCCTAACAGCAGATACACCTTTATACCACTGTACCTCAGACCGGCAACTTGGGCAGCAAACCTAGACCAGATAAAGGAGTTATTTGAATGTGAAGTGGAAAACGCAATCGTGATTGGTGATACCAATGCTCGCATTGGTTGCGAGCAACAATATTTGGACGATGTCATGCTAGAAACATTTATTAATGGCGTGGATATTAGGAACTCAAAAGATGAAACGGTGAATGCAAATGGAAGAAAATTTCTGGATTTGGCAGATGACAGAGGACTGATAATTTTAAATGGCAGAACAAAAGGCGACTTAGAAAGAGATTTTACCTTCATAAACAGAAACGGGAGCTCAGTAATAGATATATGTGCAGTTGACGGGGCGATATTAGAACGTGTTATAAGCTTTGAGGTGGAGAGCAAAATCTGGTCAGACCACATGCCTATACTGCTGAAATTTGTTTTATCGGTTTCGACAACACTGGAAAGAAAGCCAAACTTGCTGCCAAAGCTACCCTGGAACGACAAAAAAACTGAAGAATACAGGAAAAATGTTCAGAAGCATGTCAATGTGCTTCAAGCTCAAAGACAAGAACTGTCTATTGAGGATATTCTAAATGCAGTTAAAAAAGCAGCACCGAACAACAAGGGAGGTTTCTCAACGAATTTTAATAACAAATGGTTTAACTCCAAATGCTATAAGAAGAGGCAGGAAGTGTTTGCGGCATTGCATAATTTTAGAAGAACAAACACAGCAGAAGACAATCGAATTTACACAAAGGCGCAACAGGAATATAGAGTGTTATGCGAAAGAAGCAAAATAGAGTATGAGCAGAACCTTGAGGCACGCATTATCTCCATAAAGGATAGCAAAGACTGGTGGAGGATAGTCAGAGAAATAAGAGGAATCAGTCCAAAAATGAGTGTTGAAATAGCTGCGTGGGATTTCCGAAGTCATTTCAATAATCTACTCAACCCTCAACAAAACACCATGGAATTCCAGTATGCACCGATGTATATCGAGGACTCAGATTTAGACGCAGCTTTAACAATGGAGGAACTATTGGCAGCACTAAATAAAGCCAAGCCCAACAAAGTTCCTGGAGAAGACAGAGTTCAGTATGAGTTCTTTAAAAACGCGCCCATTGATATGCTTACCCAAATGGTAATTTTATACAACAGAGAGTTTGAGAGCAACGTCTTGGATAAATCTTTCATCAACAGTATAATATTTCCAATACACAAAAAAGGAGATATTAATGACCCGATGAACTACCGAGGTATTTCGTTTATGAACTGCGTAGCGAAGCTTTTGATGAGTATATTGTCGACGAGATTATCAAAGGGGGTGGAAAAGCACGATAAACTGAACGAATTCCAAGCAGGCTTCCGACGCGGATACTCAACGATGGACAACATATTTAACTTAGCTTCTTTAGTTCGCATAAAGTTTGAAGAAAGAAAAAAAGTCTACGCTTACTTTGTAGATTTTAAGGCAGCCTTTGACCGAGTACCCCGCAAACACCTGATATACAAGCTCGAGCGACATGGCGTATCGACGAAAATAATTAATTTTATTGAAAAAGTATACTCGCAAACGTATTGCTCTGTTTGGACTGGAAACGAGCTATCTGAGAAGTTTCAAACAATAAATGGAGTAAAGCAAGGATGTCTTATGTCGCCGCTGCTATTTGCGTTATACCTAGATGATCTGCACGAACACGTAGGAGGTGGCCTGTATATCGATAACACAAACACAAACAAACGATACTTCTAAAAGGATTCTCAAGCTGCCAGATAGCACGCCGAACTATATATTGGGAATCGACGCAGGACTAGAAGATGGTCACATCTATAGTCTGACACTTCATCTCAAGTACATGGCAAGAATAATTTATGAAGATTATAGACTACCGCATGTTTCAGCCGATAAAATGAGGACCAATAATTTGGGATGGTTTGCGAGGCTAACAGAAATGTTCGAATACTGGGAGACGACCACTCGCATGCTAATTGGATTGAGGAAAATATTCGGCTCCTAAACGCGATCAAAACTGACAACCGCAAGCAACACATGAACAAGGCTTCAGGAAGTACATCAAGGGTCTACAAACATCTAAATTTTGCAATAGGGCCCTCATACTGCAATGAGTATTTCAAACAAAACGAGATAACTTGGATAATGAAGGCCAGAGGAGATCTCTTATGGTCAAACAGCTGCCCAAGAAGGATTATAAATGGAGGTATTTGTTCTCTATGCAATATGAATGAGCAGGAGGACATGCAGCATTTTGTAGGACGATGTCCAGTTCTGAGGGAATTTCGATGCAGATATTTGAATGCTTGTATTGCACGAAAAAAAGGGGGTTTTGGGCCTTAACGGGGGATGGGATGGAATAATCTATCTAGTTACACCGAGATGGCTATTAAATATAGAAAAAATGTCATGAATTAGGATTTTTAAAGTCTGTAAATAATAAGCAGAGTCTGAAATTTACTTTAAGAATAGGATATTAAAATTGTATCGTTAAATCATTTCGTTAAATATGTAAATGTTGTTTTTATACAACAGAGGGAAGGCTGACTGTTTTAAACCAAGCCTTTAAATGTTTGTTTTTAGCACTTAAGCATTGTAAAGTTATAATATATGAAAATTGTCATTGTCAGTAGTACTTTATATTCCAGTTTAAGAGGGGAACGGGAGTTGATTAGCCAGTGAAGGCTGTTGGCCTTTAGCTTGATTTGAAGCTTTTTCGACTCTATGTGTTTGCGCCATGTGAGCCTTCTATCGAGGTGCACACCTAGGTATACAACATCGTTTGATTGCGGGATCTGGGTTGCATTTAAGGATAGCTGGGGACAGGTGCTTCTGTTGAGTGTGAACGTCACATGTTTACACTTTTGCTCATTGATTTTTATGAGCCAGTTGGCCAGCCACTCTTCCACTTTAGCTAGGTGGCTTGCCAGGAGACTTGTTGCGTTAATTGGACATCGTGATCTGCTTAATATTGCCGTATCATCCGCAAAAGTACTTATTGTAAGTCGAGGGTCTGTTGGTATGTCGGCAGTGTACATTACATATAGGAGAGGACCGAGTACGCTACCCTGCGGCACTCCGGCTCCTATAGTGAACTCTTCCGTTGTGTACTCATTTTGACGAACTGTAAATACTCTGTTACTGACGTAACTTTCTAGGACTTTGTGAGTATTTGGGGGAAGCATTGTCCTTATCTTGAATATAAGACCATCCAACCAAACGCGGTCAAATGCTTGGGCAACATCTAAGAAAATTGCAGAGCAGTATTCGTGGTGCTCAAACGCAGTCCGAATGTCTGAAGTTAAACGGTTGACTTGCTCAATAGTCCCGTGCTTTGCTCTAAACCCAAATTGATGTGAGGGAATGATATTTTGTGCATGGGCATCAATTTTACTGAGTAGGATCTTCTCAAATAGTTTTGACAGGCAAGGTAGCAGACTAATGGGTCTGTATGATGACGCTTGTGTTTTATCTTTTCCTGGTTTCTGAATCATTATGATTGTGGACTTCCTCCACTGAGTTGGAAAGTATCCACATCGCAGAACAGCATTGAAAAGTCTTGAGATATATGTAATGGCGGGACTTGGAAGTTCCATAATCATTTTAGGTGTAATAAGGTCATGTGCAGGGGCTTTTCTGGGATTCAGCTCTCCGATGGCATTTTTTATTTCTAGCGAATGAACTTTGATTGGGTCAGTTTGTGCGGCGGTCGGAACCAATGGAAGTTCATAGCCATTGGTTGGAGGATTTGGCTGGAAAACATTTCTAAGGTGAAGTGCAAAGACAGTTGCCTTTTCTTCGTCGCTGCGGGCCCATCTTCCTGTCTGATCTCTTAGAGGCGTGTCTACCTTTGCAGGTGGCTTTATGCTGGCGCGTGCCCTCCATAGGGGAAATTTGGTGCTTGTAGGCGATAATTTTTCGATATAACGGCTATGTGCTAGCTGTTCTTCGGCTTCGAGTGCTTTGCGAAGTACGCGTTCTGCAAGTCTCAGACGATTTTTTGCGGCAGGCGATCTAAAGCTTTGCCATTCTCTTCTTGCACGCCGCTTTTCTGAGACCAGCCGGTCAATGTAACTGTTTGTCAATCTACGATCTTGCTGAGGTGCTGTTGTTGTCGTTTGGGGGTTTGAGTGATGAGCAGCGGCAGTAATGATAGAGGTGAGGGCTTGAACTGAATTGTCAATGTCTTCTTCGCTGTTTATGGTTGGGCTCAGCTCGATGTGACTGCTGATATATTTTTTGTATTTGAGCCAGTTTGTCTTGTGTGATGTCAGTCTCCGAGGATATTCTCTAACATGAGGGCACTCCAGAAGGGTGAATATTATTGGAGAATGGTCTGACGACAAGTCAGCAAGGGCTTCTGCAGTTACCAAGTTTTGTGGAACTTTTCTTGTTATAGCAAAGTCTATAAGATCGGGTAATTTCTTTGGATCTGCCGGCCAGTATGTAGGCCTTCCCGGAGATACATAGTCGAGTTTGTTTGATGCGCGCGTGAGTACGCTGTAGAGTTGCTTCCCTTTGGGATTGGTCAGTCTGGAGCCCCAGTGGGGATGTTTCGAATTATAGTCACCCGCAGCCAAGAAGCGTTGACCAAGTGTATTAAAGAAATCTAGGAATTGATTTTCTGATATTGCGAAACGTGGGGGACAGTAAACCGCGGACAGAGTGATATTGCCTCGTTTAGACTCTACACATATCGATGTGGCTTGTAGGTAGTTTTCCGAAAATCCTGATAGTGGGTAATGCTTGATGCGGCTTCTGACGAGGATGCCAGTGCCACCATGGGCTTTGCCATCTGGGTGATTTGTGCCGTAAAATGCATACCCAGGTAATTGAAAATTGTATCGGTCCGTCAAGTGAGTTTCTGCCAGAAGCATTATGTCGATTTCATTGTCTTGGAGAAATTTTGATAACTCCACTTTGTGGCGGGGAATGCCATTTGCATTCCAGAGTGAAACTCGTAGGAGAGCCATTATTTGGATTGTTGCGAAGTGAGCATTTGAATGAGAATTCCTTGTGTTCTCATTTGTTCTTGCTGCGCTTTGCATATATACCATAAAATCCTTCAGCGTCTGCTGTAACGATAGAAACATAGTTTCTAAGCTACTATAGTTTGATGGTTGTTCCGCTTGTTTTGATGGCAGTGTCGGCTCACTTCGAATTTCATGCGAAACCGTAGATATGGGTGCGGGTCTATCATTTCCTAGTTTCAAGGCGCTTGCGAAAGAAACACCTTGGGTTGTAGTCGTTGGGGCAAAGGTCGATCTCGTAGCTTTGGTGAAGAAGACTCCAGGGGTCGACTGCGAGGGTGTGAACTGATTAAGGTTTCCATTGGATCGGGCAAATTCTGTGCGCGTATTAATCCTGCTCTTCAGATCTTTGTAGACTGGGCAACCTCTGTAGTTTGCAGTGTGGTTACCTCCACAGTTACTGCATTTTTTGACAGATGGATCCTCCTTGTTAGCAGGGCATGAGGCAGTGTTGTGCAGCTCTCCGCATGCTACACAAACTGATCGCAGGGTGCAGTAGGCTTTTGTGTGCCCAAATTCTTGGCAATTGGTACATTGCACTGGATTTGTGCGTTTGTGCGGCTCCTCTACGGTTATTCTGCGGTGCAATAAGAAAGGTAGTTTGTAAATTGGGTGCACTTCATTATTTTTTGGAGCTGTGTCTTCCGGGCTTAGTTCAATTTTGAATAGTGGCTGTGGTTTTTTGTCCCTGTTTATTAAGTTTATAACGGACTTGACCTTGAATCCCTTTTCCTCCAAGGCAGAAGCGACTTCCGTTACAGGTACACTTGATTCAATGCCCTTGATTACTACCTGTAGGCCCTTGCTACTTTTTAGTTGGTAGGTGTAGTAGCTTTTTTTTTCAGCTCTTAGGCATTTTTCGACTGCTCGATAATTTTCTTCGGTGTTGACTTGGAGCTTTGTTTCGCGGATATTGCCTTTGTTGACGGATGTTACATAAAAGTTGTTGTTGCCTATTAGCGATACAAGCTTTGTGACTAGGGCCGCACAGTTGCTATCCCTTATATAAATGGGTGGAGGCTTTGGTTTAGGGGCATTTGGAGCTTTTTCTTCACACTCAGCATCAGACTGTTGGCCAAGAATTTGGAACCTATTCCCAGTGAGGGGATCTTTGTCCACAGGTATATCGCTTGTTTTGTTTATCTTTGGAGTGTTGCCGCTGTTTTTGTTTTGCGGGCTTAATTTGCGTTTATTTATTTGTACATACCGATCGATGCCAGTCTGCACATACGAACGGGTAGTAGGTGTTGCATTTCGTTGTGTATGTTTTTGCGGGAGATCGTGCTGAGTTGACATTTTTGTATTAGTATTGTTTGATTTTTGTACTTGCGTATGTGTGTTTGTAGCAGTTTGTGCAGTTGCATATGTTGAAGCTGGTGTGGTGAGAGAGGAGCGGAGAGAGCTAACTGTTGCCGTCGTCGCTGTAATTGTTGATGTTGTTGTTGTAACCGTTGCTGTTGACATAATTGTAGGCGGGAGTGTGGAGAGCAGAAACGTTGGTGACGCTTGGGCTGTAGTAGTGGTTGTTGTTGTTGAGAGCGGAGTTACGGGAGAGGCGCACTGAGCGCTCCATGGAGCTGAGCACCTTGCACTGGGCAAAGTTGGAGAGGCAGATCTCGGCATCATTTGTTCATCGGGTCTTAGATAGTTGTTCGTGTGATTTGACTCATAAGAGAATGAGAAGTATGCACTTCTATTGTTTGTTTTGTTTTGGAGCGGGGTTAATGAGCGAGGGCTAGGCCCGCTCATATTAAGCGGCTTTTAATTTCGCCTGTTTGCTTAGCTATTATTAACTATTAGATATTTTTGGACAACATAAGCACGAGCGGGTCGAAATTGTTTATTGAAACAACCGAATTAAGCACTTTTACAACGATTTAAACCGGAGCGCGACAAAAACACGTCCGACCTGTTCGGCATTCGAAATTTCATGATTAGAGTCAGAAAAGTAGTCTCAGTCAGAAAAACTTTTTTGTTTTCAATGGAAATGTCCTCAAAATTGGCATGTATTTGTTTTATATGCTCCCACACGATTTTACAAAGCTTTGGTAAAAGTCGGATGACTAAAGCATATATCTGCCATATACGATCGGTCGAAAATCTAGTTCTTGCGAGAAAATCTTTTTTGGTTTTAGTGGAAACGTTCTTTTCGTTGGCTTACATTTATTTTATATACTTTTACACAATTCTGTAAAGTTTTGTCCAAATCGGATGACTATAGCTTATAGCAGCAGAATGAGTGATTGGTCGAAAAAGAAGTTCTAGTGAGAAAAACTTTTTGTTTTTTTGGGATCGCCTTCAAATTTCGTAACTGACAGTGTTGAGCCAGCGAATAAATAAATTATTAATCTTTTTAGCGCTTTGGCTTTTCGGTTCTGAACAACAGACAACTGTGTTCTTCAAAGTTTTATTGCAACTATTTTCAATTCCTTTTGTTTAAGCGAATCAACAACATTGGTACCACTTCAATGTGGATTTTAAGAGAGCAAATGCATACATATGAAAGTGAATATGAGAAAGTGAATATGAGATAGTAGAAGATATCGATGTTAATGACAGTGGGATTAACAATGTTATATTGAAATTAAACAAAATGAGTATTCAAAAATATGTTAATGATAAATAACTAGGGTTCAGCCCGAACAAACAGATTGTTATGTTTTTCCATGATTGCACTAAGTTTGGTCGAAATCGGACATCTATAAACTATAGCTCCCATAGAAAAGTAAGGAACGAAAAGTAGTCTTATTTAGAAAAACAAACTGCAAGGGTATACAAAACTTCGGCCGAGCCGAAGTTCACTTTCCCCTATTTTTAATCCTGTCTTTTGATTTATGAGTTTCAAACTATATTTTATATCACTTTGTCAGCTTTCTCCGTTGAAAGACTTATGCTCGCATATAAAATCCGAATTATGAAAAAATTAGGCCCTACTATAAGAACCAGGGATTAATACCGGAACCGGAACCGTTAACCGAAATAAACCGTTTCAAATCACGTACCGAAACCGGAACCGATACAATTTTTTTTTTTGAGAACCGAATACCGTTTACCGTTATTATTGAAAGCGATAGAACCGGATCGAAACCGAAACGTTGGTATCGGTACTGTTTCGGTTTCTTTTTGTACTTTTGCAGAGCGCATTGTAATTTTTGTCAGATGTCTGTAACACAAAGACGGAATCATAAGACGTCCTTACACGATGTAAGATTTTCTTGCCACCTTTAATAGAAGGCGTAAAATTTAAGCACCCGCAGATTATAAAAGGCGCTTAACGTATGTTCGTAAATTGACTGATTTGTTTTACATACATACATACGTATGAACACAGGCCCGTCAAAATGGGGATTCCGGGCCCAGGGGGTCTTTTTCATGTTGTTCATAGTTTATTTTAGTTTTCGCCAAAAATCCGAGCTCCAGGTCACTCTCAGAAGTCCGGGCCCGGGGGCAAACACCCCCTCCCCTGTCGACGGTTTTGTATATGCATATATGTGTATGTGTATAAATATGTACAAATTGTCGATCCTTTCTTTGTATGCACATTGTACATACATACGTACTTACATAAAAATCATTCTAAAGTGGTGGTCAGAGTCCTCCACAATGTTCCCAGAATTGTTCAAGATTTAAAAAGTTTTACTTTCTGTTCCAGCTACGTAGGTTAGCGTGGAACGCCTATTCTCTGGCGTGAAATTCAAAATGAATCAGCTAAGAAGTTGTATGGACCTAAAAAGATTGAATGCAATCACGTTTCTGCGATCAAACCACAAGAATGCTAGTTTATGTAAATAAGACTTAAGCATATAAAAGGCAAAATTAAGTTCGAAAAAACAGTATTAATATAATGTATAATCATAATTTCTATAACATGTTAACTTCGTAAAACAATACGAAATGTGAAGAAAGCGTTTATTTTTTAATTTAAATGTCAAACGACTGAATCTTTTATGTATAATCATAAGTTCTCTCACATGTTAACTTCGTAAAATAATACGAAATTAAAAAAAAAGCGTTTATATTTGACTTTAAATGTCAAACGACTAAAACTTTTATGTTCAAAATTGTTTCTTTAAATTACAAATGTATAAAAAAAAAAAAAATATTTTAAAAATCTTTACTTACTATACCGGTACGTACCGGTATACCGAAATAAAATAGTGGGTACCGTATCGAAACCGAAAACCGAAATATATTAAAACCCGAAATAGAACCTTTTACCGAAACATTCATTTCGGTTCGTACCGGTGCCTGTACCGGAACCGAAAATCGTTTCGATATTAATCCCTGGATAGGATTGATGCATTATTTTTTAGGTTTTCGAGTGATTGCGTTTTTTGTGCCTTAGTGGCCTTAGTGATTAATTGTTGCTTAACTGGAGTATTTGGTGCATTTAATACTTTGCGAATTTCGGCTATTCTTTTAACGATGCACATAGTGGAATGGTAAATGACAAATATGCTAACGCTGCATATCTAAAGGGATTATGTAACGAGCGTTCGCTCAAGTACTGCAACAAAGTGTTACAGTATAAGTGTTACAGTATAAACCACTTACAGTGGGTACTCCATATGTGTGCATACCACACCATACTGTAAGCCTATTATTTAAGATGCCCAAAAGAATCTTTGCGATACAGTTACCAAAAGAAATTCCTCGATAATTTGATGGTCGGTTGGGGTCGCCCTTTTTAAAGATTGGGAACACTATATTGGTTGAGCAGCATTTTTCTGTAATTTCCATGTTGAAAGTGGTATAAAAAATTTCTGTCAATGATTCCAAGAATTTAACTGGAGCGTTAATGAAAAATTCGTAAGGTATCCGATCCTCCCCAGGGGCTTTGTTTTCCTTTGCCTTGCTCAGGACATTAAGCACCTCAGACATTGTGATTTCATTGTCGAGTATCTCATTTTGAATAAGGTTTCTTGCATATTGCATGTTGCAACCCTGTACCTCCGGGTTTAGCAGTTTTTTGAAGTATTCCTCAAAGACCTCAGAATTGATATTGCTTCCGATTTGAAAGGTGCCATTTTTTAGTTGTCGTGCTTCACCACTGCACTATTGGTTTTTTTTTTTTTTTTTTGGCATCAACCTGAAATTGAAAGATACGATTTTAAATTTTTATTAGGATTAGTTATTAGGATTAAAGTAGAATTTCGGTTTTTGTTTATTTTATGATTCGACCACGCCTACATCCCCGCCCCCAAATATGGTATCTACAATTATTTGGAAAAATCATACTAAATTTTTGATAAGATTATTTAAAACGACCAATTCGTGTCAATTTTATTTAAAAAAATAGGGGAAAGTTAACTTCGGCTCGGCCGAAGTTTTGTATACCCTTGCAGCTTCCATTGACAACAAAAAAGTTTTTCTAACTTAGACTACTCTTTGGACCTTAATTTTCTATGGGATCTATGCTATATAGATGTCTAATATCGACCAAACTTGGTGAGATCATGGAAAAGCATAATACACTGTTAATTACGAAATTTGGAGGCGATTTCACTTTAAACAAAAAAGTTTTTCTCACTAGCACTTCTTTTACGACCGATCATTCGTTCTGCAGCTATATGCTATAGTCATCCGATTTTGACAAAACTTTGTTGAAATGTGTTAAAGTATAAAAAATAAAAGTATGCCAATAAAAAGGACTTTTCATTAAAAACAAAAAAGTTTTTCTCACTCAAACTAGTTTTTCGACCGATCGTTCCTATGGGAGCTATATGCTATAGTCATCCGATTTCGACTATACTTTGTAGAATGGTGTAAAATTATATAAAATGAGTGTATGCCAATGATAAGGACGTTTTCATTAAAAACAAAAAAGTTTTTCTCACAAAAACTAGTTTTTCGACCGATCGTTCCTATGGGAGCTAAATGTTATAGTTATCGGATTTCGACCAAATGTTGTAGAATTGTGTAAAAGTATATTAAATAAGAGTATGCCAATGATAAGGACGTTTTCATTCAAAACAAAAAAGTTTTTCTCACTAGAACTAGTTTTTCGACCGATCGTTTCTATGGCAGCTATATGCTATAGTCATCCGATTTCGACCACACTTAGTGAAATCATGGGAAAGGATAGTAAACTAAGAAATACGTACTTTGGAGGCGTTTACAATAAAAACAAAAAAGTTTTTCTCACTAAGACTAGTTTTTTGTCCGATCATTCCTATGGCAGCTATATGCTATAGTCATCCGATCCGGCCGGTTCCGACAAATGTGCAGCGTATATGTACCAGAAGACTTCGTGCAAAGTTTGGTGAGGATAGCATAGAAACAGACAGACGGACAGGGCTAAATCAACTCAGCTCGTCATGCTGATCAAGAATATATATACTTTATGTGGTCGGAGATGCTTCCTTCAATGCGTTACAAACATCCGCACAATTTTATAATACCCTCTGCAAGGGTATAAAAAAATTTGGTCTTCAACAGAGGTTTTTGGTATTAAATTGGATGATTTGTATAACCTTGCAGAGGGTATTATAAAATTGTCCGGATGTTTGTAACGCATAGAAGGAAGCATCTCCGACCACATAAAGTATATATATTCTTGATCAGCATGACGAGCTGAGTTGATTTAGCCCTGTCCGTCTGTCTGTTTCTATGCTATCCTCACCAAACTTTGCACGAAGTCTTCTGGTACATATACGCTGCACATTTGTCGGAACCGGCCGGATCGGATGACTATAGCATATAGCTGCCATAGGAAGCATCGGTCGAAAATCTAGTTTTAGTGAGAAAAGCTTTTTTGTTTTCAATTGAAACGCCTCCAAAGTACGTATTTCTTAGTTTACTGTCCTTTCCCATGATTTCACTAAGTTTGGTCGAAATCGGATGACTATAGCATATAGCTGCCATATAAACGATCGCTCGAAAAACTAGTTTTAGTGAGAAAACTTTTTTTGTTTTTAATGAAAACGTCCTTATCATTGGCATACACTTATTTTATATACTTTTACACAATTCTACAAAGCTTGGTCGAAATCGGATGACTATAGCAGATAGCTCCCATAGGAACGATCGGTAGAAAAACTAGTTCTATTGAGAAAAACTCTTATGTTTTTAATGAAAACGTTCTGTAACGAGCCCTTTTCGTTCTTGAGATTGCTTAGGCTAGGCTCAGGGCAGTCGAAGATTCGTCACATCAAATTTGTTGTATGGCCTTGGCAACAATAATAACACTTGGATGTTCGGTATTCAGTGCTCGCATATATTATCCAAAATAAATCCTTAGTATTACGAATCCTTAACATTAACAATGCAGTTTCTTATGGTACTTCTTAACAACTACCCAGCCGTACCAATTATGGTTGCTTACCACTAATCCTTCTTCCCTCAGGCTCTTTCTCATGCTTCACACTGTTTACTCTCTTCAGCCTTCTGCAAATTCGGCGGCTAGGATTAAACGCCTGGCTTCGTCGAGGCTAACGCTCTAACACGCCGGCTCTCCGTTTTCGCCTACCTCTTGCAGACCACTCCGCTATGGTGTTTGCGTTGGCTGGGGTTTACGCCACACTACGTAGAGACAAACGCTCGTACTCGTCGGCTCACCGCACTCGCACAACTCAATCTCACCCACTCGCGTCCGTCTAGGCTACACTAACTGTTCCGTCGGCTCGGGTAATCGCCTGGTCACGTCGAGAATTCTCTCTAACTCGCTGGCTTACCGTTTTCGCACTACTCTTCAATTTACTTAGGTTCTTTCAACCTCTTTAGCCCTTGAAAGATTTCTCCTTCTTTCCTCGATCCTTCACGCACTTCTTTATTCACTTATTGCTCGTATACTCTCGACACGCACTCGCAGCAATTCTCCGTAAGACATTGACTATCAGGCTGGTCGCTCCCTGGCCCTTTTATAGCCCTCCAGTGCGGCTGATTTCGCTGCTCTTGTGCTGCCTAGCAACCCAAATCGCACTCTCGCAGACATCTAGAAACTTCGATACCGTTCAGCTAAGCATTTCTTGCTGTACTCCTTCAGCTACGGTATTATCTGTGAATGCAGAAATGCCTCTCCACTGCCTTTCCACACACCGTTACTTCGTTAGCAGCGCTGCTCACTCGCTGCCTAGCAACAAGATGTCCAATCATCTTCTCGAACCTTCGTCCGCCGTCGACAACCAACTTGCCTTCTCGGACTCGTAAATAACGGATCCTTCAGCTCGGCTCAGCGGCCTTCGCTGGTTGCCGACGACGGCATTGGTCCATACGCAGACTCCATCGTCTGCGCTGCCGCCTTCTCTGCCTCGGCTCTCCGGTGAACTCGCATTATTTCTTCGGTTACCCGTTTCACCCGTTTCAACCGTCTTTTGTGAGGAGGCGTATGCCATACAACTCCTCACATTCCTCCCTTTCTTCGAGAAGCGAAAAAGTCCCTTTTTCCCTGCCCCTCCCAGATCTCGTCTACCTTTCTCCTCTTGCTTTTGTGTTCCCTCACCCCAAATCGCGCGGCGTTCCTTTTACTGCTTCCCTTGTGTTTTTTTTTTTTTTTGCATTTATTTTTCCTTTCGCGCTCCTCTTTCGTGATTCTTTTCTCCCTTTTCCCATCCCTAATTGATATGTGTATCACCGTGACACCGTGACCGTTCCTCCTCCTATCGATACTTCTCGCCGATAGTTCGTGCCTGTGATCGTGATATCGATCTTGTTTACCCATCGCTAGCCCCCATGCTGTAAAACAAAACATGTAAGTATTCTTACTTTCTTTTTCCTTATATTTTCCCATTTTCCACCCGATTCACCCTAACCATTTCTTTTTCAGGTTTCCTTCAGCTAATCTTCTCGCCGCATATTCGTATGTATGGCCATGTGCGCTGCCCCGCTACCCCTCACCCATGCCAAATCACCAAATGCTTTGTTTACCTTTTTTTTCTTCGATTATTTTATTCATATGTTTTTAATTTCAGATTCTCCTGTCTCTGCCCCTCCTCCCTGCTCACTTCTCCCTGGCCTCCTTGAACACGATGGGCCCGTTCCTGCCCACCTTAAGTCGGAACCCTTCGGCGCCGACCCATATAACCTGCGCCCATCTGCTGCGCTTCCCGCTCGCCATCCTCGTCCGTATTAACTCCTTCGCGGGGCCCGGCCACTCCGCTTCAGGCAGATACTGCCAACGGCCCATGTTGGCCCTCACCTCTTGCGCCTCCTCTTGTTTCTGCTGCTGTGGCCACGAGGCTTGCCGCTGCAGTTTGGGTCTGCCGCCTTGCTCAGGGCATGACTGCTGCCGGTCTAACTTCGGCCGACCCTCCTGCTGGACCGCTTCATCCGGCACTGGCCACACCCACGGGCCTCGCTCCAGCTCCTCTGCTGGGGACTCCTCGCCCTTCTCCTCGACTGGCTCCTCTCTCCTTCCACGCGGGTCCAGTTCGTTACTGCGCTGCGCCTTCGTCTCGCAGCGCTCTTCTACCGGCTCCTCCACCCACACCTGGACCCCGTCCATCTCCTCAGCGTCGCCACTCCTCTCCTCTCCGTCTCCATCCATCTCCTCTCTTTCCATCTGCTCCTCTCTTCCCTCCACCCACGTTACTAGGGTCATCTCTTGGTGGACCCAAGTCTCGCCTAGTAGCTCGGACCGCCTCCACGCCCTTGTTGGTCCCCATTGCTGCCGCCGCTGTTGCTGTTGGTCCTGCTGCTGCTGCCAACCTTGATGCTGCTGCTGCTGGTGCCAGCCTTGTTGTTGCTGCTGCTGGTGCCAGCCTTGTTGTTGTTGTAGCGGCTGGGAAGATTGTACGTAAAGGGAAGAAAGAAAAGGAAAGAAAAGAGGAGGTTAAATAATTAGAGTTTGGTAGAAGCTAGTGGGGTACCAGGTCGAGGAAGGTAGCCGCCTCTACTGGTTGGGTCCATAGGTCTATGGGTGTGAGAACAGTGGGGTTAAGAGGGCACTCGAAGAGGTGTCTGGTGTCGTGTGGGCTGTGGCCACATTTTGGGCATTCGTCCACCACTTCCGGGTTGATGCGAGCTAGGTAGTTGTTGAGCAGCTTGCACTTGCCGGATCTTAACTGCGCCAGTGAAGCCCTGGGCGGGTCGAGGCAGTGATTTCTCCGCTTCATCTATGGGTGGTGGTCTTCCTCCTAGGACAATATTGGTCCGATAGGAGTCTATGGCTTGGGTGACGACGTTGGTGTGGGCCTGCTTCTTCGCTTCAATGCTAGCGGCCAGAGAGCAGTGGTCATCTCCAAGGAGCTGCCTAACAGGCGAGGGGCTCCGTCCTCAGGTCAAAGCGAACTGCTTGAGGCCGTCTGTTCATGTTTTGTTGGGTGCAGGCGTGATTGGGATGGGACTCAACGTGGCATCCAATCAAGAACTGCTGCGTGAGGAGTTTGTTGTGGAGGCGGACAGGGAGAACATCAGTTTCCTGGTGAAGGTGATCGGGATGAGACATGATGTGACAGCCCGTGGCAACTCTCAGCGATGCATTCTGCGCAAGCTGGAGATTACGCCATTGGGTGTCACTTATAGATGGGGACCAGATGGGAGCCGCATAGTTTATCATAGCTCTCCCGATCGCCTTAGGTGTAGGTGGTGGCATTGATTTATAAATGTTTTGTAGCTCTAACAAAATTAGAAAAAAAAAAAAAAAAGAAAAAAAAAAAAAAAAGGAAGGGAGAAAGCTAGAAAGAAGAAAGCATTATAGGGAAAATTTGTGAGGTCAGAGGAGACAAGTGAGGTGTAGGAAGTAAAAAAATAACAAAAAAAGAAAGGTAGGAGGGAAGTTGAAAAAAGTTGGAAGGTGTTTAATTAATAGTAGAAAGAGAAAGGACGAGAAAGAAAAAAACAAAAAAATTTCAGAGAAATGGGCGGAGGAAAGAAAATTATAAAAAAGTTTTCAGAAACAGCGGACAAAACCGCAGCCAAAAAACCATTTTAAAAGTTTAGTGAAAAAAAGAAGAGTTATAATAAACAAGAAGAAAAGAAAAGAAAAAAAAAAAACAAAAAAGAAGAAAGAAGAAAAGAAAGAAAAAAGTTAAAAACGACATTTAAAACAATTTGGGATTCGCGACTTATTTACAAAAGAACAGAGAACGTTGACCAAACTTTATCGGTTGGTGGTGGTTAAGTGGGCTTAAGGTGTACTGTTACCAGTATTACGTAGTGGCGTTGGTTCCCCCAAGGACAGCCCGCAAAAGGTAAGTAGTGAATTGCGGGTGGATAGGGGTAATACGGTTTATATACGAATTACAGTGCAGGAGGTACTGAAGGGTGGTAGTGATGGTCTCCTTCTCCTTTCCCCACGTGCTGCCTGCAATTGCCTTCAAAACCTTAGTCCGGCTTCTGACTTTCTTGATGACGCTCTCTGAGTGCTTGGCAAAAGTGAACAAGGAGTCGAAGGTGACACTAAGGATTTTGGGGTTGTTACTGGTGGGTATCCTAAGTCCATTTATGTTATGTGGATATCTAGGATTTGCCTGACCTCTCTCGTCCAGGTGGTGAGGAGGGTGGCGGACGATTTGGGAGCAGAGAGGCTCAGGTTTCTGCTGGTGAAGAAGTCAGCTAGATTAGGGAGATACGCGTTAATGCGCTGCTCTAGGGTACCAACATCCCTGCCAGTGGTGATGATGGAGCAGTCATCCGCGTATGTTATGAGTTTGACTTCAGGTGGGGGCTGTGGAATGTTTGCAACATAAATGTTGAAAAGCAGGGGGGAGAGTACTCCGCCTTGGGGCACACCCTGCTTGATGACTCGAGTTTTGGAGACCTTCCCTCGAAAGTCCACATGGGCTTGCCTGCCAGCTAGGTAGTTGGACATCCATCTGGTTAATCGATTGGGTAGGTTGCTCTGGGCCAGATCCTGAAGGAGTATGGTGTGGCTGACCATGTCGAAGGCTTTAGAGAGATCAAGTGCCACCAGGATTGATCTCTCGTGAGGTCGCTTGCTGTTGAGGCCTGCTGCTATGGACGTAGTGAGCTCACACAGAGCAGTAGTGGTGCTATGGCCGGATCTGAAACCATGCTGATGGGCGGCAGGCGGGAGGTGTTCCTTTAAGTGGGGGAGCAGCAGGGACTCGAGGATCTTGATAACTGGGGAGAGGAGCGTTATAGGCCGATAGGATGAGCCTTGGTCTGACGGTTTCCCAACCTTTAAAACAGGGATGATTTTCCCAGTTTTCCAGATGCTGGGAATTACCAGAGAGCTGACACACAGGTTGAAGGTGTGGGTCAGGAATCTGATTCCGAGAGGCCCAAGGTGTCAGAGCATGATGGAGGCAAGACCATCCGGCCCGATTGCCTTGGAGGGCTTGGAGTCCTTAATGGCCGACTCAACCTCTTCAGCACCAAAGGACAGTGGTTCATCGTCGATGGGGAGGTTGCGTATCCTGCGTACAATCTTGCGCTTTCTGTTGTCCGTGTGCTCAGGGTGGGCAACAAACTGCCTGTTAAAGGCTGTGGCGCATTTGGTCGGGTTTGAAGGTGTCGTATTCCCGAACGAGATCGCAATCAGATCGTTTTTCCGAGGATTTGTCAGCTGTTTGATGGTGCTCCAAAGTTTTTTGGAGCCTTTGTCCAGCTGTTCAAGTTTGTCCAACCATTTTGCCTTCCTGTGTTGGTTGACTAACTTGGCAATATCCTCGGTAAGTGCACCGATTTCCGGATTTGAGGCATCTTCTCTCCTGAGGGCATCTCTTCTATTTGCGAGAGGCACTGCCTCTGCCGGAAAGAGAGGCCGCAGCTGTGGGATGCGTCCAGCGGGGATACATCTCTTGGCCGCGTCAGTGAGAATGCGCCTAAAAATGCGTTCCCCTTCGTTGACGGTGGTTGGTGGTTGGAGAGTCGCAAAGGCTGCTTCAGCACTAGACTTGAACATCTCCCAATTTGCCTTACCAAAATTCACAAAAGTGCGGGCCTCAGATGTTATGAAGTCCGCATCTTTTGTGATCTTGATAGAAATGGGGATATGATCCGAGCCTAGTGCTATGTCAGCATGCCAGGTGGTGTTGGCGATGAGGGCAGGGCTGACGATGGTGATGTCCGGCGAGCTTCTGCAGCTAGCAGTGATGCGGGTGGGGTGGTCTTCATTGATCACACAGAAGTCAGATGAGTCAATCTGTTCTTCTATGTGGTCACCTCTGGCGTCGCAGCCAATCGCATCACTGTGCGCATTGAAATCCCCAGCCAGAATTCTAAGGTCTCCTGTGAGTAGGTGTTGGATGTCGGGTTTGAAGCAGACACAGGAGGGATGTAGACATTTAAAACATCTACATCATCATCACCGCTCTTTACAGCAATCCCCATAACCTCGAGGTGCTCGTCTTCACATACAAATTGTAGCGGTCGGTAGTTAACCGAATTATGTATAATGAAAGCGAGGCCTCCTCCTTTGTTACGCTCACGGTCTTGGCGCAGGATAGAATAGTAGCCCAGTGGTGCATGTGTTGTTCAGGGGGGTGTTGAGTGGGGTTTGGGCAGGAGAAGCCAGCCTTGTTGTTGCTGCTGCTGTTGGTGACACTCGTGCTGCTGGTCCCACTGTTGTTGCTGCTGCTACTCGTCCCATTCTTCATCCTCATCAGTGAGGACAAATTCGTCCCCGTCCCGCATCGGCATTGGCGTTGGCGGCCGGACTGGCTTCCACATCGGTGGAGGCGGGACCTGCTCCTCGTCCTCGCTGCTGAGCACGATTATGCTCTCGTCCGTCTCAACCGTCGCCTCCGCCTCTGGATTCTCACCGACTTCCTCGTCTCGCTCTTCTTGCTCCTCTTCGTCAGCCTCCGAGCCTTCCCTCTCAGATGAAGACGACGGTGCCTCAGAGACCAGCGGGGAAGCGAGTAGCTGGATCACCGGCGAGCTCGATTCCCTGCGTCTCCGCCTGGTCCCCATAAAGCGCAAGCGACGTCGCCCATCGCCTAATTTGCCAGGCTTACGCCGCCTTACTCCGCTTACGCCTAACCTCTTAACCTTAAGGTTATGAGATTGGCACGGATCGGCCAGCTCAGCCTGGACTTGAATTTCTCGTCTTTCTTCACTCATGCTGCTTTTTCGAATGAAAGCAGCACGTGCAAAGTGCAGAGTTATAGGTTAGGCCTGAAACACTCGTGCCATTGTCCCGCTATTCTGCTGACGTTCCTGCACTTCGTTTGAAGCGGTTCCTGCCGATCGTTTTGATTGGCTTTCTTTATGCTCCCCTCCCCCTTTCCCCCAAACTATCACCATTTCGCCGTACGACTCTCTTTATACCGATTGCAGATTTAAATTTGAATTTAAGTTTCAATCTGTTCAACGTTTCTTTTTCTTGCTACTTATTTTCAGCAATTATTCCCAAATTTCTGTTTATTTTTATTACTTGCTATTTTATTTGTTTTATTTTCAATTATTTCCTAATTTCTATTTATTTTTATTAATTGCTATTTTATTTGTATCAAATGTTTCTTTCCCTTCTTACTTATTTTCAGCAATTATTTCATAATTTCCATTTATTTTTATTAATTGCTATTTTATTTGTATTAAATGTTTCTTTTCCTTCTTATTTATCTTCAGCAATTATTTCTTAATTTTATTGTAATCATTCTTAATAATGTGATTATGTTCTTGATTCTCGTTTTATAATTTTTAATAAAACGATTTTCTTGGCAAAGTTTGCCAGTTATTGCCTTACCTCAGAACTAGTGGCTGCCCTTTCTTCCGGTACATCTTGGATTACTTCATTTTGCATCTCATCCTCGTGGCATGGCTTCAACTCCCCAATGTGGGCTGTGCGGATTCGCTGATCTTGTTGATGGCGCAGCTTACATATTACCGGTGAAGTGAATCCCATTATTTGATATGGTCCTCCATATCGGGGCGCCAGTTTTGCCGCAAACCCCTCTATTGCCATTGATAGGTGGTGCTCCTTAGCCCAAACTCGTTGTCCTACCTCCGGTTTCCATGTTCTCCGTCTTAGATTATAGTATCGGGCTTGATCCTGTGATGCTCGTTCGAGATTTCTCCTGACCAGCTCGAACATTTCCTTGAGTTTGTTGCATTTGGTCACCCGAATTATCGATAGCCCAACCTATCGATGCACATGCTGGTTCAAAAGGTTGCGCGCGCACATACAGCAAAAAAATAGGTAGCAGCGCCATCTATGGCTGGAGTAGGGCATCTAGGTAATGAGTTAGACAGGGAGGGAGATCGGAAAAGAGAAGCAATGATCGGTGAGAGCGGAGTTTCAAGGGCGACATTGGCATCCTACTCCCACCCGTGGAGTGGGGTGTCAAATGAAAGTAAGGCCTTAGAAAAGGCTAATGACCCCACGGATTAGGCAAATGTAGGGCAGGAACAATTTGGGAAAGTGGAACGAGGCGTTAAATAGGGCAACTGGCCGTTGTCAAGGGCTAGTTGGCATTTGAAAGCAAGTGGCGAGCAGCCAAGAAAATTTAAATTTGAGTGCGTGTTTTTTTTGTGTAATAACCAAAGTGAGTAAAAAAAAATGTGCCGAGTGAGGTGATTTTTTTTAAATTAAATTTTTTTGGAAATAGCCAAACCAAACGTGGTCCGGTGCCTCACGGAAAGGATCGGCCACGTACCCTTTCACTGGGCATATCTAATCGTTGGAGAAGAGCACAGGAAAACGCGAAGGCACATCCATCCGGCGCTGAGGGTAGGCCAAAGACTTGAGAGGAGAAAAAACGACTACCAAACCAGGAGGCAAAGACAACCAACCAGGCAGGAGAACAAAGTGAGTCCAGTCCGATTAGGCTGTTCCCGGTGGCCTGGAAAGGTATTTAAAGCGCGTGGCTAACCGAAAAGGCGCTTATACCACCAAAAACATTTACCAATAAGGCAGAATTTTTGAATTTAAAAATCCGCAACACAAATATTAGCCGTAAATTATACCTCAATTTGCTGGAGGTTTCAAAGCCAACAAACATTTACATTACACACATATATACCTACCTCAATATATTATACACTTACACATACATATAACCACTTAAACAAAACTCCACAAAACTAAAATCACATAAATATTCTCTGCGCCCCATACGAAGACGCACGCTGCACATAATTATATTTAATTTATTTTAGTTTTAAGTTTTCTTTTTCTGTAATTTTTTTTGGTTAAAAAAAATTTTTTATTTTTCATTACTTTACATAATTCTACGTGATTTAAGTTATGTATTAAAAATAAGGTTACTTTAAATTGTGCGGTGGCATTGGTGAAGACGCAAACAGGCTTACGAAGGGACGTGCGTAAGGAATGGGGGCGTTATTGTCAATTTTGACAAATGTTACGTCTTTCGTAACAAAATATGTCTCCATATTGCCTATACGAGGGTTTCTTTTCAAATCCAGTTCGTAGCATGGTTCTTTTTCTTTCGACCGACAAGGAGTGTTGAGTGTGATTTTCCATAATTATAAATTTGCCGAATGCATGGTCGGCCATTTTTTTTATTGGGTTTATGAGACATCCAGAGAATTTGAATAGCTTAAACTATTAAGCAATTCAACCAATACCCATTGTTTTAGCTTGGGAAATATTTCGGTAAGTTTAACTGGGGAAATATCAGTCTCTAAATAAATTTCCCTTGCACTCAGTCGGTTGCCTCGAATTTTATTGGCTTTGCTTAATAGCAACCTCCGCTGGATAAAGAAAGAATTTTGTGCACGACAATAAAAGGTAATTGTGAGGCAAAAGCTGCGATCGGGGCGGCAACCTATCTTTCCTCAAAGGTAGCAGCCGAAGCATTAAAATCAGAGAGAGCAAGGCAGAGGGTAGCTCGGTCCACAACGTCAGTGCAGCGACAAAGCCGAAGAAAGCGAAACCCTTGAACTTCGAGTTGCCCTCGCTGCAAGCCCCCAGAGAGGAGAAAGAAATTTTCCGTGGTTAAATCTCCGCCACAAGTGGCCATTCAGCAAGGTCTCCCCTCTTAGAGTCTCCCCTTAAAGTGTCCACAAGCTACCCAAAATTTCTGCCGGAAAAAACAATCTAAGCCTCAAGAAAGTGTTGTGTAAAGTCTATCGCAAGTGAAAAACCCAATCTAAAAAGTCTTAAAGTGTGTTCGAACCCTTGCCAGAGGAGAATCGTCTCTCGGGATCTCTAGCCAAGAAGTGAAAATCAAGCCCCTTTGGTGAAAAGCCAAACGAAAAGCGAGAGAAAATGATCCAGTCAGATCTAAGGCAGTGTTAAGTTTTTTTATTTTGCAAAATTAAATGGCATGAAAAGTTTCCTTATAATTTTTTTGTGTGCGAAGGAAGAAAAGTAAAACAAAAAGAACAAGTGTGGGTGTAAGTGTGTACAAAACTTTAAACATGAACACCTAGCAACAAGAACGAGAAGCTAAAATGAAAAGGAGAAATACAAATTTTGTGCAGTGAAATGGTGAAAAAACAATAAATCAGAACCAACAGCAATAATAAGAAATTTTAAAGCTAAAAAACAACACAAAAAACGACGAAGGCCTCGGCGGGAACTGCAGATGGGGTGAGTGCTAAGTATGTTGATTTTGTTTACTTTTGAACATACTTAAAATTTGTGTTAAACAGTGTAATATGCAAAGCTCTTATAAAGTACAAAAGTCCCGTAAAAGCTTATGGTTGATCCACTGATCTGGCCAAAAGAAGAGAACGAGCAGAGAACATCACTCATGAAGGTTCTAGAAGCTTTTTTTGTTAATGTTAATAATTTACTTTTGATTTCTTTTATTTTTTTGTTTCAATGCAACGCGAACCCCGAAACTCGCATGGATTTTCGTATTCCTTTTCGATATTTGGATTAACGAATGATGAAAGCAAAGGTATTGCTTAAATTCTTAAGAGCATTGAAAAACATATATATTTTCCTAATACTACAAACATTATTTTATAAAATCTTTGGGTTTCCTTTTGATTTCTTTATATGCACAAGTCAGTAGGTCAGTTATGAACATATGGTTTTATAAATATAAAAAGCCGAAACAAAGAAACTGAATTTATGTAATTTTTATAAAGTGTATTATTGTATTTAGTAATATTAAATTGTATAAAAAGAATGGAGAAAGAGGGTGGATTTATGGAAAGTATTTTGTAAAAATATGGGAAATATATAAAATTCTATTTTGAGGAAAAAGTCAATAAATTTTAGAAGATAATTTGGGGAGGGAGGGGAAGGAAGGAAGGAAAAGAGGAGGGAAGGAGGAAGGGAGGAGGTGGAGAAGAGAAGAAAGGGGGGAGATTTTTAAAGAGGGGAGGTAGGTGAGAAGTGCGTCAAAGAACCCGACGATGTTTGAGGATACAGAGCAAGAAAGCCAAAACAAAGGAACTAGGGAGGAGGCAAAGGTGTGAGACGGAACAGGGGGAAAAGGGAAGACGACGCCAGGAAAGAGGACCACGAGAGCAAGAGGGTGGTACAACAGGGGGAGGGTAGCGAAGTTAAAAAAGGGAAAGGAAGGGAAAGGAAGGAAGAGAATTAAGGGCACGCGTTTGAAGGGAGGGTATGATGAGGAGTAAAGAAAAGGAAAGAGGGGAAAACCCTAAAATGAAAAAGAGGATTTTTAAACGAATTTAGTCAAACTTCCAAAGGAAGCTAAAGGGTGGGGCCCGGAAAGTATATAAACAATTTTAAAAAATCAATATAAGTAAAGTAAATGGCCAAAAATAAATAGAGTGCAAACTATAAAAATCTCTAAATGTATGTTATATTTAAAATTTAAAATAATTAAAAATTTATATTGTTTGCCGAAAAATTATTTTTGAAATGAAGAAGGGGAGGAGGATCGAAGCCAAAACCTGGAGTGAGCCGGCCGCCAAGGCTCCTAGGATTAGGGCAGCTGGCTGTATCAGAAGTCGCTGTGGAAGGGTGGGAACCGCTGCTGGTAGGAACAGCTAAGCCAGACCATTACCAGCCTTTAGATGTCATTTGTTAGGTTTAAATGTTTGAATTTTTCCCGTTTCGTCTGTTAGGTTGTTATGATTCGAGACTTCTGGATGTGGGATTGTCGCGCGGGTAAAGGGAAATCCTGTCTTGATGGGAGGCTAGCCGGTGTCAACCAAAAAAGATCAAGGGCGTACAAGGCCTGGAATGAGGGACGACCGTATACGCGGGATACTAACAATTAAAAAATTAGAGACACATGTTGAGACCTCAAGCAGTAATTCTTTGCTGGGGAGGCTGCGGCTTGACAAGAACCCCAATGAATTTCGAGCACCTCGTAAGATTACACGATGTAAAAATACTCGGCATATTTAGCAGAGACAGCATCTTGCAGATATGCCCAGACGTAATCTTGATTTCCCAAAAGTCCCATTGAACCCGAGGCATCATCAAGAATGCAGCTCTCGCCCAGGCGCATCAGACATATAGAAAGTCGCTTGAGGGAAATTTGGGTGAAGCTATAAAAGAAGAAATTCAAAAGGGATTTATGGAGATGATGAAAATGATAAATGATGTACTTAGACCACAGGGGTCCCAAACTGACCCGATCGCTATGGACAGAGAGAGAATTATCCAGAAGCAAATGAATCAAGGAGCCGTGCCGAAGCAACAACCACGAGAGCAATTACTTACGCGTCAACGACCACCAATGCCTCCACCAAGGCCAGTTCGGAATATTCCAGAGTTTGCAGGCAGAGAGGATCCAGTGGATTCGCGAAATCCCTTCCCTCGGGTGAAATACAGGAATGAAGAAGGTGCTGAGGATAGTCCTGGAGGTCATCGAGATAACGCGCAAAGACGAGGCGAGAACCAGTAAGGCGACGCATATGATCAAACCGATCCGATGTACACCAACGTGCACCAGCAGCGGGGTCAAAGCGATGCACGAGTCGAAAGATGGGGAGTCTCGTTTGACGGAAGCGCGCAGTCTTCCGTAGAAGATTTTGTATTTAGGTTGGAGTTTCTCCAGCTCCAATTCAAGTGTCCGTGGGGGGAAATCATTCGGAATTTCCATCTGCTGATGCCGGGGAGCGCAAGGGAATGGTATTGGCTACACGTTAAGCAGTCCCGAGTGGAGAATTGGTGGAGTCTGCAAACAGCGCTCTTGGACAGGTTCCGAGGCCCATGGACGGAGCACGATTTAATGCATAATCTGCTCCAACGTGACCAATTGCCAGAAGAGAGCGCAGAAGATTATATTCACGTCATAAGGCAGATGGCTTCGCGATTGAGGAAGCCCCTAAGTGAACGCGAACTAGTAAAAATCATTAAAAAAGGATTGCGTGAAGGGATTGCGCGTTATATATACGCCATGGATGTATACACGGTCGATGACTTACGGGATGAATGCAACGAGGTGGAGCACTGCCTGGTTCGCCGCGGAGGAAGGTATAGAGGACCATCCGAAAACCAGGAAGGTGCGCGATATCCACAAACGAGCCGGTCCAAAATGGTTAGCGAACTGATGGGAGAGCCTGCTGAAGATGACCATCAGAAAGAGGTGGAAGCGCTCAGGATCGGATCACGAAGTCAAGCCAGACCGGGATGTTGGAATTGTGGTCACTCAGGCCATGACCTTAGAGACTGCTTGGCCATTGATAGAAAAATATTTTGCTACAGGTGTGGACGCCCGGACAATTCTCTCCCAAAATGCCCAGAATGTGCGGAAAACGGCCGACTGAGCGTGTGCAGAGCGGGAGAAGCACGTTCAGCGTCGAATCCCGCGAGGAAAGAATCCTAGAAAAAATAATAATAAAATTAGCAATGCATGTGATAGGAATAAGCCCATAAATTATAACCACAATAAAATAAATAATGAAAATAATAATATTAGTAGAATTCCATTTGAGGAGCGCATGCGGAGATATTTAATAGCAAGGAAGCGGATTTTTGAAGATCACCAGGTTGCCGGCATGAGGATGGTCACGAGAAAGGTGAAGAAAGCACGTGAAAGGTTCCAGAGGCGGCGTGCAGGGCGTCGACAAGTTGTCGCAGCGGTTCAGCGAACAAGTCAGCCGGACCCGCGGGTCTTTGCAGAAGTAATAGTTGAAGGTCAGTTGGTGAAAGGATTGCTTGATACTGGAGCCACCGTCAGCCTCCTGGGCAAGGGATGCAGAGAGCTGGTGGAAAAACTGGGATGGTCTGTGGACCGTTATTATTCAACCATTAAAACAGCTTCAGGTCATGACAGATCCATAATAGGTCGCGTTAAACAGGCGATAGAATACGGAGGCCAGACCCGCGAGATCACATTTTATTTATGTCCATACCTAGAACAGCCTGCGTATTTTGGAATAGACTTTTGGAGGGCATTTCATTTGGCACCGGCAGTGCTCGGAGAAGAGCAGGATGAATCTGTGGTGGAGGAGATTAAAATGCTGGAATGTGTCTCCCATGAAATGTCCCACTATGTCGACGAAGAAAGCGTAGAGTCCGTCATGGAATCCTGGCCACTGGAAGAAAAACAGAGAATCGAGTTAGAAATGGTTAAGGAAGAGTTCTTGTCATTTGAGAAAGTGTGTTTGGGAAAAACCACCCTGGCGGTTCATAGAATTGAGCTCACTAGCGGAGCGCAGCCTGTCAAAGACCGACACTACCCAATGTCGCCACCTGTGCAACAGATTGTGTGGAATGAGGTGGACAAAATGTTAGCATTAGGAGTCATTGAGGAAAGTCAAAGTCCATAGAGCAACAGGACAACGGTAGTGAGAAAGCCAGATAAAAACAGATTCTGCCTGGATGCGAGGAAACTAAATGCTTTGACAGTTAAGGATGCGTACCCGTTGCCGTGCATTGAAGGCATCCTTTCTCGAGTGGACCAGACATATTATATATCGAGCGTTGATTTAAAATTCGCATTTTGGCAAATAGAGTTAGAAGAGTCCAGCAAGGCATACACAGCTTTCACGGTGCCCGGAAGGCCATTATACCAGTTCCGGATGATGCCATTCGGATTGTGCAACGCGGCACAAAGACTTTGCCGTTTGATGGACGTTGTCATCCCCGCAGAGCTGAGATCGAACGTTTTCGTCTACCTGGACGACCTGCTCATAATTGCTCCAGACTTTGAGACACATATGAAATATCTGCGCTTGGTAGCTGCTTGTCTAAAAGGAGCAAATCTAACCATTGGTTTGGAGAAATCCAAATTCTGTTTTAAGACTATTAAATACCTGGGTTTCATCATCGGTGGAGGGTCCTTGAGAACTGATCCGAGTCGAGTAGAGGCCATAGAAAGACTCCCGGAGCCCCGATCCATGAAGGAAGTGAGAGCGTTCTTGGGTACAGCTGGTTGGTACCGCCGCTTCGTGGAAAATTTTGCGGCATTGGCTGTCCCACTCACTGAGGCATTGATTTTTTTTTTTTTTTTTTTTTTTTAAGGTAATTTTATTGAGCTTAGTGACCCTATTACATCTAAGTTTTTACAAGCTATTGTTACTCCTTAAAATAACTTATGTTGTAGTGTTTGTTTTGATTTTAATGTTAGATATTTGTTGTGTTGTGTGTTTGTTTTCGTGTAGTTCTAGGGCTTTTGAGAGCTAGGTTTGTTATATATTTAGATTGTTATTGATATATATGTGATAGTGTAGTGTAATGACTGTGTATGTACAAGGTTTGTATTTTAAAGCTATAAAGGTATGCAATTTGTGAGTGATTTGTCGTTGGGAAGTATGTTTTCATGTCAGTCTTTTCGTACTAAATGACGGGTTTTTGAATGGTAAGCCTATATCCTTCGGTTAGCCAAGTCAGTGGGATGGATCCTCTGAAGTCTCCGTGCTGCCCTGATCCCGTTTATCCTTCTTCTTCTGAGCAGGCGTCTGGCAAGGTTGTTTGGGTGGCATGCTACCTTGTCAAGGTAACGTGCGGCTTGTCTGTTTATGGTATCGCCGACCATAGGGACACCACAATCTCTCTATGTCCTTGGTTCTGATGAACCACTCTGCACCAGTGATTCGTCTGAGCATTTTTGCCTGAAAGACCCTAATTTTATTCAGGTGGGTCTTGGCGGATGCCATACACCTGGATGCCATACCTCCAGATCGGTGCCAGGATTACTTTGTACATCAGCACCTTGTTTTTCAAGGACATCTTGTTGTTTTCGTTAAGGAGCCAGCCCATCCTTGTTGCCTTGCTTCTCAACTTGCCAGCCACTTCCGAGGTATGCTGTTTAAACGTGAGTCTCTTGTCAAGTGTGACCCCAAGGTACTTATGTGCCGTTTTGTGTGGGAGCACCTCTCCGTGAAGGAAGATTCCAGGGGATATGTCTCTTCTGAGTGTGTGAGTGACACAGACACATTTCTCAGGGTTGACTGAGATATTCCACCTGCAGGCCCAGTTCTCAAACCTTTTCAGGTATTCCTGCAGTGTATCTGTTGCAGCATAGATGCACTTATCCCGTGACATTATCGCTGTGTCGTCGGCGAACGTCGCGATCAGCAGGTCCTGCGAGTCTGCGATGGGGATATCAGTCGATGTGGGCATGTCAGCGGTGAAAAGGCTGTACAGGGTTGGGCCAAGAACGCTGCCTTGAGGTACTCCTGCTCGAATCCTCTTCTTCTGGGATGCAAGGCCATCCTGGACCACTCTGAAGGTTCTATCAGAGAGGAATGATTGAACCATCAAGAAGATTTGAGGATTGAGCGTTCCCTTGAGCTTGGCCAGCAGGCCATCATGCCATACACGGTCAAATGCCTGTTGGATATCCAAGTACGCTGCCACAACGTACTCCTTGGCGTGGAATCCTTCCAGGACAAAGTTGACCACCCTGTGTAGTTGTTCGGGTGTGCCATGCCTTAGGCGAAAACCATGAGGCATTGAAGAAACAGGGAGGAAAGTTTGTGCTCAGCGAGGAGGCTAGGGAAGCAGTCAGATCCTTAAAAAATGCCTTGATGACGGCTCCGGTCTTGGTACACGCTGATTTTCGACGGCATTTTTATATCCAATGCGACGCCTCACACTATGGAGTTGGCGCTGTTCTGTTCCAGCTGGATGATGAAAAGCAAGAAAGGCCCATAGCATTCTTTCCGGCTAAGATGAGCAAGCATCAACTGAATTACACGGTCACGGAGAAGGAATGCCTTGCGGCGATTATGGCGATCCAAAAATTTAGGCCATATGTGGAACTCATGCCATTCACTGTGATTACTGATCACGCAAGCCTGAAGTGGCTGATGTCCTTGAAGGATCTAAGCGGGCGGCTGGCTCGATGGTCCTTGCAGCTGCAGGGGTATAATTTCACGATTGAGCATCGAAAGGGAGCGGATAATGTGGTGGCAGACACATTATCACGCAGCCTTGAGGGCGCAGCCGTCGAGGAAGTAGAGTTGGATGCCAGTACAGCATTAGGATTTGAGACTAATGAATTTGTATCAGAAGAATATATGGAGTTAATAAATGAGATACAACAAAACGAACCCAAATTACCTGATTTGAAAATCCAAGAAGGCGTCATCTACAAACGGATGGGATTTAGTCGGCTGGAAGACCAAATTGAGGGTTCCACATGGAAGATATGGGTGCCGTCATCTTTGACGGATGAGCTGATTAGACGAGCTCATGAGGAACCAACAGCTGCACACGGAGGAGTGGCTAAGACCCTGCAAAGTCTGCGCCGTCAATATTATTGGCCAAAGATGACTGCCCAGGTAGCGCGCTTTATTGCATCATGTGGAACCTGTAAGGAAACAAAAGCCACGAATTACAAAATGCAAGTCAGTCTGGGAAAGGAAGTGGTGACTGAGCGTCCTTTTCAAAAGATTTACATCGATTTCCTGGGGAAATATCCCCGATCCAGACAAGGGCATGCGTGGATTTTCGTAGTCGTTGATCATTTTACCAAGTTCACACTCATGAAGGCTATGAAAGAAGCGACTGCAAGTAACGTAGTTGACTTCTTAGTCAAAGAGGTGTTCTACAAATTTGGCGTTCCCGAGGTCATCCACTCGGACAATGGAAAGCAGTTTGTAGTGAAAACTTTTAAGGAGATGGTCGAAGCTTTCCACATTTTCCATATGAAGACCGCTGTCTACTCGCCCCAGAGTAACGCTTCAGAGAGGGTGAATCGGACAATCCTTCAGGCAATTCGGACGTATTTGGAGGAGGACCATAGAGAATGGGATCTCTACCTGCCCGAGATAGAGGTGGCCATACGAAACAGCGTGCACTCGGCCACCGGGGTGACTCCATTCTTTGCACTTTTTGGGCAGCATATGATGTTAAATGGAGAGCAATACCGACTGGGACGCAAACTGAAGTCTCTTTGCGAGCACGAGATGGCCGATTTGAGCGTCGCCGACAAGCTTCCGTTCGAAGGTGGAGAATCAACTGCATGTGGCTTACGAGCGCAGTGGGCGGCGTTATAACCATCGGGCAAGGCACTTCAAGGCTGTTCCGGGGCAGGAAGTATACCGGAGGAACTTCGTGCAAAGCGATTTCAATAAGGCATTTAACGCCAAGTTCGCCAGGAAATTTTTAAAGGCTCGAGTGGTTAAAGCAGTTGGCCGCAACGCCTATGAATTGGAAGACTTGAGAGGGCAAGCGCTTGGAGTATTCCATGCCAAAGACATCCGGCTCTGAAATGAAGAACAGTCAAACAAAGTATCAAAGTCCAAAAAGAGATGCATATAAATACTTCCCGTCAGATTATGGTTCCGTATATCCATGATCTGGTCCTGCCACTGAGTGCTATATGGGTGTGACCCGACGTTGGGCGTTGCAGATAGAGGAGAGTTATAGATGATGACACCGGCCTCAGAACAAATTAAAATAAATGCGCACGAAAACCCTTGGCGTCTGTCGCTTTGCTCTGTCACCTGCTGTTCGTGTTGGTGTTGCATTTGGTCACCCGAATTATCGATAGCCCAACCTATCGATGCACATGCTGGTTCAAAAGGTTGCGCGCGCACATACAGCAAAAAAATAGGTAGCAGCGCCATCTATGGCTGGAGTAGGGCATCTAGGTAATGAGTTAGACAGGGAGGGAGATCAGGAAAAGAGAAGCAATGATCGGTGAGAGCGGAGTTTCAAGGGCGGCAGTGGCATCCTACTCCCACCCGTGGAGTGGGGTGTCAAATGAAAGTAAGGCCTTAGAAAAGGCTAATGACCCCACGGATTAGGCAAATGTAGGGCAGGAACAATTTGGGAAAGTGGAACGAGGCGTTAAATAGGGCAACTGGCCGTTGTCAAGGGCTAGTTGGCATTTGAAAGCAAGTGGCGAGCAGCCAAGAAAATTTAAATTTGAGTGCGTGTTTTTTTGTGTAATAACCAAAGTGAGTAAAAAAAATGTGCCGAGTGAGGTGATTTTTTTAAATTAAATTTTTTTGGAAATAGCCAAACCAAACGTGGTCCGGTGCCTCACGGAAAGGATCGGCCACGTACCCTTTCACTGGGCATATCTAATCGTTGGAGAAGAGCACAGGGAAAACGCGAAGGCACATCCATCCGGCGCTGAGGGTAGGCCAAAGACTTGAGAGGAGAAAAAACGACTACCAAACCAGGAGGCAAAGACAAACCAACCAGGCAGGAGAACAAAGTGAGTCCAGTCCGATTAGGCTGTTCCCGGTGGCCTGGAAAGGTATTTAAAGCGCGTGGCTAACCGAAAAGGCGCTTATACCACCAAAAAAACATTTACCAATAAGGCAGAATTTTTGAATTTAAAAATCCGCAACACAAATATTAGCCGTAAATTATACCTCAATTTGCTGGAGGTTTCAAAGCCAACAAACATTTACATTACACACATATATACCTACCTCAATATATTATACACTTACACATACATATAACCACTTAAACAAAACTCCACAAAACTAAAATCACATAAATATTCTCTGCGCCCCATACGAAGACGCACGCTGCACATAATTATATTTAATTTATTTTAGTTTTAAGTTTTCTTTTTCTGTAATTTTTTTTTGGTTAATTCTCTGACCCTAAAATTATGTGCATGCTGCGCGAGCAGTTAGGATTTTTTTTCTTCCCTATTTAACGAATTTTAGTCCAAATCTTTCCCCAAAGGAGCTCCAATAGGGTGGTTTAGGCAAATTAAAGTAAATATATAAAACCCATTTTTCAGGAAGAGAAAAAAATTCTAAGGCCCGTAAAGTATATAAACAATTTTAAAAAAATCAATATAAGTAAAGTAAATGGCCAAAAATAAATAGAGTGCAAACTATAAAAATTAAATGTTTGTTAGGTCCTAAAAGGCTGATGTTATGTTTAAGAAATTTAAAATAATTAAAAATTTATAATGTTTGCCGAAATGTGTGAGTAATTTTGAAATGAGGGGGAAGGAGGATCGAAGCCAAAACCTGGAGTGAGCCGGCCGCCAAGGCTCCTAGGATTAGGGCAGCTGGCTATCAGAAGTCGCTGTATGGAAGGGTGGGAACGCTGCTGGTAGGAACAGCTAAGCCAGACCATTGCCAGCCGTTAGATGTCATTTGTTAGGTTTAAATGTTTGAATTTTCCCGTTTCGTCTGTTAGGTTGTTATGATTCGAGACTTCAGAATGTGGGATTGTGCGCGCTGCGGGCGAAGGGTCGAGATCCTGCCCTGTGATAAGGCAGAGCTAGCCGGTGTCAGCCCTAGAAAAAAGCAGCGGCGTAAC